>CM063304.1:6891486-7319070 GCA_032173965.1 Sitta carolinensis
CAAGGCACAAAGGAAATTCAGGTTTCCTGCCTCCTGAAGTCTCATGCCATGGTAATCTCAAACTAATCCCTTGAAACAAGCGTTTCCCTGCCCTTGGAGCAGGTTTGCCACGGGGTCTTGCTTTCTTGGGAGCCACAAAACGCTGCAATTAATCGGGGTGCTTAGGTGGCTTCTTCAAGACCACGTTAGGCTCAGCAGCAATTTAAAGCAAGTGTCCACTGGTAAATGGTGAAAACCACCCAGGGAAAAGCCAGGATGTTCCCATGCATAGCAAACGATTCATTAGCATCCAAGCGATTATGCGGAATACCAAAATGACCTTGCAGTCATTAGGAGAGAGGTATGTTATGACTTAAGTTTAGAGGGACTTGCATTACAATGTAACATCTAATTAGTGTTACCTCTGCTAATTGCTACACATTGCTGAGGTATATAAAAATAAATGCCTGAGTGATACGGGGCCAGCAATGCCAGGGCCGCGCCCGTGTTGGAGCAGGGGGAGAACTTTCCTGCCATAATGAGCAGCAGCAGCTTGGTTCCCTTCGCTGGCAGCTTGTTAATGTGGCTGTTGTTGTCTGATGAATGTAAAGAGGGTTTTTGGGGGGGATTGTGACTGTTGGGTCCTCCAGTGCCCTTTGTGAGGTGGATTCCACTGCTGGAGTCTGGGTGAAACCGCGGGGGAATTCCTCCAGCAGTAGCAGCGGGTGGTGGTGGCTCTGCCAAAAAAGTGGCCCTTGCAGTCGTGGATTTGGGGTCAGAGCCTTCACCTGGGCTGCGAACAGTAAATCAGGGAATCTTGGAATTGTTCGAGTTGGAAGATATTCAGTGATGAAGTCCAACCATCGATCCTGTGCCACCATCGTGGGAGAGACCTCTGCTCCCAGGGGACAAGCACAGAATGAGGGAAAATGGCCTCAGGCTGCCTCAAGGGAGGTTCAGTTGGACATCAGGAGGAATTTCCCCATGGAAAGGGGCTGCCCAGGCAGGAGTGTAGTCCCCACCCCTGGAGTGTCCAAGGTGGCACTCAGTGCTCTGGGCTGGGGACAAGGTGGGCATCAGGCTTGGGTCGGGCTGGATGATCCTGGAGGGCTTTTCCAACCTTAATAATTCTGTAATTCTCTGTTCACCACTAAACCATGGCCTCAAGTGCCACCTCCAGCTGCTCTTTGAACACTTCTAGGTTTGGTGACTCCACCACTGCCCTGGGCAGTCTCTGCCAGTGCTTGACAGCTCTTTCCATAGAGAAATGTTCCCTAATATCTAATCTAAACCTTCCCTGATGCAACTCATAAAAAGAACATAAAGGGAAGAAATAAAGGGGAAACAAAGACAAACGCTGAGGCTTTTATCCCCAAGCACCTTGAGTCCTCTCCACAAAGCTAAAACTTTTGGATTGTCAGTCACTTTGGATAAGCCAAGACTAAGATGGGTTGACCAAGGAATAATCTCTGCAGGAGGTTCTGCTCTGGGTATTTTCATGTATTCAGGTGATCAATTACTCTCTTGATAAAGAGAATAATTTTATTTTTATCCTGCCTTGCTGCTGAGTGGCACATGTACAGGAAGGCAGGCTTGGAGTTCGGGGGGCAGACCAAGGGTGCCAGTGTCAGAAACAGCATTGGTGTGACCAGGACAGTTTTCTTTCTACTGGAACTACAAGTAAAGAGGTGGAAAGCCACGGGAATGTTAAAAACAAAACTGTGCCTGTCTGCATTCTTGGCTTATGAGCACATTCACTTCTCAGCTTCATAACACTTCAGTTTCCCAGCTGCCTGCATGAAATTTTGAGAGATTTTTTTTTTTTTTTTTTACTTTGTGGCTTTTTTTCACTTGTTTATTTGTGATTTGTTTTGATTTTCTTTCATTTTCAACAATGGGGTTAGAAGAAATGGATCTGCTGATAATTAAAGTGAAATCTTTTTTCCATGTGGTCTTTAGTCCTAAGATCATCTTCAGAGACAGACAGTGATATTTTGATATTCTAGACAATTTTTTTGATATCTGGAGGGAAGTTACAAAGCAGGGAAGGACGGCAGGCCTGGCAGTTTTCGAATCTCTCTGTCTAATGTGCAGTATCATGGGACACCTCTCAGATGTCTCCACGGTGGCTTCTGTGTGCTTCAAACACGTGTGCTCTTAACTGCAGAAACCAGCTCCTGAATTAATGACTGCGGCTTCAAAGGACCCTCCCCCTCCCCAAGCTGGAGATCTGAGGGCCATCTCCAAGTGGGTGACATGCCTTTGAAAATTATGCAGTGCAAACAATAAACCTCATTAAAGAAAGTCAGCAACAGCAGCTCAGCAACCCAGCGTGGGGAGCGGACACGGTGGGGACACGATCCAGGCCTCTGTCCAGGGCCAGAAACTCTGTGTGCGAGGGCAAAGTGCATGGGAGTGAAGTGCCAAGTCCTGCCCTTGGTCACACCAACCCTCTGCAGAGCTCCAGGCTGGGAATTGCCCCAGTGGGAAAGGACCTAGGAGTGGTGGTCAGCAGTGGCTGGACGTGAGCCAGGAGTTCCCAGGTGGGCAGTGGCCCCTGAGCTGTGCCAGCCCCAGTGTGGGCACTGGAGCAAGGAAGAGATTGTCCCTTGACACTGGGCACTGCTGAGGGACATCTGACCCCCTGTCCAGCTCTGGACCCTCACACCCAGAAGGACATTGAGGGGCTGGAGCATGTCCAAGGAAGGGGCTGGAGCCCCAGGAGCAGCTGAGGGAGCTCAGCCTGGAGAAAAGGAGTCTCGAGGGAGACCTTCTGGCCCTGCACAGCTCCCTGATGGGGAGGGCAGCCAGGTGAGGGTCAGGCTCTGCTCCCAAGAAACAAAGGATGAGAGGAAACCACCTCAAACTGCACCAGGGGAGGTTTAGATTGGATATTGGGAAAAGTCTCTTTCACCCCAAAGGCCCAGGCAGAGTCCCCATCCCTGAACACAGCAGTGTTCAGACAACATGTGGATGTGGCACATGAGGACATGGTCTGGGGGTGAACATGGTGCTGGTGTTGACTGGATGGTTGCATCTGATGATTTGAAAGTCCTTTTTGGACCTTAACAGTTGTGTGATTCTGTGAGTGCCCATCCCCGTGAGGCTGTAGCATTCCCTCTGAGGAGCTGTGGCCAGGCAGAAGGAGCCTGGTGGGATGTGGTTCATGGGCAGTTGAGGGGCTTGGATGAGCTTCTTGTCTCCTGAGAAGAGTTGGGCAGTGCAGGGTGGAGCTGCTCACCTGCTCCTTCTTCATCGTGGGGTTGTGGGGAGGGTTTTTGAAGCAGAGTGAAATCAGCAGCTCCACATTGACCAGAACCCTGCTAAAGTCTGCTCCACCTCACTGAGCTCCATCACCATCTCCAAAGAGAACCCACCCTCCCATCAGGCTTGCGGCCAGCTCGGCACCCCAGCACTCTGCCCATTTTGAAATGAGGATTAATGAGTTCTTCCATCTGATACTTGTTTGAGATTTGCCATTTGGGTTCATTTTAAACTAATTTTATTCTCCGTGTCACTGGCAATTTATGCAGCAAACGCAATTATTGGAGATGAACGCCTGCCACAGCTGAAGGCTACAAGTGCCACTTCCTTGGATGCGTGAGGAGCAGAGAGCTGGGGAATTGGGGCGGGGGGGAGGGAGAAGGAATATTAGAAAAATAATCTTTCCCTACAATGCTCTCAGAGCTGATACACACACCTTCATAAAAAAGTAATTTAATTTTCCCAGTGCAGCACGAAAAGGAGATCTAATTATCCACTTCTAAATTGCTTCCTTAATTTTTCAAAACATGGCTTTTTGTTTATGCCTCTCCCCGAGCCCTGCTCGGAGCCTGCTGTGGAGCTCACCTCCATCTGGGGGTCAGTGATAAAGCCACCTGGAAAGGAACTTGCTCCTGATAGCAGGTGTAGGAGCTCCTAATGGTCCACGTGGGCCTTTTGTCCGTGCTAATGGGGCTTCTCCACAGGCGGCATCCTCTGGTGATTCTGGGAATTTGGGAGGCAGTCCCAGAGCCTGGTTGGGGATGTGCATCAAACAGAGGTTCTTTTCTCAAGGCTTGCAGGAGTTTTGCTGCCTCAAAGCTCTGTGTTCTGCTGCTTTCTGGGTTTCTGGGTCTCATTGCTACGGCCCCATGTCTGTTCTGCATCTGTATCAAAGGCTGTAATCCTCCTGAATGGAATTTCTGGAGTCTCCAGGAGATTCCCATGGGCTCTGCCTTTTAGGGTGTTTATTTACCTTGGACCTGGACAATACGTTCTGCTGAGTCCCCAAAGACCAGCTTTTCTGCAGCAAGCTCTTGTGAAAATCATCAGCTGTGTTTGAGACAAGCGTTTGAAAAACCTCCTGGTTTTGATCATGTTGCATCGTGCGCCTCTCTGTGCTTCTTGTATTCCTCCCGTGGATTTCCCTAAAGTTCAGCTTACAGGCTTCCTTTGGAATGTGAAATGATGTACACACACGCCTCCTCTAATATTTATAGGATAAATGCTAAGCTGTACTTCAGTGATTATCAGGAGCTTCTCAAAAATAGGTTTCAGGTGTTGGAGCTGACATGACACCTTCAATTATTTACTGGGAACTGGGTTTCAAACTGCTGGCTGTAGTTTGTTCAGGTATTCAGAGGCTCACAAACTGGAGCTGTTCAGCCTGGAGAAGGCTCCAGGGAGAGCTCAGAGCCCCTGGCAGGGCCTGAAGGGGCTCCAGCAGAGCTGGAGAGGGACTGGGGACAAGGGATGGAGGGACAGCACACAGGGAATGGCTCCCACTGCCAGAGGACAGGGAGAGATGGGATATTGCGAAGGGATTGTTCCTTGTGAGAGTGATGAGGCCCTGGCAAAGGGTGCCCAGAGCAGCTGTGGCTGCCCCTGGATCCCTGGAAGTTCCAAGGCCAGGCTGGACGGGGTTTAGAGCCCCTGGGATAGTGGGAGGTGTCCCTGCCCATGGCAGATGAGTTTTGAGGTCCCATCCAACCCAAACCAGCCTGTCATTCCATGATACTACGGAAACAGTTCCCGTGTGTGTTGGCCATGTTTTAAACTTCTTTTTGTGTTGCATTCCACTGTTAAACTCCCCCTCTCTGTGCTCCCTGCCTTGTTGGGTCTGAGTTCTGCACTGAAAGCTGTAGGAATGCGGGTTTTTTATTCCTGTTGGTCTCACTGGTGCTGTATTTGATTCTTTTGCTTTACCCCATTTTTCCCCCCAGATATTAATGGCAGCATGCAGAGCTTCTCAGGGTATCTTACAGAATCCTGGAATGGTTTGGGTTTGGAGTGACCTGAAGGGTGATCTAGTCCCACCCCCCCGATGTGGCAGGGGATGCCCACCGCAGTGTGGGTCACAATCCCCACACAAGGGGGTCAGGACAGCGTGAGCCAGAGCCGGCAGCTGCCGGCAGAGCTCTCCCGCCGAGCCTGGCTGTTCAATAATGCTCTAATTAACTACTGCAAACTTCAGAGGACCCAGCTAACTCTAATTGAGAGATCAACAGAGGCTGCAATGAAGTTAGATGTGCATACTAATTACTGAATTATCTAACACCTGCTTTGGAGAGCAGCACCAAAATATAAATACATTTTGCATTGTAAGGCCCTTGCTTTGAGGAAGGCGAGATCTTGCCTTGTCAGACTCATCTCAGATCCCTCGCGCTGGCTGCAGCTTCCCAGAGGCACCTCCTTGGAAAAGCTCTATCCTTTATTTTTAGGCAGGGTAGTGATGCTGTCATGTTGCAGGCTCAACTTGTGAGAAGCCAATTAAACAGGACTACAGACATTAACTCAGCTGCTCCCAAGGTGGCGTTGAGGAGGAGAATGAGGATGAGGAAGATGGTGATGACAATAGTGTCCTTCACAAAGCCCCTGTGAATTCTTAAGGCACTCTGAGTTCCATGTCTGTGTCCAAATGACACTCAGTTTGCTGGCAGCTCCCAAAGCTACTCTAAAAAAAGAGTGAAAATAAAGAGGATTCATTTTTTAGCTGCTGAGTGGCAAATACAAAGGTTAAGAATCCCAGGCAGGGATCCAGCAAAGGGCTGTGGCCAAGAGCTCTTGGAATGGGGAGGAGAAGCAGGAGAGGGGAGAGGAAAAGCTGGGTTGGGGGGGGGGGGGGTTGTTATTATTATTCCATTCTGTTGGGGTTTTTTTGCATACTGATCTGAGGTGCGATTTCCACATCATCAGCTCAGTCAGCCATCACCAGCAGCCCTCTGAAGGCAATAATTTTCTGCTAAGCAATTTTGTCACCGTGCTGGAAGGATAAATGAAACCAATGTTTCAGTGTTCTGTCCAGCCTGGAATGAGCACATGGCACATCTTCCCTCAACAAGTGGTTATTCCCTATTTTCTTTTGCTGAGGATTAACTTGCTTACCATGGAAAATGTGTGAGCTTTGCTATTTCCTCCCCCTTATATCAGTATATTTGCTGGAGTGGGACTCGTTGGCTGTTTTGACATTTCAGTAGTTCTGCCTCCATTTGTTACAGAGCTGGTTGGATGCTTTCCTGCTGACAACTGACTATTCCAGCCCTCCTGAAAGGCAGGAGCTGCTGTGGAGCCTCCTGCTCTCTGCTTTTACTCATGGTTATTGTGACATATAAAGCCTTGAAATCCAAAATTTGTGCCTGTACTGAGCTGGAGCCAGGTCAGGAGAGGGGATCTGCAGAGCAAAGAACCTCCCATCCTTACTCCAGGTTCTCTTGTCACCCTCTTGGGAAGACAGACACAACTTCTCTGTCACTGCCTTGCCCCACCAACCCTCTCCCCTTGCTCCTGGTCAAATGGCCTCACATGCATCCCCACGAGGTGTCTGTGCTATTCTGGGGAAGGGGTTCTTAGAAATTCCCCTTGCGCTCCTCTCACCCGCCACAAACTGGGATTATTGACTGCCTGTGATGCTAAACTTCCCTCAGCCTGCTGCTTACTTGGAAAATCTTTCTGTAACTGCAGTTGCCAAGCAACTGTCAGCTGTATTTCCAAGATGCTCTGTCCGCCTTCAAGATGTTTGGACCCAAATGCTGCCGCTCCACTCTCTAGGACTGCCATCCTCCCTGGGCTCTTGGAAGGCCAGGTAGTGTTCTTCCCATCCTGACATTATCTTCCCTGCCTTTATCAGGTTCTCCCAAAGCTCTGTGCCCATTCACCCCATTGATTTTCCTGCTGACTGGGCTCTGAGGCAGTGCCTGACTCTTCCTCCAGCATGTGCTTGGACACCTGGCATGGTATGGAGTGTGAGAGAGAGTTGGAAATCAGGGGTTGCACCTCATCACTAGTAAAAGCATTCCAGTCTTGGGTTTTTTGGGGGGTTTTTTTTATGTTAAAAAAAATGGGAATTGTTTTATAGGAGCTAAGACAATTAAAAGACAGAAAAGTGGGAGGTGTAGGTTTAGATGAGATATTAGGCAGAAATTTGTTACTATAAGGGTGGTGAGAGGGAGTGCCCAGAGTGGTTGTGGACTGCCCATCCCTGGAAGTGTTCCAGGCCAGGTTGAGCAGCCTGGTCTGGTGGAAGGCACTCTTGCCCATGGCAGGGGGATGGAACGAGGTGGGCGTGAAGGTCTCATCCCAGCCAAGCATTCCATGATTCTGTGATTGGATTGATGCCTTAGGATTTTAGCTTTTGTATTTTTCATATATTTGCAGTCCTGCAGTTCTTTCGTGTAGAACTCCAAACTCCACACTCATTGTGAGCTGCTGTTTCCCTGTTTTGGTTAGACACAACAATTTCTCTCCAGGCCTGTGGGTCAGGGACACCTCAGTGCCTCAGGGCCCAGAGATGGAAACTAAAGTGAGTTGGGGGAGCAAACTGGGGGTAAATGACTTCATTACCTGAAGCTGTAATTGGACGATTAATCCCCAACATGCAAATGGACCAGACTAACAAATGTGTGAAAAACCATGACCCATCATCTGTTTTGTGCATAGCCCCTGGGGGGGCTTCATCTGCCCTAAATGTATCTGAAGGCCTTGAAATAAATAGAACTGCTTTTTATTCCCTTAATTTTGTCTGGCCTCTGTTTTTAGGCAATCCCAAAAAGGCATCAGTGTAATGGAGCTGGTGCCTGCAGTGCTCTGTAGATGCTGTGGCAGGTGCTGTGGGCTCTTGGGGTGCTGTGGCTCTCTGGATGCTGTGGACTCTCAGGGTGCTGTTGGCTCTTGGGGTGCTGTTGGCTCTCAGGGTGCTCCAGGCTCTCAGGGTGCTGCAGGCTCTCAGGGTGCACCAGGCTCTCTGGATGCTGTGGCTCTCTGCATGCTGTTGGCTCTCAGGGTGCTGTTGGCTCTTGGGATGCTGATGGCTCTCGGGGTGCTGTTGGCTCTCAGGGTGCTCCAGGCTCTCGGGGTGCTCCAGGCTCTCTGGATGCTGTGCCTCTCAGGGTGCTCCAGGCTCTCTGGATGTTGTTGGCTCTTGGGGTGCTCCAGGCTCTCTGGATGTCGTTGGCTCTCGGGGTGCTCCAGGCTCTCTGGATGTTGTTGGCTCTCGGGGTGCTCCAGGCTCTCTGGATGCTGTGCCTCTCAGGGTGCTCCAGGCTCTCAGGGTGCTGCAGGCTCTCGGGGTGCACCAGGCTCTCTGGATGCTGTGGCTCTCTGCATGCTGTTGGCTCTCAGGGTGCTGTTGGCTCTTGGGATGCTGATGGCTCTCGGGGTGCTCCAGGCTCTCGGGGTGCTGATGGCTCTTGGGGTGCTGTAGGCTCTCAGGGTGCTCCAGGCTCTCGGGGTGCTCCAGGCTCTCTGGATGCTGCGCCTCTCTGGGTGCTCCAGGCTCTCTGGATGTTGTTGGCTCTCGGGGTGCTCCAGGCTCTCTGGATGTCGTTGGCTCTCGGGGTGCTCCAGGCTCTCAGGGTGCTGCAGGTTCTCTGGGTGCTCCAGGCTCTCTGGATGCTGCAGGTTCATCTGCCAGGCTCCAATCCTCCATGCTCACCTGGAAATGCAGCTGCTCCAGGTCGTTTTCCTGAAGCAGGAGCCCAGCACTGCATGTGCAGGTCTGCGCGGAGGGAGAGGGACAGAAAGGAGGAGCCCATCAAACTTTGCCTACAGAAGTGCTCATTAGCAGCTCCCTGTGTCCGTGGCCATGCATGGCTTAGCTCACCTTGGAGCCAGCCTGTTCCATTTGGGTTAATAGAAGGAATCTCTGTTCCATTAGGTGCATTACAGTGACAGAGCACCCAGGGAGAGGGAGCTGGTGCCTGTCAGCCGCCTGAGGACCGGGCTGTCACTTGTGCCATCAAGCCTTCCTACTTATTTGCAATTTTATTTTCAGATGTGATTGACATCTGGAGGCTCTGACATTCTCGGCACAAACATACAGCCTGTTATTATGCTTGCATTAACATTTTGATAAACACACAGTGCAGCATTGAAAAAGTAATTACATGTCATCACATCTCTGCCTCATCAAAGAAAACTTTGCTGTGTAATTGCTCCAAGATTTACCCAGGTACAATGTGCTGCTTCCAGTAAAGGCTCCTTTCTCTTGAAGAGCTTACATTTACCTTTTAAGATGCACAATATCTTTTCCCCACGGGGCTTTCTAGGGCTAAAATAAACTCAGCAATATAATTTAGCTTTTCATAAAT
Organism: Sitta carolinensis; assembly: GCA_032173965.1. Taxonomy (NCBI): domain Eukaryota; kingdom Metazoa; phylum Chordata; class Aves; order Passeriformes; family Sittidae; genus Sitta; species Sitta carolinensis. Next base: position 6,901,032 of record CM063304.1, read on the forward strand.
ACACTTGGATATTAGAGCACGGTACTCTTTGCATAATATTTATTTAATGCTGGATGTAAATATGCTGTGTATTATATGGGCAAAGCTATCAAGGGAAGTTTTTTGCAGACAGGTAGAAATAGCACATTGTTACCCTGGCTCCTGCGTTAGCACAAGGGCCCTTTGCACTTGTATTTATATGGGTACTTCTCACAATGACATCTAATTTTACAATAAAGTGAGCTTAGCTGAAGCGCCTCGCTGCAGATTCTAAAATATTGGCTATTTCCTCGCTTGTAAAGGACTTTTCTGATGGGTCTCTGAAAGAGGTATTATATGGAAGAATACAAATAATTTCAAGAGGGGGTTTTTTTCCCCTTCCTTCAGAGCTGAGTAAGGAAGAGAAAAACTCATTGATGTTCAGTCAATAAATCTTGCGAGATAGGTGCTGAAAGACCTGAATAAAGGTAGAAGGGAAAAGCAGTGTATGATGATAAACCAGGTGAAGTGGTCAATGTGACAATTGCTGGCCGTGGAGTGTTTCAGATTCTTTTCTTTAAGGTGCTCTGTGCTGGCTGAGGCACGTCCCTCCTGCCTGGGAAACCAGAATAATAAGAGCCTGTTTCCACTGCTGGCTGATGGGATTTTATCCCTTTTGCTACAGCAGTGCTTGTTTGGGCTCTGGAATTACAAGTTTCATGTTGTGCCCCCAGTTCTGATGTGACTGAACCCTGATATTTCCTACCAGCAGGTGAAGTGCTGGATATTTGGTCTGTGTGGCTCAGTTCTCACATTACAAGGTTTCTTCGTGGTTTGTGGATACTGGAGAGATGTGGAGGCTTGTTCATTGCAAAATTGGTTTAATGCTGCTCCTGGTGTGGGGAATAATTCTTTGGCTTGCTCATGAGAGGAGCCTTATGAACAAATCCTTTGGGAATCCTCTTCTTCCTTACTATAGCAATGAGGGAAATGAGTGAGGAATGGCCTTAACAGGCACTGCTTCCCATCTTCTGTCCTCTGCCTTTATCAGGGCTTCTATTTCCAAAGGAAAATATTCCCCCTTCTTCTGCAGGAACATATTTTCTCCACTTTCTTTGGGAGATGTCAGGGAAATAATGTCTGATTTTTTTCATCCAAAGTGGTCAGGGAATCACAGAATCACCAAGATTGGAAAAGACCTTTAAGATCATCGAGGCCAACCATCAACCAAGCCCCACCACATTCACCACTAACTCACATCCCCAAGTGTTACTGTGACACAGATAGAAACACACAGCAACACACACAACAGGTGTTCAGACAGAGAAGAAGAAAGGAAGAAGATTCTAGTTTATTGCTGACCTCGTATCTCTCAGTTTCTGGACAGTGATCAGAGATTGGACAGAGAAGTTCCCACCTCTCCATCTTCACTGGTCACTTGAGAAGTCCATCAGGTGATATCTTTTACAAAGGAATGCAAACGTGATCCTTGTTTATCTTACAATTCATGAGAACTGACTCCACTATACTAAAACAAATCAGAAGGTGATTTTCAGGGACAACACCCAAGTGCCACATCCACATGTTGGCTGAACACTTCCCTGGGATGGTGACTCCACCACCTCCCTGTGCAGTCTGTTACAACACTTAACAATCCTTTCCATGAAGAAAATTTCCCTATTATAAATTTGTTCTAATCTAAACCTCCCCTGGCACGACTTGAGGCCGTTTCCTCTCATCCTCTCAGTCTGAGCCTGTTGCTGCCAGGTGGGACAGGAGTGGTGCCAGCCTTCGAGCTGCCACCACCTGAGCATATTGGCTTATCCCAAAAAACAATTCCCTCTCCTCCCTGGGCCAGGTGCTGGCTCTGGCAGAGGTGTCTGGCAGTACAGCAGCAGCACTCCTGGGGTTGGAATCCCCCAAATCCCTGCCCTCCGGGGGATATCCTTTCTCCAGGAGATGCTAGCATGGATGGAGCATGGATTGCTGCTCAGGAGCAGCTCGCTGGCTGCTGTGTGCCAGCCAGGGAGCTCAACACCCCTCAGAGTCCCTGACCTTGCTGGGAATGACCGGGCCATGGGGAGCATCAGGGGCGCACAATCCCAAGTGTGTTTAATGGTTGGATAATGCCCTGTTAATGTCTATTAATCCTCTCAGGAGCTTGGGATTAGCTCAGCTTTAGCAGCAGACTGAGGCTCTGCTCTAACAGGATGCACCCAGGCTGGTGCTGGGAACATCTGTATCTCACATCTGTATTATCATGATTATAGGCTTGTGGCCTATATACAGTGTCTGTGAAATTAGATCTGGTATTACACCTCCTGAGCAGCTGGGGGGTTAATTCCCTCTCCTTCCTGCTGATGAGGGCTGGAAGGGCTGGAGGAGGGACCCTGGAGATGCTCAGGGATCTGTGTTGCCAGGGCTGGGGATGCACTGGATTGGTGCTGGGGGTGGGGGGAGATGCCAGGCTCTGACCTGCTCTGCTGAAGGACAAACACTGTCTGGGCAACTGAAGGGCAGCCAGAAGTGTTTGGAATGCTCTCAGGCAGAGGGTGGCATTTTTGGGATTCTCCTTTGCAAGGCCAAATATTGATCCATGTAGGTCCCTTTTTGGCTCAGGGAAATGTATGGAAATCTATGAATTACAGCACAGGGGGGTGCTTTTGTTGCTGTGTTCGACCTTCTGCTCTCTTGCCTATTGTGAAGGATGGCTCCCTGGATTTTATTCTTTTCTGTCCTGATGAGCTGTGAGATTCTGCTTTGCCCAAAAGCTTCAAAGTGTGGCCCCCAAACTCTCAGCTTTGTAGCCGTGAGGAGCTGAGGGATTTGATTCTCTCAGGTGAGACCCCACCTGCAGAGCTCCCTCCAGCTCTGGGCTCCTGTACACAAGGACCTGGAGCTGCTGGAGGAGCCCATGGAGATGCTCCAGGGCTGGAGCCCCTCTGCTCTGGAGCCAGGCTGGCAGAGCTGGGGGGGCTCACCTGGAGAGGAGAAGGCTCCAGGGAGAGCTCAGAGCCCACTGGCAGGGCCTGAAGGGGCTCCAGGAGAGCTGGAGAGGGACTGGGGACAAGGGATGGAGGGACAGCACACAGGTAATGGCTCCCACTGCCAGAGGGCAGGGCTGGATGGGATATTGGGCAGGAATTGTTCCCTGTGAGGGTGGGCAGCCCTGGCACAGGGTGCCCAGAGCAGCTGTGGCTGCCCCTGATCCCTGGCAGTGCCCAAGGCCAGGCTGGATGGGGCTTGGAGCACCCTGGGACAGTGGAAAATGTCCCTGCCCATGGCTGGGGGTGGGACTGGATGAGCTTTAAGGGCCCTTCCCAACCAAGCCAGTGTCTGATTCTGGGATTCTGAGGTTTGGGTAGCAGCAGAGCCTGGCTGTTGTCTCCCAGCAGGAACACATCCACACTGACGTAGGAAGAGCCAGGGAAGTCCCATGTGCTGTCCTGGCCTGCCACTGTTTATTGCATTACTTATCCCAAGGAGCTGTTGCAAGTGGCTCACGATTCCTCTTCATCTTTTCCGTCCTTACCCATTTACTTTCAGAACATTTACATTTAAATGTGTGTTTCTGCAGAAGCTTTACAGGAAAGCAACGTTGGACCAAAAAAAAAAAAAAAAAAAAAAAAAAAAAAAAAGAAGAGAGAACTCTAAAATGCATTTTTCATGCTCCTTCATACTCTATTGATTTTGTTTCTCTCATTTTTTCTTATAAAGAGAAGGTTTTCTAATACATTTTTCAGAAATAAAGGAGTCAGCAATTCTACCCTCCTAAAGCAATAGTTATTCACCAAGATTACAAACAGAATTTGGGAGGGAGGGCTATTTATATAAATTTCCCTTTTCAATAAAATTAATATGGTGAAAAGCAGTCAGCTCCAGAGCAGTGTTCCCAAGCAGAGAGTTCTGATCCTGAGTTTCTCCCTTGCCTGGACTGTTGGTGATGGTCAATGCACTTCAATTCCACAAAATCTGGAACATCCTGAGCTGGGAGGGACCCCCCAGAATCCTCCAGCACAGCCACCCCAAATCCCACCCTGGCATCCCTGGAGCAGTGTCCAACCCCTCCTGGAGCTCTGGCAGCCTCAGAGCAGTGCCCTTCCCTGGGCAGTGCCAGCACCTCTGGAAGAAGAACCTTTCCCTGAGATCTGAGGGATATTCCCTGATATCCCATGGAGGAGCAGCAGCCGCTCAGCGCTTCTCTCAACAAGCACCTTGTAGGCAAAAATCAGTTTTCTCTTGTCACAAGGCGAGGACTTATTTGTAAGCACTGGATTGCTGTGGTTTGACATCCTTGATGTCCAAAATTCCAGCTCCTGTTTGAAATGGCTGTTTTCAAATGCTGTTTGTGTTGGTCTGTTTGAAGAAGGAAAGGGAGGAAAAACAGGACGACAAGCAGCACGTCAAAGTTATTGAGAAGAATTGCTGTCACTGCCTTGCCTGCCTAATCTCCCAGGGATGTTTTTTTTTTTTTTTTTCCCAGTTGGGGACTGTTTCTGAAATGTTGATAGTATTGGGTGGGTTTTTTGCATTTGTGAGCATCATTATCTTTTGCTGCCTCAGAAAAAAGACATCCCAGGCCTTCTGTGTAGCTGCATTTTGCTGCAGCCAGCCATGAATCTTGGTTAAAGCCCTGGAGCTGGCCAGCAGCTGCCAATGGTAGTCAATAATGTGCCCTTTTATATGAGATCTGCCTCCTCACTTTGGTGGAACACAAATGGGAGCACATCTCCTAAATGACAGAGACTGGCTCAGAGGCTCAGCTCCTTTTTTTGCATGTTTGGCTCTGGTAATGTCAAGCTGGGGTCAGACAAGGGAGTGGTCTTGTGCTCCCACCTTGGGCACTTGGAAATGAAGAGGTTTGGGCAATAAAACAAATTTTGAATCACGTTTCGCCTTCCCCTTCCCTCCATTTTTATACTGCCACTATTATTAAAACATTAATTATTTTAAATAACAACGTTGCTATTATTATTTTTTTTTATTTATGATTTTTGCTAGCTAGGTGCCTCTGGAATGTCCTCCCCCCTTTCTCTGAGTCTCTGCAGTCTCTCCCTGTTCACTGAAGATGAGCTCTGCCTTCCTGCCTTCTTGCTCTGGGTTATTTTCCTCCTCCCCCACTTTTCTGGACCAAAATGTCTTTGCTGACTGTGGGAACCTCCCCCTTCTATTTATCCTTGTTCTTTGTAATCTCGTACAATGTAGCTTAATCAACCCACTGGTGCTCTGCTGAATCCTGTCTGGGAGACACAAAGGAATTAAAGAGGCTGAGTGTTGAAAAGCTTTTCCCAGTGTCTGTGTTGCCTCCAGGAGAGCTGCTCTGTGTGCAGGGCTGCTGGGGATCAGCACCCACCCGGGCACAGGAGCCCCTGCTCCTCAGTTTCAGAAGAACCCCTAAAACCTTCCCAGCAGGAGGCTGATGCACCCAGAGCTCCTGCAGAGCACCAAGGGGGCTTTTCAAGGAAGCAGAAAGGGACCTGGGGGGTTCTGGTGAGGGCAGGTTGGACCCAAAGGCCACCGTGTCCTGGGGACATCAGGCTGGCTGGCCAGGGAGGGATTGTCCTGCTCTGAGCTGGGGCAGCTCCAGTTCTGGGGCACTCTGGGTGCCTCAATACAAGAAACATCTAAAGCTGGTGAAAAAGCATCCAGAGGAGGCCATGGGGATGGAGAAGGGCCTGGAGGAGCAGCTGAGGGCTCTTGGTTTGTCCAGCTGGAGCAGAGCAGCTGAGGGCAGAGCTCCCCGGGGCTGCAGCTCCTCCCGGGCAGCTCCGGGCTCTGGGACAGGGACAGGAGCCAGGGCACGGCTGGAGCTGGGCCAGGGAGGGTTAGTTTGGATTTCAGGGCAAGGCTCTTCCCCCAGAGGGTGCTGGCACTGCCCAGGGAATGGGCACAGCCCCGAGGCTGCCAGAGCTCCAGGAGCCTTTGGACAGCACCCCAGGGATGCCCAGGGTGGGATTGCTGGGGGTCAGTTCAGGGCCAGGAGCTAAGGCTGGATGATTCTGTTGGTCCCTCTGGCTCAGGACATTGTGTGATCTGTGACTCTGGGTGTCTGTGCCCCAGCTGGTGCCCAGGACAGGCAGAGGAGGCTGGGGCTGGACTCAGACCCTGCAGGAGTTTGAGCCATCCCCTGCTAACACAGCCCTCGGAGCTGCCTTCCCCATCACTGTGAGCTGTCCCCTCTCAGGGCTGCTCCCAGACCCAAGCACACTGCACAGCAGCTCACAGGGAAGGGTGTGCCCCATGGGAATAGCTCCTTCTTATGTCCCATTGGATTCATTAATAACAACATTATGTTACGATGTTTTCCCCTTGTATTTTTCTATAGATCATTTTTATTATGTAGATACAAACCCTTTGATATTGTAATTGTGAAGTACACGTTATGAAGACAAATGTGTTTGGCTTAATGAGAATGGATTGCCAATAAAAGCTGAAATAAAGGAAAGCATTTTATTATTTTTTTTTTTTAGCATTAGCCCTCATAGGAAGTGTTGTCATACTGAGCATGCAGCAGAAAAGAGCCACAATGCAAAGAGTCTTTTTGTCTGTTGATGGAGCATTGGCTTCCGGAGTCTCGTGGTTATTTGATTAAAAATAAACCACCTCAGGTGCCTGCACAACTGAGGAAATCAACAAAAGGATGAAGTGAAGTGTGATGTGTGCACTGCAGAGGTGGAGCTGGATCACTCCCAAAACCCTGGAAATTCTTTTGGAGAAACTCCTGAGTTTGCAGGTCTGTCTGGTGAAGACAGAGGATAAATTCAGCAGGGCTGGTGAGGTGCTGGATACCACAAGCCTGGAGGGATTGGTGGTCCTGCAGTCCCAGAAGAATTATTTTCTAGAGGAAGTATGCAATAAATAATTTGCCTGAAATAGAGAGGTCAGAGCATTGTCCAAGACATGAGGAGATCTTTGCTGTGGGCAAACTACAGAGAAAACGTGGAGTGAAGCCATAAAAGACAAAACCCACTGGGTTTTGGGAGCACAGACTTCTTCAATCCCCTTCATCATCCTTCCAGTGCCTGAAAGAGCTGACAAGAAAGATGGAGAGAGATTCCTTGCAAGGGCCTAGAGGGACAGGAAAAGGGGGATAACTTCCCATTGCCAGAGGACAGGGTTAGATGGGATACTGGGGAGAAATTCTTGCCTGGGAGGGTGGGCAGGCCCTGGCACAGGGTGCCCAGAGCAGCTGTGGCTGCCCCTGGATCCCTGGAAGTGTCCAAGGCCAGGCTGGACAGGGCTTGGAGCACCCTGGTTGGCGCAATGTGTCCCTGCCCATGGACAGGGTGGAATGGGAAGAGCTTTAATGTCCTTTCCAACCCAAACAAATCCAGAATTTTATGATTTCAGGGGCCTGGATTGAACTACCCTGCAGCATGGGCAGCACCCTTGCTCCTGCTCTGCAGACAGAAATGGGAACTCCTGCTGCACTCAGGGAAGGACCCAGGATTTCTGGATGTGGAAGAACTTGCTGGGTGTGGGTGAAGGGATGCAGGGGTCAGCAGGTGACCTGAGCAGGGCTGTTGTGCCCAGCCAGGGCACTTTGCTCTCGGGCAGCAGCCCCAGGCTGGGCTCTGCTCACCTGTGGCTGCTGAGCTCACTCGGAGCCGCCAGCCCTGGGAATGCTGGTGAGCAAACAGATGGAAGGAGCCCTCTCCCCATCTGACACCAGCACAGATTTAATCAGCTCACACTTCCCTTTTCCACCTGGCACAGACACCGGGAAATGGATCTTGATTTGCGTCCTCCCCGCTCTCCGGTAGACTCTTGACATCTTTGTTTTCTTGCGACTTAACAGCAGCAATTGCAGCCCAGCACTTTGCCACCTGTCGCAGGGACGAGCCCGGTCCCTCCCTGGCTGTCACTGCTTTGCTTTTTGATTTTTGACTCTGCTTTTTTTTTTGGGGGGTGTGGCAAAGGAGGTAGGATAGAGATACAACAGGATGAGGACCAGTGCTGGGACTGTTGGCTGTTTCTGCTGGCTGTCTGGTTCATTTCCATGCTCCCTCTCTTTCTTCCTAGCTTAAAAAAAAAATATTTAGGCTCAGCTTTGTCCCAGATATGGCTAAAAGTGGGGCTGCTTCACCTTTGTAGGTGTTGCTGTTGCTTGGAAACTTCTTAATATTTCATGTCTTGCGTTCCTGGAACCCACCTCTTGGAACTGGTTACTGAACACTAAAGCTGTTTTCAGTAGGGAACAGAAGGGGGAAAAAATTCCCAAATGCCCTCAGGCACTATATTAAAGCTTAAAAAGATGATTTATTTCCCTTTGAGAGGGGAAAATAAATGAAAGCCCCAGCAAAGGAGTTTTGTTGTGTAGGAAGGACAACCCCAAAACAGTCCTGCTTTGAATAGATCTTGCTAAGGGTCTTCAAGGAGAGAAACCTCTGTGGTTTGGATGGGGAAACTGAGGCACAAACCCAGCTGATGGAGGAGGAGAGAAGCCAAGCCTCACCTGCTGCACACAGTGGCCTTTGAACATGGTGTCTTCCTGTTAGAAAGGAGCTTAACTCATATGCCTAAAAAAAAAACCCCACATATGAAGTGAGGGAGGGGAAAAGTCCCTCCCTGCCTGTGTTGTCAGAGGGATTTGTGTGTCTCAGCAGAGCTGTCAGAGTTAAATCCAAACACAACCATTGGAGCCAAGGAAATTGAGAAGTGAAAAGTATTTTATTAACATTCTGCTATTGATTTCTTAATGGCTTTTCTTCCTGGAAACAGGCAAATATTTACTGTGCTTGGAATGTGCTTGGGGCAGGGGCTGGCAGTGGGGCAGGGGCTGTGAGGTGCATGAAGGTGTCCAAGGCTGAGTCCCACCCTGCTCCTGGAGAGGAAATACCTGGTGAAGAAAGCACGGGAACTTTGCCAAGGCTGGATTTGGTTTCCACCCTCGTGGGCTCCTTCCCCCTTGAACATCTCTGTTATTTTAAGCTTTCAGTGCAGCGAGGGAAGAGAAAGGAAAAAAAGAAGAAAATCGCTTTCCACTTGCAAATGACTCAATAAAGCACATCAGTGCTGCAGTGCCAGGTGAGGAATCTGGGATAACAACCAACCTGGAAGGGAACTCTCGCTCGCTCCGCCCCTCCGGTGGCAAAGGGAGGCATCAAACTCGGCTCTGCTGCCTCCTGCTTGCTCCACCGAGCAGCCCAGCTGCCTGGAAAGTTCAGCACCGTGTTTGCTCTGCTCTTGACTTCTGATTCTTCCCTCTCTCCACCTCATTTTTTCTTCAGGACTCTGCTGTATGAATATCCTTGGCTTAATTTGCATTGCATTAGAGTAAAACATTTTAAATTTCTTCACAGCAGAAGTAAATCTGACAGACTTTATGAAGCCATTATACCTGCAGGTATTTTATACTTTTAAAATACATTCTTGTCAAGCTATCTTAATTATATTATTATATGTACTTTTGAACTCGGATCCACTCTTGGGTGATATATTATGTTTCTGACAGTGCAGCCCTAAAAAGCAACAATTTATATCAAAGCGTTGTGGCTGAACAAAGATGTATCTATTATGGATTCGGGGGAATTTATTAATTTACTGTTTTGGAACACTTACTCATTGACAAGCTTGCTGGCTTTAAATTTCCAGCAGCTGATTATTGCATGCAGCATTTCCTTGGCTTTGGAGGTGTTGGGATTGCAGCTGAGATTGATGCAGGAGGGCAGCTGGAGGTACAGAGTGCTGGAGCCTCTGCCTGGCTTTTGTCCAGGGTCAAAGTTTACAGCATTGCCCATTCTTGTGCCAGGGAATGATCCCCTGCAGGACACCCCCAATGCTCTGAAGGACCTGGCAAAAAAGTCTTCAGTGTGTCCTTTAACAAAACTGTTCAGTGCTGGAAACTGATGGGAGTTCAGAGCATGGAGAGGAAGTTCTTTGCTGGAGCATTAACCCTGTTTGCAGGGGGGATTTTGCTCACAGAAATCAGAGAATTCCAGAATGGTCTTGATTGGAAAGGACCTTAAAGGTCATCTTGTTCCACTCTGTACCATGGGCAGGGACACATTCCACTGTCCCAGGTTGATCCAAGCCCCGTCCAGCCTGGCCTTGGGCACTGCCAGAGATCCAGGGGCAGCCACAGCTGCTCTGGGCACCCTGTGCCAGGGCCTGCCCACCCTCACAGGGAGGAATTCCTTCCCAGTATCCCATCTACCCCTTGTCCTTGTCCTGTCATTCCAGGCCCTTGTAAAAAGTCTTTCTCCATCCTTCTTGTCAGCCCCTTCAGGCCCTGCCAGTGGCTCTGAGCTCTCCTGGAGCCTTCTCTTCTTCAGGCTGAGCACCCCCAGCTCTCCCAGCCTGGCTCCAGCACAGAGGGCTCCAGCCCTTGGGGCATCTCCATGGCTTCTCTGGACTTTTTCCAACAGAAGAGCAGAGAAGCAGGGCTGTCTGTCCTGTTGGCTGGAGTTGGCTTTGTGTGTCCCAAGGATTGGGCATCAGGAGCCACAGGGCTGCCCATGGAGTTGCTCATTCCCATGACCACAGGCACAGCCTGTGCCCTCCTGGACTTTGGGAGTTACCTCCCGAAGAAGAGGCTGGTGGTAAATCTTTATCAGTTCAGGATTTCCTGGTGGAGGGGTTTGAACACTACTCCAAACTCTTGGTGTATGGTTTTGCTGCTAAGGAAGCCATGTGCTCATCCTGAGTTCCATTTTCCAGTAAATCAGCCCATGGATGTAGGAGAGCTTCACTTGGCCCTGGAGTGGGGTTGGAATGAGATGATCTTTAAGGTCCCTTCCAGCCCAAATCATTCCATGGCTCTGTTGTTCTATCAAATATCTGGTACGACATGAAAAGACCTCCGAGATCATCAGGTCCAGCATGTGAGCAAACATCACCTTGCCACCCAGACCACAACCCTAACTGGACACTGCCAGGGATGGTGACTCCACCCAGGGCAGCCTGAGAACCCTTTCCACAAAGAAATTCTTCCTTTGAATTCAGAAATTCCTCCTGATACCAGCCTGAGGTCTGCAAAGAGCTGAGTGCCACGGAGAGGGGAAGGTCCTCTCCATCCTTGCTTTACAAACTCTTCCCAACTCCACGCTGGCTCCACAGCTCAGGGCTGGCAGCAGCAGCTCCTTGGGCTCCCCTGGTCATTCTTCCTCATACTTAACAGAGAGAAATGAAGGGATCAACCACTGTTCCTGTTACTGTGATGCAGGTAGGAACACACAGCAGCACACACAGCAGGTGTTCAGGTAGAGAAAAAGAAAGAAGTCTCCAGTTTATTGTTGACTTCGTATCTCTCAGTTTCTGGACAGTGAGCAGAGATTGAACAGAGAAGTTCCCACCTCTCCATCTCCACTGCTCACTTGAGAAGTCCATCAGGTGATATCTTTTACAAAGGAATGCAAATATGATCCTGTTTATCTTACAATTCGTGAGAACTGACTCCACTATACCAAAACAAGTCAGGTTTATTTTCAGGGACAGCATGTTCCCACGTTGATTAAATTGCATCAGCTTCTCCCCTGATGAGCTCCATGGATGGAGGAACATCTCCAGGAGAGCCAGGGCTGGACACCAGTGAGTGTTTATTGCAGGCACCTCCTGCTCCAGGGCTGCTCTCCTCCCACCTCTCCTCGGATTCAGGAGGTGAGGAGAGCTGGAGGAGCAGCATTACTCTCTCCTCTGAGGAATCACCAAAATCCACCCAGGAGGTTTAATTGCTTCAAGTAGAACTTGTAAATACCGACAAAGCACTTGAGCTGGCAATTTTCTTCACTGCTTTCTGAGGATTCAAATGATTTTTTCGTTCCCTGTTGTTCTAAAAGTTTTGGAAGAGCACTGATTTTTTTTGTTTTCTTTCTTTTTTCTTCTTCTTTTTTTTTTTTTTTTTTTTTAGGTAATTTTTCTTACCTCTTCAAACCCTGCACTTCCCTCCCAAAACACGTTCCAGTCAAGTTCATTGAAATTGTCTTGGTATTGTCAGGAAAATCAGTCTGACTGCTTCATCTCGTAAAACTTTCAAAGCTAAAAATTAACTGACATTTCCAAGTGAAATGTCATTTTGCTCCAAATAAATAAATAAATAAATCCAATGTTTTGACATTTTTAAAGCACTCTTCCTTTGTAAAAGGGAAAGAAGTTCTTTAAATGAAAGTCATGTCAAAACTGACTTTTTTCCCTCTTTTTTTGCTCAGAGAAAATTTGAATTTATGGATTTCTGTCTGTGAGAAGATATTTGTGTGCTTTACCTGTGGTGCCAGGCTGGCCCCAAGAGTGACATGGGGGGATCCTATGAAGATCCAACCAGTGTGGAGAGGCACTGGAAGAGGTCTTGTCTGGGCAACTGGGTGGTTCTGCATCCCTAACTGGTTATAAATATACATTTCCCACCCCTGGCAGTGTCCAAAGCCAGGCTGGACAGGGTTTGGAACACCCTGGGATAGTGGAAGGATGTAAAACAGGATGGGCTTTAAGATCCTTTCCAACCCAAACCATTCTGGAATTCCATGATTTTATACAAATATATATATATGTATTTTTTCTTTTTATGCTGGCTTGGCTGCTTGTTTAGAAGTTGAGGCAAATTTCCAAAGCAGTTGAGCAACCCAAGCATTTCCTGTGATGGCCTGGGACACAGAACCCCGGGAATGTCTTCTTTTCCACTGGGCTCTGGTCACTGAATCATTAAGGCTGGAAAAGATCTCCAAGGCCATCAAGTCCATCCTTTGGTGGACACCCCCACACCCACTAAGCCACATCTGCTTGTTTATGAGCACTTCCAGGGACCAGGACTTCACCACTGCCCTGGACAACCCCTTCCAATGCCTGACCACTCTTTCAGGGCAGAAATTTTCCCTAGTATCCAACTTGAACTTCCCCTGGTGCAACCTGAGGCTATTTCCCTTGTCCTGTCACTGTCACCTGGAAGAAGATCCTGACCCCCACCTGGCCACAACTTCCAGGCACTTGTAGGGAGTCAGAAGCTCCCCCAGCTTGCTGTTGTTTGGGTCAGCCTTGGACACAGCAGCTTTTCCCCTCATTCTGTTTTAGCTCACTATGTGCCTGTTAACATGAAGATAAAGAACAGCATCTGAGCAAACAGTTGGTCTCAACCCCAACTTCCCTGGTTTTCATCCCAAGAGCAGCACTGGGATGTGCCTGAGGGTGGGTTTAGTGTTCACTCACCCAGTCCCACGGAATGTACAACTTAGAGCCTTACAGGGCTGGGGGTTTTATGATTTTTACATTGATTGATGTGCTCCCTGCCTTCAGTGGAAGTGATGTGCCTTGCTGAGGGCAGCAGATCCCAGTGTATAAATTCAGACACATTCCATGGCTCAGGCTCCAATCCCAGTGTATAAATTCAGACACATTCCATGGCTCAGGGGGCTCTGCAGCAGAGCTCAGGTTTGAGGAGGGTGGGCAGAGCTCTCCAACAGCCTCCAAGGTGGGACCCTCAGCTGAGCCAGGGGAGCTGCTCCCTGTGCCCCATGGGCCAGGGCAGTGGGAATAGCTTGGGGCAGGCTGGGAAATGCCTCATGGAAAAATGGAGAACAAACACTTCTGCTTCTCAGGATTTCATGCCAGAAGTGCAGCTGACGTTGGTAAATCACCACAGAATGTTGTAAATGATCTGTGGAAGGGGAAAAGGCAGAAATAATCCCTTCTTCATGCAGGGGAATTGTCTGTGTTGGGGGCAATTTATGGCAGAGGCTTCCTATAATGACAGGGCAGGAAAACCTTCTGCTCTAAAGGGGTGAAAAAATTCCTCCTTTGTTTTTATTTCCATCTTAGGAGGTTTTTTTTAATATCTTATTTCCCTGCAAACCATCTTCACAAAATACTCCTGGGCCTCCCCAGCCAGTACTTGGGTCAGCCATGCTTTTCATACACTACCATGGTTTCACCCCCATTTTCCCTGCTGCTGAGGTTTTAGAGAGGTTTCAAAGCCAATTCCATTTTCCCTCTGGTGTTTTGGGATTTTTCTTCATTTGTTTTGGGTTGATTGGAGTGTTTGGGGTATTTTGTGTTGGGCTTTTTTTATTTGGCAGGGCCATTCAGTTCCCATGCCTGTAACTCCTTCCCTTGTGCCTTTTGGGGTGGTCTGGAAGCAGCTGGGCATAGAGAGTGGGAGAACAGCCTTGGACATGCCAAAAACTGCTGCAAAGCAGAGGGGAATCTTGACTGACCACGGTGGGGAAGGGTCATAATCCCAGATTTAAATTCCAGTGGTGACATTTAGCTTGAGCATCTGGAAAATCCTTTCCTCTATGAGGAAACAGAACCCTGGAGGGGTTTGAGGCAGCTCAGACACACATGAGCTGTTTTTACTGGGGGCACAGCTCCTCCTGGTACTGGAGAAATGCAGAATAAGAAGAATGGCTAGAGAGGATCTGGAGGGATCACACAACTCATCCATTTTCCTCCAAGTCCTGGGTTAGGCAGTGCTGGCTTTATCAAGGATTAGGGACCATCTCACTGGAAGGAGGATTTGGTTGTGGCACTGGAGATGCCCATTTGGGAGGCTGAGGAAAGGGTGCCCTTCCATTACCCCAAGCTGCTGCAAGTCCTGTCCAGCCTGGTCTTGGACACTTCCAGGGATGGGACAGCCACAGGGATGTCAGGCACAGTACACAGTGCCTGATGTACACCTGGTACCTGCATCTCCCACCCTCGCCAGGCTCCCTCCTTCCAGCAGCCCCTTCCAGAGCTGGCAGGAACCAGGGCAGCGTCACCAACCCTTTAGCAGGTACTTCAGAAGAAAGGCAAGGCCTTTGACAATCCTTTGGCATGGGCTCAGATCATCTGAGACCGGCCCAAGTGGGAGCTGAAGCCCAGACCCGGCCCCAGGAGCAAAGCTGCTATTCCGAGAGGCGAGGGAAGGCGCGGCTCCATCGGGAATCTGTCAGGGCAGGCGAGCCGGGAGATGAGAGCTAGTCAATGACACAAGAGATGTCAGCGTTTATTTCCAGTAAGAGCCGGTGGAGCTGGGAAAATTGCTCATTAATGCTTTATTGATATTCATGTTCCTGTTGAAGAAGTCGGGGGTGGGAGGTGGAGCGGGGGGGCCGTGCCCCTCTTAATGGGGCCAGGCTGAAAATAGGTTCTTTTATGCCTGGGCAAAGGGGATGCACTGACCACGGGAGGTTTGCCTGTGTCAGTCTCTCTAAATAGAGCCTGGATCAGTGCTGTGCCTGAGCCAAAAGCTTTGGAGGAAAAAAC
Organism: Sitta carolinensis; assembly: GCA_032173965.1. Classification (NCBI taxonomy): domain Eukaryota; kingdom Metazoa; phylum Chordata; class Aves; order Passeriformes; family Sittidae; genus Sitta; species Sitta carolinensis. Next base: position 6,916,164 of record CM063304.1, read on the forward strand.
TAATAACTCAGGTCAAACCATGCCAGGAGCGCTGGAGTTCTTGCTCGCTTTTTTTTTTTCACAAAGGAAAATTTAAAGCAGATTGTTGTAAAACTATGCAAAATGTTCATCTGTGGGGTTTGGGACTATTTAACCCTCATGTTTGCTTTTGCGTTCTGTTTTTAGAGTAATTTGAATTTAAAATGCTCTATCAAAAGGAATTTATTTCCAAAATGTCAAATTACTTTATTTCAGAAGTGCTGACGGTAAAACGTTTGGCTTTTAAAAAACAAAGCAAACTCCATTAGCAGCTTGGCATTGGTGACAGTCACAAATACTTTCTGTTTCTCTGAAACTCTTTATTCCATACATTTCCTACCTCCTGCCCAGTTTGGAGCCACGAACCAGGCTGAGCACTGCAGCTCCACAGGGAATGTCCCCAAACCAAGCGATTCCCAGCCTGGTCACAGCTTCTAGGCCTCACTGGAAATGGGATTTCACAGAATCCTAGAATGGTTTGGGTTGGAAAAGACCTTAAAACTCTTATTCCAACCCCTGCCATGGGCAGGGACACCTTTCACTATCGAGTGCTCCCAGCCCTGTCCAACCTGGCCTTGGACACTTCTAGGGATCCACAGCCTCTCTGGTCACCCTGTTTGTGGCTTTTCATGTGCCTGGTGCTCATCCCCTGCACACTTATCCTCTCAGCCTGCTCAGGCTCATCTGGAGTGGCCAAATCACTTCCCCAGCCCTTCCTGGATTGCTCTGCCTTTGCTGGAGCCTTCCTGTCCCACCTGAGCAGGGAACAGAGCAGGAGCCTCCCTGGGGAAAGGCAGTGCAGGAGCAAACCTGCCACAGCTCAGTAATTGGGACAGGTAAATCAGGAGGTGAAACATCCCCTGATACCATGTTCAATAAAGCTCTGCCTCTCACCTGTCTGGTGCAGCCTCATTTCTTGGGCTCTGGAGCAGCAGGGAGCAGCTGATTGCTGGAGCCCTGTTGGCACATCTCAGAGGTCTGCCATGCATAATTCCCATTTTTTGGAGTTTTGTCTCTTTTTTTTGTTCTCTTTGCTGTTCCCATGCCTGTTCCCATGTTTGATCACAGCAGGATCTGTGAAAGGGCAGGATGTAACATCCCAAATGCTGAGCCAGACCCCAGTCTCCCTGCTGAACCACAAACTGCTCCTTTTGGATGTTATTTTAAGCTCAGTACATTCCCTGCTCTCTTGCATCCAGTCTGATCCTTCTGTCTGCTGGGACATTGTTTTAATGGAGTACTGGGCATTCCACAGGTGCTAAGAAGCTTATCCTTGTTGTTCCTGGCATATAAAAGCAGAATCATTCTTGTTTTACGGGGAGAGAACATTTTCCCTGGCGATGTCTCCTGCCAGTCTGCCTTCCCGAAGCACTTCCCACTAAGGCTGTGCTTCCTGCAGCAGTGGCTGGGAAAGGGCTGGGTGTTCCCTCCTTGGGAGACACCTGATGGGGCACCCAGAAGATGGAAAGCTGCTTGCAAATCCCTTCCCCTTCGTAAGAAGGGAGTGATGAATGTTTATGGGTGCTGAGATGATGGAAGATGCTCCTGTCAGGGTTATGGCACTGCTGCTCCCAGGCCTAAGGCCATGGAAGCAATAACACACAGGATATCGCTCTCCATGGTTTTATGGTCCTTTTCATCACCAGAAAGGTGCTTGGTTCAGTTGGAAGTTGATTAAACTTGCAGGGAAGGACCGTGATTTATGCCTGACCAGTCCTCCCAACCACTTTGTAGCCACAGTGTGAATTAAGGCTGATTAAAATGGAGGGAAGGTTCCTTTCTGGCTCACGCTGGGTTTTTGGATCGGGATGTCAGGAGCATCCATCCCTGCTCCACCAGGTCCCTGGCTGCCAGGCACTGATGGCAGAGGAGGGCACGGGCCAAAACACAAGAGCAGGGCACTTATTATTCCAAATGAAAAGCTGCTCTTCTCATTAAAGCTGAAAATTATGGTCTGCAGATAACTCTGGTGGTGGTTCATGGAATCAATAAACCCCCAGTTTGTTTTGAAAGCCAAGTTGCCGAAATGCCAAAATACATATTTTGCAAATTGCTTAATTTCCATTTGAAAAGATCAAACCTTATTTCTTCTGAAAGCTGAGAGGTGGGGTGGGGGAGGTGACACACACACAGCAATTTCAATCTTCTTTTTCCTGAAAGATCATCATTTGATGGAGACTGAGAGCAGTGGAGAAACTGCTTCCTTTTGTTTTATTTCACTTTTTAAACAACCACCCTGCAGGGAAGCTGATGGTCTGAGTTATCAGGGAGTCTGGGCTAGTTCCATAGCTAATTTTTGGAAGCAACATTTCTGGCAGTCAGGGCGTCTTCCCTCAAAAATGCCTTTTGAGGGTGTGATGGTCACCGTGGATGCGCCTTGCTTCCTGAAATCCTTGTTCACACTGGGATATAGGATAGAAAAGCTCCTGCCAGGGATGCAGGCACACAGGAACACTGTGGAATCAGGGGCTGCAGGGGAGCTGCAGGATGGCTGAGGACTCGGAATGCTGAGCCTGGAGATTTCCCAGAGTTTTGTCCCAGCTGGCAGGGGCCAGGCAGGCACCTGGCACGTGGGGCTGTCTCAGCCAGCTGTGGGGCCCGTGGAGCTGAGCATCCTTCAGCCCCTCACAAGTGTCAACAACATTCCCATCACTTGGCTGCTGACTGCTCCAGAAGGTAGAAGCAGTGCAGGGGGGCAGAGAAACAGGATAATTTACCTCAGAGGTGCCCGTGGCACACACAGCCCTGCCCTGGGCCTCCACACCCAGGGACTTCTCTTTCGTTCCCATAACCACTTGAAAAATAAAGATGTATGATGCCTACTTGAATAGAATAGATTGTTTTCGATTGCTATTCATCTATTATTTTAGAAAGTAAAATGAATAAAACTTATGCAGGTCACAGACATTAAAGAGCATTTTTATATCAGTTTGGGAGCGCTTGTCAGCTTTGATTTATTAAGTAACGTTCCCCGACTGGCTACTGGTGTGTGTTGTCAGTCTCTTGATAATGGATAGACCTCACAGCTGAATGCTCTGTGATTAGACTTCTCAACTATATATTTTTAAATAAAGGCATTGCTTTTTTGGGTTTGCTCATTTCCCTCTCTCAGGCAATTTCATTCATCTTCCCTCGCCCTCCCTCTCTCCGCTGTAAATTTGTTGTTGTTGGAAGCTGTGAGGATGCTAAATGGGACACATCTTAGAGGGTTTGGGTTGGGTGGTTTTTTTTTTTCCCCCCCACCCCCGGCTTGCTTCCAACTTAGCCTGATGGATTAAATGTCATGGGGGGACAAAAGTGTGTAAGAGAAGCCACAGAACACCTTTCTAGAGCAAACACGGCATGTGCTGCTCTCTTACTACAGCTGTGTCAGCATTTTCACTGTCAAACAGCTCTTCCCTGGAGATTAGGGATAGAGTTACCAGGGCTGCATGGTGAGGTGGATGGGGGAGCCCTCAGCCTCTCCAAAGGGAGCACGGGCTGAGCAAAGCCAGCACTGCCAGCCCTGGTCCCTCCTCCGTGAGGTTGCAGGGAGTTAATGGGAATGTGAAGCCTTGCCTGGCTGCTGAGGAGTGTTCAGGGAAGTTCAGAGGCGCTCTTGTATCTCCTATCACCACAACAGTTTGTTTTCCCCGTGCTGCCTGGCTGAGCTCAAATCCCAGTGCTGGGAGTCTCTCCAAGGGTGGCTCGGGAGCCCCTTGGCCGCCAAGGGCAGGGATTTGCAGTGCTGGCTCTGAGCTGCTGTTACCAGGCACACACTGGGAGCTTCTCCTGGGAGCAGCAGCAAATGGGACTGAGGATGAGTATCCTGGGCTAAAATCCTCAGCTAGAACTGTAATTATGCTTTCAGAAAGAGCTGAACTGGAACAAGGATGAGATTGTTTCCCCAGGGGCTGCAGGAGCGCTGGGACTGACTCATTAGCGTGGAATTGCAACAACACAGGCAGGAGGCCACCAGGTACCTTTGTAAATGAGTCTTGCAGATCCTTCAGGATGGGCAAAACTCAACAACTTCCCCAGGATGATGGGATGAGGCAGCAACCTCTGCTTTTGTTATCCAAGGCTTTGGTCTCAGTCCAAAACCGATCCATCTGACTTGGGAAAATACAGAATGCGCTGATAGAAAAGAAATATTGCAGTGATTTCATACGTCTTTTTACTCTTGTATGTCTCCAAAAATTGTTTTTGATTTAAAGGTTAAGATCTGACAAGCCAAAAGACCTTAAAGATCATTTCTTTCCCCTCCTCTTTTTCTCCCCACTCTTTAGAAACTTGAAAGATGAGAAAATCTGTGTAGAGTCATCTGTATGGGGAGGGGGGCAGCAATTCCTTTGGGTGGTGCCTCTGGCCGCCCCTCCACTGCCCACCAGGGACACGTTGGTCACACAAGGACTTGGTTTCCCCAGGCTGCATCAGCCTCTGGTGCCCCTCACAGCAAGATCCAGGCTGAGCGACCCCATGGGGGAAAGGTGAGGAAAGGATAGAGCCGGGTTTGGAGCCGTGGTTTTGGAAGGACAAGTGACATGTCCGTGGTGATTTGATGTGATGCTTGGCTGCAGGAGGCCCCTCTCGGAGCCGGGGTGTGCTCCCAGCAATGTCTTTGCAGTTCATTAAGTGTCTCCTGCTGCTGTTTCTCAGCCTGAAATGGCCTTAGTGGCTTTGCATGTTCCAGTGACACTGCCATTATCTCCTAATAACATAAACATTTGTTACGAAGCCAGATTGTTCATTTACACCTTGAAAGGATAACACTACTGCTAGTGTGACAAATCCAACCCACTGTGCTCTGAAGAGGCTCGTTAGGGGCATTTTCAGTTTGTCCCCACTGCCTGTCGTTTCTTAGGCTCCCTTGGTGGCAGGCAGGCAGGAATGGCATGGACAGATGAGTGCCCAGGCTCTCATGCCCGGAGGGTCCCTGCTCTTGGGGCGGTGGCTTTGCCATCAGGGAGAGGATCCAGCTGCCAGGCCCCACTGAGATGGGCAGCAGATCAGGGCCAAACTTCCTCGGGGTCGGTGGAGTTGGTGGGGAAGCACCCAGGGAATTCCACTGATGTGTCCCAACCTTGGCACTGGGGGAAGGAGCCCTTGTTCTGGCTCTTGGCAGCAGCAGCTGGGCGGGTTGTGCCCCCTTTGGCTCCGTGAGGAGCTCCCTGCCAGGCTCATCCTGTGGAGAGGCAGTGCCATGTCTTAGGTGGGAGCAGGGCTGAAATCTCACAGAGTATTTCCCATGGCCTGAGGGCAAACTGCTTCAGCCCTTCATTGTTTTAGACCCAACCCGAATGCAGGAAAGCATCCATGCCCTACAGCAGAATCCACCTAACCACGGCCTTTATTCCTCTTTGTTTTCCCTTTTCCATCCTCCGAATACAAATGTCTACACTTTTTCCAATTTACCAGGTAAAAACCTGCAGCATTTCTCGCTGGGAACGTGTAAAACAGTTTCCTGTGCCAGTGGTGGTTCTCCTCCCAGCCGAACATCCTCTGCATGCCCTTCTCTGTCCTTGGCGTGGGGGATTCATGGATTATCAGCAGGAGCTGGGACTGCCAGGTTAGGGTCAGGGAGGGAATAAGGATGTGCCAGTGGATGTTACCAAAGGGAAGCTGCTGCCTGGCCCCCCAGCCCTCCCGATTCCTGCATGGCTCCTGCTGGAGCACCAGATGGGCTTTAATCGGGCCCGCCGCGGCGCCGCAGGGTTATTATTAAGAGACATCTAGTTCTGGATGAGAGAAGATTATCCAGGGTTTATTTCCAGCTGATAACACTCTGCCCTTCCATAGCACCTTTTATCCGAGGATCTGGGAGCTCTTCACAGGCTCAGTTAATTAAGACTCACGTTGCCCCTGGAGCCGCGGGTGAGACCCGGGCGAGGAGCGCTGGAGCTGCAATTAGGAGGGATCGGCTCGGGCAGGCAGATAAGACACACGAACTCCTGCCTCTCCTTTGCCGTCTTATTTGCATGTTTATCTCCCCTGTGCAGTTGAGAACAGAGCACCCGGAGGTTGCACCGCCTGCCCAAAGTTCTCTTAAGGTGCTGCACCGCGCTGGAAACTTGTGGCTCCCCTTTTGCAGCCCCAGAACGAGCTGGGTACAGAGATGCTCAGCGGGGCACGATGCTGACTTTGTCCTCCAAGGCTCCCTTTTCTCCTTTCCCAGTGCTGGGTGTCCATGGGCTGCACGCCCTGGCTCTGCTTAAGTTTCCTTCCTGCAAACCCAACCTCCAAGTCTTCCTCTGCTTGAAAATAACAACAAAACCCCTCGCAGGCCTCCAAAAAGAGAGCTTTTGCTGCCTCTCCCCAAAGGGCCAGATTCCTCAATAGTGATTTCTCTGGAGAATAGCTGGGCCTGAGGTTTCCTTCCCCTCCTTTTTTCTTTTCTTTACTTTCCCCTAACTAAAAATCAGGAAGCTCTAAAATCCTCTTTGAAGTAACACTGTATGAAGAGGATTTATCCTTGTCCACTTAAATATTCATGACAGCTCGCATTTCTGTTCAAAAAGACACTTGTTTATTTAGATAAGATTTAATTTATTCATAATTTACCTAAATTTGCAGGAGCGTGCATGTACATTTTAGCTTATAAGTAGCGTAATACATAAAACATTATTGAGGCATGCAAATTACACAAATACAGCATTGGAAACTGCCTGCTTGTTTTAGGCAGATAACTAATTTCTTACCCTGAGTAGAGACACAAACACAATTGCCTGGGCTTGTTGCCTGGGATTTGGCGACTCTGAATTATGCTTCCCTTAATGCAGGAGGCACAGCTTTAGAGCAGGGCCATGGCAAAGCCCACTTCTCTTGGACTGTGAACCGTAGTAATGCCAAAGCCCTTTGCTGGAATTTTTTTTCCCAGTCCTCTCTCCAGGGACTAATTTGGGTTTGTGTCAAATCTCGAAGCTCCTTTTTGTTTTCTTGGGATGGGGTTAGAGTTTCTAGCAGGGCATTTTCTCACCAGTGCCTGGGGGGGGGGGGTGTGTGATGGATGGAGCAGATATCCCTGTTCCACACCATCCTCTGGCAGTGTGGGATCTGCTTTTCCTGTGATGGACCTGATTTGAGTCGACAGTGGAGCCACTTGACTCTAATTAATCCCCTCAGGTTGATATGGCCACTTGTTGCTTTCCTTAGGGCAGAGCAACAAATGGCCCAGAAGTTCCTCATAGCCCCCAAGTATTCCGTTTTCCACTTGCTTCCAGTTAATAATTGCACAAATGAGCAACCACACAATCTGCTAGGCAGGGGAAAGCGGGCTGGGCTTCCTCCCAAATCTCCCAGCCCCTGTGCCATAGGAGAGCAGCACAAGGGCCGAGGCTGGAGGTGCAGCAGGGGTTTTTGGGCTCTGGATTTGGCAGCTGGGCAACAGGCACTGACTTAGCAGCAACACCGCTCTCAGCGCTGCTAGAAATTGTTCCCAACAGGAGCAATTCCAGTCAGGAATGAGGTGTTTGCAGCTGTTGGTATGGAATAGAGGGTTTGTGCCTGTGAAGCCTGTAGGAGATCTCTCAAAGATGGGAATAGCAGGCAGATCTCGCTGCGTGGGGCTGTTACCCACAGCCTGTAATTAAGGCTCTGAGACACCTCCCACGAGACTCTGTTTTCCCTTGCCTCTGTCTGTGCCAGGCTGCAACTGTTTGGGCTGGAATTCCCAGGGCCAGCTGTCCTCCCAGGCTCACAGGCTTTGCTCATTCTGCAGGGATGGGCGAGGAGGGATGGGGACAGCAGGGCTGGTTGGTGCTTTTGCTTTTTCCAAGCTGAAATCAGAGCCAACATTTTCCATCGTTTCCAAGACTGAGTTTAATGGGGAAAATACATTTTCCCTGTGTTTGCCTGCTGCAAAAATCACTAATGAGTTTCTCCAGAGCCTGAGGGCTTCAGGACAGGGACAGGTAGTTTTGATGGATCATGAAAATGCCTTATTTTAATCTCAGAAAAGCCCTTGCATCTTTGGAAAAAAACCTTTTCCTAGAGTTTGGAACAATCTTGAGTGTGCAGGTGGATAGGGAGGGTAGAAACTGCTGGGGAAATCCCCCAGGGAGTAGTTTGTGGTGGCACTGTCCCCTGTGTCATTTGTCCTCACACCCTCAAGGCTGCCAGGTAAACCAGAGCAGGCCCAGTTTTGTTTCCATGGTCCTGCTGGGTCATGCAATGAGGAAAAGGAGATGGCTCTGCTGCATTTGCTTTATAAGAGAAATTTAATTACAGAGGCTTAATTACATAGTCACAGCATATTTGGATTTCCAGCAGGTCATGCCCTCAGTGGGTGGACAGAACTCACCAAAGGAGCTGAGCTGGTTGTGGTGAGCTCCAGCAAAAACCCATCTCGGGGTAATGGGAAGCAAAATAAGACCTAAGGAGAAATGCTGGTATGAAACACTTCCTGATGAAAGGAGCTCTGCCTGTTGTGTGGGCTGCGGATCCTGGGATGAAGTGGTGCAATGCACAGGGAAGGCTTAAGTGGCCTTAACCTGGCAATGCTTAATTTAGTCAAAGATTGTGTTATCTGACCACGATCTTTCAATTGCTGCATCCCTGTCTGCAGAGAGGTTTCACAGGAGGATCAGAGGTGTTTTTATATAGCCACAATCCCCATTTCGTCCTTTCACCTGGCCTTGGCTGGAATTCCTGCATAGGCTGTGCTTTGAAGTGAGAATTTTGTGATGGAGTGGGCAGACTCCAAATTCTGACTTTGTTGGGACCTGTTGGAGCTGTAGAAATTCAGCAGAATTCTACACGTGATGCTAGGCTGGTGGGAATCATGGAATCCCAGACTGGATTGGGTGGGAAGTGACCCTAAAGCCCATCCAGTGCCACAGGCAGGGACAGCTCCTGCTGTCCTGGGATGCTCCAAGTCCTGTCCAGCCTGGCCTTGGACACTTCTAGAGATCCAGGGGCAGCCACAGCTGCTCTGGGCACCCTGTGCCAGGGCCTCCCCACCCTCACAGGGAAAAATTCCTTCCCAGTATTTAAACCTCTCCTCTTTTAGTTTATTTCATTAAAGTAATTTTAGTTTTTATTAATGCCATACAGGTGAAGAAAAGCACTCCTCAAAACCCTGTGCTTGAGAAGATGTTGGCCTTCACCATGATTTTGAAGGGAGCTGAGGGAGTTTGTGTTTAGGAGTGGGATGTGTGAAGAGTGTCCGAGCAAAAACTTCAGATTTCAAATAATTTCACTAAAATAGCTCATAATTGTGTGAGTTTGACCTCCTTGACGCCTGCCCTGTGCAGAAGAGGGAGATGCAGTGTTTGGCTGTTCCTGAACACACATTAATTAAGGGAAGAGATGAATATTTACTGGCCAGCACCGAGCAGGGTGTATCGGAAAAGAACACGGCATCGATCGGCGAGAAAAATAAATAAATAATAGAAATGTCCCCCCCAACACCACCTGTAGATGTATTAGGGAGAAAATATTGAACTGGGCTCTCCTGGCTCCCATGCAATTGATGCAATTTATTTTCAATTTGTCAAACGTGGCATTGGAGCAGCAATTGGTTTTGGTGATTTATTAGGAATTTTCTAACCAGGGCACTCTGTCATTGGAGTTACTTCACTTGTGTTCAAGTAGATTTTTGTCTTTCTGCAAGCTCAAGCTGTGAAGCCAAGAAGGTGAGTTTTTCTATATCCCTCCCCCCCCCCCTTTTCTTTTTTTTTAAACCAAAAGGGAAAACTGAAAGAAACTCAGCCAAAAAGGGAAATGGGGGAAAAGTAGCAGAACTGACATATTTTAAACATCATGACAGGATGGGCTGTTTAAATTGCCTCTGTGAATTGATTTAAAAGCTGTTGGAAGGCATCTCTATTTCATTAACTGTCTTTCTCCTTCATTTCAGTCAGTGGAGTCATTGCCTCTTATTACTTTCCAGGTTCGTGATATCCATCCACATGGTTATTTTAGTTATTACTATCTGTATACAGAAAATGTAAGAGGCAATTTTGGGACAGAAGCAGCTTGGGAGGGATGTGGGGATAGTAAAATAAATAATTTGATTTCTGTGTGACACCCATGATTCAAAGCCATCAGGATTAGGGGAGTGTTTGTGCTGGGTGTGCATTTTGGTCAGAACCTGGGGGAAAAGACTGGGGGTTCGTATCAAATCTGGATCTGGTTATGCAGTGTTTTCCCACATTCTATAACCAATAACAGATTGGTTATTCAGCAAATTTTCTCCTGGGAATTAGGTGCTGCAGTGTGCACATGGTTTTTTTCAACCCTTCTGACACTGGTATCAGGAGTTTGGTGAGTTTGTAGTGTATTTTCATTTTCCTTCCTCTCCAAGGTGGAGCCTGGGGAGCAGGAGGACCCTTTCCCTGGCCTTGGGGACACCGATGGTCCTGTCTCTCAGGGAGCATCAATGCTCCCCTTATTTAACAGGCGAAAAGGTGCATGTGGTACCTGCAGAGGCTTCTTGATGCTACCAAGATCTAGGCAGGGAAGAAAAGAGGAAAGCTTTTGGGATGCCCTTCCCAAAGCTTTTCTTTTCAGACCTAAACAACACAGCGAGCTCCAGATTATTTTCACATTTTCAAAAATGCTGGAGCTTCCAGTCTGTTTTCCCAGAGCTCTGCGGAGTCATTAGCTGCTTACAGCACTTAAAAGAAAAATGTGGTGCTTCGGAGACTTTGCTTCTGTTTGCTGTCTTTACCACCAACTAATTGGTTGGATAACGAGCAAATATTTTCCCTCTGTTCCTCAATTTCCAAGCTTTTTGACTTGCAAGCAGGAAGAGCAGAAGCTGCTCGTGGCTGGCAGGCAGTGAGAGGGGAACGAGCTGTGGGGAGGCTGCTGGAGCCACGCTCAGGATGTGATGGGAGGGCTTGGATCCATGTCCCTGCCCTGGCCCTTGTGCCTCTTGTGCTGTGCTTCTACATCCACAGCTCTGCTCTGACTCATCCTTCAGGTGGGGAAGGGAAGGGGCAGGGCAGGGTGACCAATAGTTCCCATTTGGTGCATCCAGGAGTGTCCTGGTTTGATGCTGAATTGTATCCCCAGTCGCCTGTTTAACTCAGAAGTAAGTTCTGCACCTTTAAAACTGGATCTGAGAGTGAAGGAGAAGCAGTGGAATGTCTGAGGGGGTTTCTTCCCAGATTTGCCTTAAACCAGGACAAGGTTTAAGCTTCCAGGCAGTGTTTGTTTAAGTGTAATCCTCTGTCCTGGCTGGTTTGGTTCAGCCCCAACAGGAGCTGTGTGTGCTGCCATGCCCCTGGCTCTCAGCGAGCTCCCCAGGGCTCTGAGCGCAGCCAGGGGTGAGAGTGGAGACATGCTGAGGGAGCTGAGAGCTGAGCTGGCAGGGCACAGCCAGCTCTGGAAGGAGCTGGTGCCCAGCACCAGGACACTCCTGCAGTGAACAGCAAAGCTCCCTGTGCAGGTGGCTGGGCGTGACTTGCAAAGAGTTCCCAGACTGGAACCTTCACCCAAATTCTGGGACTCAGGAGAGGCACCTGTGCCCTGGGCTCCTGCTGGGGGTGCATCCCCAGGCCCAGCACTCAGGAATATCAGGTGCCAGGGCTTTACCCCCATCCTGTGCTGCTGAAGGGAAGCCAAGTCTGAGATGGTGAAGGCTCTCAAGGAGCTGCACTAGGAGTGGCTGCACACTTGTCTTGTTCAGCTGGAGGAGACTGTAGTCAGACATCACCAGGGGCTGCAGCTCCTCCCAAGGGCAGCTCCAACCTCTGCTCCCTGAGGCAGGGACAGGACCCCAGGACATGGCTGGAGCTGGGCCAGGAAGGCTCAGGCTGGAGCTCAGGGAAAGGCTCTTCCCCCCGAGGGTGCTGGGACTGCCCAGACTCCCAGGGAATGGGCACAGCCCCAAGGCTGCCAGAGCTCCAGGAGGGGTTGGACAGAACTCCAGGGATGGACAGGGTGGGATTGCTGGGGGGTCAGTTCAGGGCCAGCAGTTGGGCTGGATGATCCTGGTGGGTCCCTTCCAACTCAGGATATTCTGTGAACCCTCCTGGCTGCCTGGAAATGTTGCTCAGGCTCCCTCTTGCCCTTTGAGGATCATGAATGTGTGTTCCCAGAAGTACAAAGACACCTTGGCTGGAGGCTCAGGCCAAGAGCAGCAGCCTGGCTCCATCTCACCTGCCCCTCACACCCAGTTTTGGGAACAGCACAGGGAGAATGTTCTATGCTGGTTTAGCTTTTTGCTATCTGAGCTGTTTGGGACAGCCTTGTTTATCCTCTAGTCAGTGCTCTGTGTCTCTGCATGAAGGGAATACCAAACTGGGAATTTGCAGGACCAGTCTGACACTCTGGAACAGCAGAGCTCCTGGCTTGAGGAGAGCCAGGTGCTGCCTGTGGCCTCTCTCAGACTCACTCCCTCACACCCAGTGACCTCCACACCCACCCCAGTGGCAGCAGATGTGACCCTGCTGTCCCACCATCCCCCCATTCACTGTGGACACATCCCTTGCTGCATCCAGCTTTCCAGGGATTTTCCATCCCTGGGAAAGGGTAATGCTGTTTCCTGGAGCAAATGCTGAATAATGGCATTTCCCAACATCTGTTTTCATTTAAAATTCACAGGCGTTTTTTTGTGCACAACTTTTGGTGCCGGTGCCACCTCACACTTGCAGGGTGGCAGATTGGGAAGTTGCAGTCTCCAGCCCAAACAAAGCACATCATGAAATTTTATTAATGAAGGTGCTCCTGGGACTTGGCAACTGCCTGCAAAGGCTGGTGATGGGATTCATTTGGTGAAACATCCCAGTGTATCAAGTGGGAGTGATGAGCAAACCGTGGTCAGTTCATGAGTGGGTTTTTCATGTTGCCTGGGGAGTAATTTGGTTTCCAGTGGTAGCAGAATGTGTTTTTTTCCTCTCTCTCTCTCCCCCGCCAACCTCCTAAAGAAGCTGCAGGATTGAGCTCGTAAAGGAGCAAGTGTTGCAGCCACTCACCTCGTTTACAAGCCAAGGTTGATCAGCCTTGAAAGAAGAAAGAGCTGGTGAAGCCTGAAAGCTGGGACGTGCTTTGGGCAGAGAGGGTAAGGCTGTAGAGACAGGCAGGTTTTTTTGCAGGTGAAGGCAGCAGTGATAGTTATGGTAAATAATCACCCTGCTCCATCAGGGCTGAAAAATTTGCTAATTGAGGCAGGACTGTTTCCCGTGGGAGAAATATCCTCCCTGTTTTCAGGGCTTTACTGTGAGGGTCATCAGTCCCTTAGGAGAGGCTCCCCACCTCACCCCAGGGCTGGCTTAGCTGAAATACTCAGCTATTTTCCTTCTATTTTCATCCATTCCTGGCACTTCCCATCCCCAGCTTGTTACAGGCTTGGCAGGGAAAAGAGAATGGGAAAGAAATCTTTCATTTCCATTTCCAAAGCCGTGTTTCAGTCCTGAGGAGCAGGCGCAGAACTGGAGATGCTCATGGAGCTGTCTCTGACAGCTCCATGCCAAAGGGAAACCTGGGCTTCCATTTCCAGCCCTGTCCCCCCTGGGTAGAGCTGAGGAGTTTGTGGGGATCAGCAGGGAGAAGGAAAACAATTTGATCAAGGAGCCCTGGAGTCAGGCACATGGAGAAACTGGTCTGGTGGGGTTTTTCAGCTTCCATCAGTGTCAAGTTGATTTTATTTTTAGAGCAGTGATGATATTAAAAATAAAAGGAAGGGGGGTAAGTAAACCCCCTGCAGGTACATGGGACAGAGCCCCCATCAGCTGCTCAGCTGGTCCTTCCTGACCATCTCAACACTTTTTAGAGCTGATTATAGGAGATTTTACAAGGTGGGCGGGGTGGCAGGTGTGATATTTTGCTGTGCGTAGCCACACTTATCTATTGGCTCACCAGTATCCTGCACTTTGCAGTATTTGGGAGTGGAGGGAACATTTGGTGCCGTGGACAGTGTGGTGTAGGGGAAGGGGAATCCCTGGGAGAGCTGCTCCACTCTGGGCTCAGTGACAGTGCCCACAGCTGCCAGCAAGGACAGTTCCAGTCACTGTCACTGCCTGGGACCAGCGTTAGGGATTGCTGAGGAAGAGTGGAGAAAATGCTGCAGCAGGCAGAGGTGAGGGTCCCAGCCTCCAGACAGGTGCTGCCCTAACTTGTAATTGCCAAAAACGGCTTCAAGGGCTGAAGCCTGAGGTGTTTATTGTCTGTCCCAAACTGCTCCTCCCTTTCAGCATCAACTGCCCCCACCTACCCTCGGGACCCAAACCAACCTTTGGTTCCTTCCAAAGCCACCAGGGTCAGGCTCCTGCTGCCCCAAGAGAAGTGAGCTGGTGTTTGGGCAGACACGTTCCCTTTTTATAGGCCATGAGTGGGGACTCACTGTGTCTCCAAATGTGTCCCTCGAGTTTTTGAAATGTTTTTCATCTGTGAGAGAAAGGAAGGCAAACCTGTGGGTGGCAGAGCATTGCCTGGAGAAGTTCTGCTTTCTTCTGCTTTCACTCAGCCCTAATTCTTCCCTGCTAATGATGGTCATATGCACATATGTGAGGCTGTTATATATTTATATTTTTTATCATCATCATCATGATTGTGTTCTGAATTGCCCCAGCAAAGCTAACCTAAATCAATGCTGAGGGAAGATGAAAGTTCACTGCTTTCTATGACAATGAATATGAAAATAGGAGGGGTTTTAGACTTCGCTGACATTTTCCTTGCCTTCTGAGCAAAAAAGTAACAGGAAAGCAATAAAATAAGGTTTCCAGACAGGACTCCAGCTGCCAGGAGAATTATTAGTGTTTTGCAGCCTAGGCTCAGGAGGGGCTTTCTTATATCCCAAGGCAGGCAGGTGAGACGAGACACTGGTGCTCAGTGGTGCAGGGCAGTGCTGCAGCAAGCAGTGAAGAGGGCAAGTCCTCAGTGATGCCAGCCCCTCCCCAAGCCTCATGTCAGGAAAAACAATATATTTCTGTGATTTTCCTCTCCTTTGTTGCAGAGCTCGTGCTGCTCCGGTGCAGACAATGAGCCTGTGCAGCACAATCGTGACCCCGTGCTGGCAGAAATGCCAGGGTGGTTTAATGAAGAATCCTGAGCAGGGCATAAAACCCCCCAGATTAATGCTGGCTCGGAGCCCACAGAGGTGAGCTGGTCCTCTTGAGAGAATGATGGCTAAAAATTGGCCTGTGCAGCTCTTACCCAGCCTCAATTAATGGAGATAATGCTCCACTCACAATGAGCCACTTCTGCTTTGCTACCTCCCGTGACCTTGCTGAGTTTCATGGCATTGGTGGTGATACAAACACGTGAGCCCTGTGCCAGCAATGCCCAGGCCTTGGCTGGGAAACAGGAGAGAGGCAGCAGAGCCATTGCTGTGTGGTCATCCCAGCCAGTGGTGGTGGGCAAGTAGAGGCTCTTCAGTGGAGCCACAGGTGACTTGGGCTGAGCACAGCAATCAAGAGCTTATTTATCCCAGCTTGGAGTGTCACGCTCTGGTAGCCAGGCACTTCTTGTTGCTCATCTCGAAATCCCAATCGAACGCCTTCATTATCACCCAGCAGTGTTTCCTTTGTGGATAACAAGTCATACTGCGAGCATTAATGGAGCGTCGGATGGATTTGTGTTGTGGGATTGTTGTAAGCGCTGATTGAAGTTTTGCCTGTGATTAGGGGACTTAGTCAGGTGTGAGAGAGGGAGTCTCTGCTGCCTCATAGGATCTGGGTGTGCAGCACCTCTCTCAGGGGTGTTTTCAGGGTGTTCCTTAAAAGTCAACTTAATGAGTTCCATGCATGAGAACCCAAGTTTGCTTTATCCCACCTGGCCCCCGTCACTGGCAGGGTGTCACACCCACACAGGACACTGTTCTCCAGACACTGCCTGGCATTTTGGCAGCTGGCTGGAGGGGTTGTGGGGGGCAGTTGTCCTCCCTGCAGGATGTAGCCATTGTTCTGCAGAGGTGGACACAGAGGAGGGGGAAAGGTGTGAGCTCATCTTCTCACCCACCCAAAACCAAGAAAACATTCCAGGGATGTGAGAAACGTTCTTTTCTTGTTGTGTGGAAGAAACAGGACATAAGGTGGAGTGGGAGCTTCTTGTCCAGCAGCTGTGGGAGTTGGGAGGCAAAGTTGCTCCGCCCCAGCTGAACACTTTGACACTTTTGTTCCTCAAGGAGATCAGTCGTGATTCCTTAATTGGGATGAACGTGGAACTGGGGGAGAGGCTGGTGGCACAAGCTATCAATTTTACCAATGAGAAATGATAGGGAGTGGCATCCTCCCTGTCTGACAGGCTCCCAGCCTCCTCCACTGCACACCTCATTATCCTGTTCCACTGCTTCATCTCCATAGCATTCATCCCTAATGATGGCGGAGCAATATTCATTTTATGGAGTGTTATTTGATTATTGCCAGCCCAGTCCCTGTTCCCTCTGGAATGGCAGTGGGGAATATTTCCAAGACAACGTGGCTTGCTCAGTCTGGACTGATGGGTGCAGGCTGAGGGTGAAGGATGTCCAGAAGGATGTCCTGCCTGGTGTGTGTAATATTTCCAATTCAGCCTTTCCATTGTATTTTCTGGCCAGATTCCTGTTTCCTTGGCTCCAGGAGAAGCTTTAGTAAGAGAAGGATACTCAGGAAGTCGTAGAGCTGAGTTGTGGGTTAGGCAAAGAGCTGGGAGATGCAATAAAATGGGCAAAGCTGGGGGTTACACTACAGATGTGTGTCCAGACAATAAATTCATTAAATTACCTTGCAGGCTGTGGGCAGAGTGGGCTGTAAAACCGCTCCTCACCTCCCCGGGGAGCCTTGCACAGGATCCCTGACACTGTGGGGTGTCCTTGTGGGTCTCCCTTTTCTCCCCAGACTTTCCCACTGGTTCCCCAGGCCCTCCAGAGGTTCCCATTGGAATGAGCCCCAGGAAGCACCGTCCGTGACTCCCTGGCCAGCGAGAGGTGCCAATCACAGCTCCCATGTCCACCGACTCAAGTAATCTCTTTGAAGGCTCCTAACAAGTTAATAAGTATTGATCTGCTTCTCATCAGATCACCTTGCCTGTTCTTAATGAACCTGGGCATTTTCAAGCCTTTCTTTCCCTTAAAAATGAGCTTCCAAATAAATACTCTTCTTCCAGTCGATGGGCAGCTGATTGCCTCTGCATTCCCCCAGCATTAAGGTTTGGATTGAAGGAGGCTCCCTCTGGCCTTGTGGTGGTCACATTTCTTGGTTTTGGACAGAGGCTTAAGTTAAGCAAATCGTATATTTGGTCTTAAATAAAGATGGATTTAATTACAATTAACTGTCTCACTGAGTGGTGTTTGAGAAAGTCGGCTCAGCCCTGATACTTCTGTCTAAGATTTAGTTGTAAGCCCTCACACAACACTCAAATTTTAATTCTCTCCTGGACAGGCTAAGCCTTGAATAGTAAAAATAAAGGTGGGAAGAGCAGTTCAAGAGGAGCCCTCAGAACAATGAAATTAGTGACTTTTTGTCCAAAAAAATATTGCCTTAGGCAGCTGGGATAATCCACCCTGCTGTCTGTAGCATCACCAGGAGAGAGTTGTCAGACTAACGGGGTCTTTGAGAGATCACTGATGGTTCTGCTGTAAATGTCCACCTGCTGCTGGAGCTCTCTGCTCCCTGGCTTACCATTTCCAGGGAGTCCATGGGGCTGGAGTCCTGCCCTGTCATTGCTTCCCCTGTTCAGTAAATCCCTCGTACACATGTTGCCATCTGGTCCCTAATGCTTTGTGTCAGTTTAAGTTCCCCTAAGCTCTTATTGACCATTTCTTGTGTTATCTGCACACTCCCTAATTCCTCTTCTCCTCTCCTCAGGGATCTGATCCCTGACTTAGGCAAATCCTCATCCTCTTCATTTGTGAACACAGATGGAAAAGTAAATATTGTAAGTGTTGGTGTCAGCTTCTTATCCTCTTCTGCCTCCAATTTCCCTCTGTCAGTCTTATCTGTGCTGGATCCACTTATCTCCTGTGTCTGTATAATGGTCTTTTCCTTCTGTGTTTTTCTGAAAGCCGGGAGATTCTCGTCGTTAACTGTCGTTTCTCCTTTAATTATATCCCCGCGTGTTTACCTTCCCTAACCCATGCCCCTGCTTCTAACACATCCCCACTTCTAAGCAGGCGAGTTTTCTTTGTACCTGGCTTTGATTAAAGACCGGGACGTCACAAAATCCCATGTTCTGGAAATGCAGAATCTGGGGCTGTTTGAAGCTGAGCCTGAATTCTGTGTGGAGCCGGCGCTGCTGGCTCTGCTGTGGGTGCTGCTGTGACTCCTGGGGCACGAGGGAGCTGTGGGACATCACACAGCCCTCCAGTGAGGAACTGAGAGAAAGAGAGAGGGGATTTATAGCTGTGTGTCTGGATTTTCCTGTCTGCCAGATGGGGAGAGTGTTTCCTACAAAGAGTAGGAGTCGTGTGGGTGAAAGCAGGGCAGAGGCGGAGCTGAGCTGCCTTTCCTTTGTGACTTTTCTGGATGCAGGAGCATTTTGGGACAGACCACAGCCAAAAAGCACATGGAGTTTAAGCCAAAACACTACCATCAAACTCCCCAAGTGCTTTGGAGTGCCTTTCTCCTCGGAGAGCTGCAGCCTGGTGGGTGCTCCCTGCTTTGTGCTGTCATCAGATCCGCCCCAAAGCCCAGGATTTGTGGTCTGAGCATGGCTGATGTTATAACCTGGATAAATCGATTTCTTTTACCTGTAAGTGCCCCACAATAGTGTTTATTACATAACAATTCCTATCAGGAAAGTGTCTCAGTGTATGATGTACAGCAACACTAAACGCTGGGGTAGCGGGAGGGCCCAGCTTTTTGCAAGCTGCAGCAGTTTGTAATTTCAAGATCAATATGATGATGTGTTTTTTGAATTTTAATGAATAAACTACACTGGTGTTTGTTGTTTACCTGCTTTCTGATTTTTTAACAAGTGGCTCTAGTGATAATTACCAAAATTCTGTAGTCGCAGAAGGAGGGAGGAGGGCGGGGGGGAACCTGGATCCTTCATAACTCTCCAACTGGGCAATTATCTCCATACTGTATGTGCTGCTTTTCTATAAATGTTGAAATTCAGTAATTACCACTAGAGCCAGCCGTGACATTTCGAAAGCAGATACATAACAAATAGGGATGCCATGGAGTCATTAAAATTCAGATATCAAAACAGCTCTCCCTATTCTTCTTTGCATGAATCCATCTCTTTGTTTCATGAAGAATTCAGTTGCCAATTAAATATCTTTTCTTTCCTTTTCTTTTTTTTTTTTTTTTTTTTTTTTTTTTTTTTTTTTTATTTTCCCCCCATTTTCTTTTTCCTTTTGCAAATGAATTCTAATCTCCGTGAAAGAGCTGAATTGACAGTCGTGACAGTTGGTGCTTCAGGAAAAAACATGGACAAGTTTAGTCCTTCCTGAGGAACCCAGCCAGCACCTCCCCAGCTTTGGAAAGGGTGAGGTTGTATCGAAAATCTAGGGAGAGATGGATTCTTTTCTGAGCAATTCCCCTTCTCTCCTTATGGCACCATTTTTTATGCTCATCCTGAAAGGAAAAGCATCTTCCAAGGGGTCCAAGAACTTTGGGACACCTCTTTTTGCCTGTCCCACCCGAGCTGTGGTTTCATGGCCAACAGGAATCGCTCAATTATCTCCCAAATTGTTATTCCTGCTGCAGTCTCGCTAGCAATCCTTGGCATCTGGCAGTCGGAGCTTTTTATTAGCTGGGTTTTTTAGTGGTTTGAGGTTTGGGTTTTTTTTTTTTATTTTTTAACAATGTTGTCTTGTTTACGGGTTTGACTCTTGGAAGACAGGATTCGATGCCTCCCAATCAGTCGCTAATGAAATGGAGGGATTGACAGGCTGGAATTGATCCTTCCTTTGTAATGCAGGAGCAGGCAGACAGGGCTGCTGTGAACCTGTCAGGGGTTGTGTGTAAGACAGGTGTGATGAGGAGCCCGGGCGCTGAAAACAAGGAGAACAGCACCTTCCAAAACCTCACGAGCAGGAAAACCTGCAGGGTTTCAACTCCTCCCTCCCTGTATCCGAGTGCCGCTCGTGTGCTCTGCCAGGAATGTCTTTTGGAGACAGCAGGATGGATTTGTTCAGAGAGGGGCTGGCATGTGGGGGGGCAATCCTGGTCCTTAAGTATGGAAAAGCCCCACGAGCCTAAATAGTCACAGTGCCAGAGTCATGAAATGGTTTGGATTGAAGGAACCTTAAAGCTCATCCAGTCCCACCCCTGCCATGGCAGGGACACCTCCCACTATCCCAGGGTGCTCCAAGCTCTGTCCAGCCTGGCTTTGGATGTTTCCAGGAATCCATGGGCATCCACAGCTTCTTTGTGCCAGGGCCTGCCCACCCTCAGAGGGAACAATTCCTTCCCAGTATCCCATCTAACTGTCCTCTGGCAGAGGCAAGCCATTCCCCCTTTTCCTGTCCCTCCAGGTCCTTCAAGGAATCTCTCTCCATCTTTCTTGTCAGCTCCTTCAGGCACTGGAAGGATGATGAAGGGGCTTGAAGAAGTCTGTGCTTCCAAAAACCGATGGGTTTTGTCTTTTATGGCTTCACTCCACATTTTTTCTGTAGTTTGCAAAGATCTTGTCATGTCTTGGACAATGCTCTGACCTTCTATTTCAGGCAAATTATTTATTGCATCCTTCCTCAAGAAAATCATTCTTCTGGGACTGGGAGATCTCCTTTTGCATGGCACTAAAGGAGGAGCTGCAGTAGGTTGTACAATTTAAGGAGGCCTCAAATCCATCCTTTGCTTTTCCAGCTGTGGCCAGATTTGCTTCTCCTCCACCAGCCCCTGTCTAGGAGCAAAACCTTGGACGAGCCCACTCAGGGAGAGCTTGGCTAAGGTTTATTCTTGAGTCTGATGCTTATGTGTTAAGGTGAATAGGAATAATATTCACTTCAAGGAGATATGAGGCCCTTGTGTTGACTACATTATCATTTATACGAACAAAAAGAGCTTAAAATGTTAGCATATCCTTTTGAAAACGGAGCTTTGCATCCTATTAAGAGGAAGGAAACACAACCTGCGGCGCATTATATTTCCAAGCGCCTGTCAAGAAACACTTACGGCTGTCTCCTGCTTACGGAGCAGCCAGCTTGAGCAATAAATTGGGAATAGCTCCCCAAGAGCTGATCCCCCAACAAAGGGACAGGAGGTGCCACTCAGTTAAAACCCAGCCAAACACAAGGCTTGGAGCTGCATGGGATGGAAGCTCAGGGAACTCGGGGGATTGAGAGATGTAAATGTTTCCTGGTGTGGAGGTGTGGATAGGAACACATCTCCCAGCTTGGCTTTGGAGAGTGGGGGGATTTGAGTGAGAGTCCCTCATTTCATGACACTGTGGATTTTGGCAGCGTGGTTTTTAGCCTGGCTGGAATAGAGAGGAAAAACAAGCTTCATTTGACCCTGTGATTTGAAAAAAAATCATTTTGACATCAAAATTGCTTCCTGCTGGTATCAGGTGGCTGGGAGGGGGGGGTGGATTTCAAGGGAAGTCCTCAGTTCCAGGTAGAGACAGGTGTGCAAGGTGTAGCACATGGCTCATGCAGGTGTGTGACACCCAAACTGGCCATTGGGATTGTGCCTCCCATTCCCTAAATCTGCTCCCCCATCCCCTGCACAAGGCAGTCAGTTCTGCTTACACCAGCACAAGCAGTCTTTGTTTTAAGGAAAAATTGGGAGAAAGCCCTAAATCCCAAACAGAAAACATCCAAAAGCCTTTTCCCAAAAGGGCTTTCAGAGATAAGTTGCTGCTTGGCAATTTGCTGATGTGAGCTTGCAGCCCCACTGGAGTCTTTGCAGAGCCAAAATCCACCTGGGGGAAGAACCAGCATATTCAGGTGCAGCATTTCTGAGTCAGGCTGCTGAGTCTGGTGCTTGGAGCCTTTTGCAGTTGTATCCTCTGCTGTGGAAGGGTGGGAGCTCTTCCCTGCTCACTCAGGGGCATTTCTGGGGTGGGAGGGGATGTGTTGGGTCAGCTGAGCTGGAGTTCATTTCCCACAGGAGCCATCCCAGTGCTGTGCTCCCAGTGGGAGCTGGAAAGGTGTTTATAGCCCACCAGGTTGTGTTTTGGCACAGCTGGCACAGCCTCAGCATTGTCTCTCAACATTCCCACATCCAGGGGCTGGGATGGGCAGGATCCCAGGAGGGGACACAGCCAGGCCAGTTGAGCCATGCTGACCAAAGGCATATTCCAGACCCCCAGCTCAGATCAAAGAGAGAAGGAAGGGACGAGGAACAGGGGGCACTTGTTATTTGTATTTGTCTCCCAGAGCAACCACTCCATGTGCTGAAGCCTGGCTTCCCAGGAATACTGGCTGAGC
Organism: Sitta carolinensis; assembly: GCA_032173965.1. Classification (NCBI taxonomy): domain Eukaryota; kingdom Metazoa; phylum Chordata; class Aves; order Passeriformes; family Sittidae; genus Sitta; species Sitta carolinensis. Next base: position 6,938,401 of record CM063304.1, read on the forward strand.
ATCCCTCGCTGATGGGAAGAAGAAAATAAACATTTTCTTTCTCTTTGCTTGTGCATGCAGAGTTTGGTTTTTTCTTTAGCAAAGTGCCTTATCTCAGCCTGTGGGTTGTTTTCCATCTTACTTTATCTCCACTGTCCAGCTGGAAAGATGGAGCAGCTCTGTGATCACCTGGTGTCCAGCCAAGGTTAACCCAAGACAGTGGATTGTAAAATCACGAAATCCAGGAATGGTGTGGGTTGGAAGGGACATTAAAGATCATCTCTTGCCATGGGTCACCTTCCACTCTCCCAGGCTGCTCCAAGCCCCATCCAGCCTGAACTTGGGCACTGCCAGGGATCCAGGGGCAGCCACAGCTGCTCTGGGCACCCTGTGCCAGCCCCTGCCCACCCTCACAGGGAACAATTCCTGCCCAATATCCCATCTAACCCTGCCCTCTGGCAGTGGGAGCCATTCCCTGTGTGCTGTCCCTCCATCCCTTGTCCCCAGTCCCTCTCCAGCTCTTCTGGAGCCCCTTCAGGCCCTGCCAGGGGCTCTGAGCTCTCCCTGGAGCCTTCTCCTCTCCAGGTGAGCCCCCCCAGCTCTCCCAGCCTGTCCCAGTTCCAGCTGTCTCATCCTGAGCAAATGTTTCCCTACAGGCTAGGCTGGATCCTTAAACATCCTGACAGAGCAACTTTCCTGTGCTGCAAATCCAGACAAAGCTTTAACAAAACACCACTTTATTTCAGGAAAGGCCCTGTGTGTCCCTGCCTGGGGATCTCCAGTGGTTATAGCACTGCAGGGTGTGCTGGCCAGCAGATCCTGGGTGGAGCAGAGGTCCTTCCACAGCTCCAGCAGGCACAGGGTGCAGGAGATGAGATGCGGAATTGGTACCAGACTGGGAGCATCTCGGTGGGGAGCAGTGTTCCCCAGTCCTGGCTGTGAGCCCCTGCCCCAGCTGGCTCCAGGAGGGATCAGGTGAAATGAAGATGTCTCACTGTCCTTTCTCATCAACACTGCTGCATCCAAGATCCCGCTGATAGGCAGAGCACTGTTCCCTCACCTGTCCACTTTGATTAATTCGGTGCCTCATTCCTGGGCTCTGTGAATTTGTCTTGGTTCTGCTCCTCCCCTTGAGGCAGAAGTGTGTCCCCTTCCTTTTAACCACATTCTGCTACAAAGCCCTACCCAGGCTGCACAGAGAGACCTGCAGGAGGTGATATGCAAAGTCCCTGTGCATTCCAGAGCACAAAATCCAGCTGTGAATCCTCTTTAAAAGTCCAGAAAGCACTGCTAACACCAATGCTCTGGTCAGAGAGCCGGGAAAAGCACTGCAGCTTCCAGACACTTCAAACCCAGCGCTATCAGGAGGGCTCTGGGCTCACACAAAGTACTCCCAGCTTTAACACAGAGCAGGGAATAAAAGCTGGAGGCCATTGGAAAGGTTTCCTGTGTGTGCAGGAAGATAATTTATGGTAATGAGGACAGCACCGAGTTGCTGTAAGTTACAAGAACTTATCACTGCTCTCTGCTGTTGCAGCTCATTCCCGGGATTTGGTCTCGCCAAAGCAGCATGAATAGATTTATTTTGCATTGTTAGACTGTCAAGTCACTGCAGAGCAACAACTTCCAAATGATAACTTGTGCAGCATGCAGGAGTTGGGAATTACATGCCTTTAGTCCCCACAAAGAGCCAGGGTGGGCTGACAGCTGCTCGGCAGGAGCCTCTTCCCAATCCTGCTTCCCCATTCCTCGCCGTGCTCCGTGCACACGGTCAGCGGCTCGGCATCAGCTCCCTCCTCCCAGCCCCAGGAGGCTGCTTTTAAGGATTCTGTCCATTTATTTCTAGTGGCAGAGTGTGCCAGAGCAGCTGAGATGGAACCACGGAGAAGAGGGAAGCACCTTTGGCTGATCCCTGGGCTGGGCTGGGGCTGGCTGGGTTTGGAGCAGGGGAAGAGGCCTGGGCAAAAGGAAGTCTTGTGGTGGGACACCTGGTCCAAGGAGGAGTGGCTGAGGGGACTGGGGTTCTTCAGACTGCAGAAAAGGAGGCACAGGGGGGACCCTCTGGTTTACCACAGCTCCCTGACAGGAGGGGGCAGCCAGGGATAGGTCAGGCTCTGTTCCCAGGGAATATGCAACAGGACGAGAGGAAATGGCCTCAAGTTGCACCAAGGGAGGTTCAGGTTAGTTGTTAGGAAAAGTTTCTTCACATTGGAGCAGGAAAGTGGAAGACTCATGTCCTCTGGAAGTGTTCAGAAAAAAAAGTGGAAGTGTCATTTCAAGATATGCTTTAGTGAGCCTGGAATTCAACTGGGTCAAAGTTTGGACTTGATGATCTTGGAGGTCATTACCAGCACTAATGATTCAATAATTCTGCAGTCCCCTCTCCTTGTCTGATGGATCAGTGTCTCACTTCCTGGGCTTTGGCTCCTATTGCTGTCCCTGGCACTGGAGGTTTGAGGTTTATGGTGTTGGGGGTCACTTCAGCATGGAAACCATCAAACTCTGACCCCCAGCCACAGGAGCTGGGGGAGTGTGGGAGGTGTTTAGTGGTGTCACTGGCCCCAGCTGTGGGTGACACCCAGGGAATGTCCCCATCACAGGGTGTCCTGCAGCAGGGCACATGCTCCAGCCTTTACAAGGACATGGAGAACATTCCTGTAGGAGCAGGGGCTCCTCTCAGATGTGGGATAAAAGGGAAAGAGTGACACATGGAGTCATGGAGATGAAACATGTAAGGAGCCTGGGAGGAGAGCTCAGACCCACATAATTGCTCTTGAGCTTTCATTTGGTCCTGAAAAGGTAAAAATAGCATCTGGTCCTACTTGGTTATGACTGAGTTGTCTTTTTTCCTCTTTGCTTTGGCTCTTCTGAATACCCACACGAATTTATTTCTTCTTGTGGTGGGTGTTGCGCACCAGGTCTGGTCTGAACCTTTTTCTGGATTCCTGCAATTATTGGGTAGGGTGTCACTTCCCAGAAACTGGTGTTGCAGTGCCGCCTGCCTCGTGCTAGGGAGGTACACGCACCAGCTGGGGAATGCAGAGCACCCTGCAATAGCCTTCAGGCTGGAATATTTTGCTATTATTTTTTTAATATTCCACTAGAGTTTGAGACTGTATCAAGAAACTTCTTTTGAAAAGGAAATAAACCCATAAATTACAGCATAGTCTTTGCAGAAAGGCAAAAAAGAATACAAGACTGTTTAAATGTATTATTTGCTGACCTTGACAGTTTACTTGTAATGTTATTTAAACATTTGAGTTTGCAGGGCGGGGGTTCTTATTTATTTATTTAATAAGCTGCCAGCTTACAAATTGCAAAACTTTAGCGGCTCCTCTTATCTTCTTCAGAACCACTGAGATGGCAAAATATATTCTGTGTCTCAACAATTCTGCCTGCATTTGCATGAGGAAATTGGAAAGCGAGTTGTTTTCCCTCGTCTGCATGACAATACCCTGAGCACCGTGCAATTCACCTTTTAATTTGGGATAGTTAGTGTGGGAGAAGAATGGGCCCAGCAGTTTGATTCTGTTGCTGATGTTGTCCTCGTAATTAAAATTGATTTATTAGAAAGGCAGCTAAATCTGTGCTTACCTGCACAGCACCTTATTCAGCACCTTGTCAACCTGCAGAGCACAATAGTCGGGGTCACTGGGGTCAAATCTACTGCAGAGCTGGAGGAGTTTCGCCAAATTGAGTTTTCAGGGAAAGCCTTTAATTAGTGAAACATTTCCAGATGGTTGATGGTGAAAATATCAGACCCAAAATGGGACCAGGGCCTCCACTGGCTCTGCAGAAGCATGACCTGGACTCCATCAGGACACCCTCACCTGGATGCACGCACAGGTTTTGTGGGATAAAACATTCCAGGAGTGACTTAATCCTTGATGCATTAATTTGGCAGCAGCAGCGCATTTCTGCTGATAAGAGCTCAGGGCAGTTAATAAGCTCTTGATTGGACTGAGGAATCTCTTGAAGACAGGGAAAATGGCTGAAATGAAGCTGGGATGGAAGGCAGCCCCTGTGGTTCGTTAGGATTTTGTGTCTGGCGGGTCTTTCTAAGGATGGTTCAATGTTCCAGGTGGAGTCTCCAGGCACAAGCTGTGAGCCTTGTGCTCCCAGATCCGTGGAATTTTAGTCAATGGAAAGAGACAACCTCAGGGATGATTTGTCTTGGCTGAAAATGGGCATTTGAGGAGACCTGCCTGCTAAAGGTGCTCATCCCTCTCTTCTGGCTGTAAAAGAAATCTCAGGTGATGGAGTCGTCCCTCAGTGTCTGAGTGGAGCTATCTTGGCCTGCTTGCTCCAAACACTGAAGATTTTTTTGTGCTTTCTGAGTGTTTTAAGAGGAATTGAATCCCCTGACTTTGGCTGTACGTCACTGGACTAATCCTGGAGATGGAAACAATCTGTTAGGAGTGAGACAGCGCCGTCGGAATTATGAAGCTGTTGAGACAAGGAGTGTGTTGGACAACTGGTATGGTCACAAAGGAGCTTTGAAAGGCAGATTTAGGCCGATGCCAAATAGGCTTTCAAAATCCCCCTATTTACTCTTCAAAATATGCAGGAGCAGAGATTTTATGAGTAATCCTTGTTCTTCTTCAACACAAAGAAATATTAATATTAGATAGGGACCCACTGACTTTGTTAAAGGATAAATAAGGGCAGAAAGATTGAATGGTTGGAGAGAACTAAGCAGCAAATGAAAATCCATTTCACTTGCCCTCAACAAGCACAGGCCAAGGTCAGAAAACGGCTGGAGTTTTGGAATGCTTTAAATAAGGGTCACTGAGGAGGAGCTGGAGGAAATAAATGTTCACATCCTTAATGGCTGCAGTTACCTCAAAGTGTGTTTTTTTATCTTGTGTTCAAGTACTGGGGGTGGCATAGATTGAAAGTTATATTTTGAGGGGTTGAAGTTTATGATGTGAAAGAGAAAAGATACAGCAGTAAAAAGTAAAACACTCCTGCAGTGCTGCTGCAGGACTGAGACTCATAAAAATACTAATAATCCTTGATAAGAATTCCCTTAAAAGAAGGGATTTCTCCAACCATAGAGCACCATCCCTGCCCACAGTGAGGGGACTGGAACTGGAGCATCTTTAAGATTCTTTCCAACCCAAAGCACTCTGTGATTCTGTGATAGTGACAACAGAATGACTGTGAGACATCTCTTTTCTGCTCCCATGAAGAAAACAACCTCTGGGGACGTCAGGAGTGTCAGGGGGTGGTGGGCACCTCCTCCCCTCCACCCCAAGGAAGGGACCTGGGCTGGGACACTCTGCCCACCCCACCCAGCCTGGAAAGGGGAGCTCCCAGTGGAGCTCAGGTGCTGGAAATGCCCAGTGCTTTTTGCATATCTCTGTGTAGTGAGCAATGTTTGCCATTTATGATATTTCAGGGGAGACCTGACTTTATAAAGCATTCATGAGCTTGGCCTCCTGGAATGCATTTTTTTTCCCCTGGTTATTAGGAAATATTCAAATACTGCAAACAAATGTCAGTCTGTAGAATATTCATGAAGTCTCCTGTTCAAGTGGGTCCCCCAAGTCGCTGCTGGCTGGAATACATCAACCTAATGCTGATTGCGTACATTTAGGGTTGAATAAAGATATTCCACTAAATAAGTGTGGAATGGCTTTTTCAAGTTCTGAGGCTCTGGGAATTGAAAAGGCTCACACAGGTCCCGGTGCCAGGGAGCTGCTAATGGAGGTTGTTTTTCTGTGTGTTTGGCCATCATTTGGAATCGAGGGTGGGATTTATCCCCTCTGGCTCTGGCCATCGGAAATTTCTGCCCTAAGGTTTTAGCTGGGCTCCCCTCTTTAGTCAAGAATAGCAATTTCAGCCTGAAACCCGACAAAATGACAACATTTTGGAACATTGTGAAACATAATTTAAAAACAAACAACAAAGCCCAAACCCCACCCAGACAAACACTTTCCTTCAAATTGTTTATTCTTTCATTCAACATAGGCAAACTGTGTTCTGATGTTTCTTGCTTATTTTTGAAACAGCATTTAATTTCAAATGAAGTAGTGGAAATACTTTTGCTTGCTTTTGTAATACTTCTAAAATATCATTTCATTTCAAAAGAGCACAGGCCTGATACCAAATTGCCAGAATAAGATGTGCCACCTCTTTAAAAATTACTTTGTAAATGATTTTTGCTTTGGTCAAGCTGAAGACAGTTTTGAAAATAAAAAAATAATAAAAAAAAATATTTCAGACAAAATAATGTTACAAGGTGGGAAAATGCTTGGGGGGAAAAGGGAAAAGTTTGAGCTTGGTCTACCCCTAAGTTTTCTCTCTCTTTGGGGTCTGGATAATGCACAAAGAGGTGAGAGAGGGATAGCCTGATCCCAGGAGAGCATTAGGGGCTGGTTTGCTCTGGCCATCAGAGAGGCACCAAAACCCAGTAGCTGGAAGATGAAGCCTGCAAGCAAATTCAGGCTAGAAAATAAGCAATGCCTTTAACAGGAGCCAAATTAGCTCAGGGGTTACAGCAGATCTTTTGTTACTGGAGGAGTTTCAGGGCAAACCAGATGTTCTGCTCAGACCCAGGTGTTGTAGTTCTGCCAGGGGTTGGCAGGGAGGCCCTCGTGGTCTGGGATTTTCTCAGGTCCCTTCCACCCCAACCCATTCCTGCCAAGCCCAGAGGGGGAAATAACTCCTCCCAATGGTCCTGCACACCTCCAAAACCTGCAGGTCCAGTCTCAGGCAGTCCAGGAATGCTGCTGCAAAGCATGTGGATTGTAAAATTCTTTTGTGATCCCTTCCTGCAGAAGCCACTTGCTTTTTTAGTGCCCATCTTTAGCATGCAAGCCGCAGGGAGAAATAATTACATTTAATAGAAACGGTGGGTTCCCAATGAAGATGTACAGTGCTGTACACAGCGTGCTCCTAATGAACAGAAATGTCAGGGCAAAATAAGATATGAGAAGGATTAAATTCTCCGAGGTGGGTTGTGTGATTACCCTGCCTTTGTGTGAGGCTGTCTGGAGCCACCGCGCTGCAGCTGGAGGCAGGTGTTGGATGGGAAAGACCAATGAGTTGATCAAAAAGAAGGGAATCCCACCATGCTTTTGAGAGCTGCTAATTAAATAGTTTAATCTCAGGTTGTTTGCTGAGAGGCACGAGGAGGGGCTGGGAGGGGAAATGCCTTTGTTTGGCCACCACAGCCCCGAGTGGAGATGGGCAGGACAAGCTCTCCTGGGGCTCAGGTGAGATCTGCAGGTAGAGATGGGCAGGACAAGCTCTCCTGGGGCTCAGGTGAGATCTGCAGGTAGAGATGGGCAGGACAAGCTCTCCTGGGGCTCAGGTGAGATCTGCAGGTAGAGATGGGCAGGACAAGCTCTCCTGGGGCTCAGGTGAGATCTGCAGATGGAGATGGGCAGAACAAGCTCTCCTGGGGCTCAGGTGAGATCTGCAGGTAGAGATGGGCAGGACAAGCTCTCCTGGGGCTCAGGTGAGATCTGCAGGTAGAGATGGGCAGGACAAGCTCTTCTGGGGCTCAGGTGAGATCTGCAAGTAGAGATGGGCAAGAGGAGCTCTCCTGGGGCTCAGGTGCAACCTGTGGGTGGTGGGAAGGCAGGGCAGGTCTCCCTTGTTGTACACACCACCTCCCCTTTTTATCACCTCAGCCATGGGAGCTCTATGGAACCTGCGATGGGACTGGGGAGAAGCTTTTTGCAGCCCCTGTGTTTCCTCCACCTCCTCCTGGTGCTGAAATTCCTCACTTAACCACAGCTTATGACCCTGTCCTGCTGAATTTTCATGAGGTGCTTGGCAAGCTGCTGTTCTTCAGCCAGCACACCTACTTGGAATAAAATCCAAGAGACCTTAAACCTTGCTCTTAATTTTTCACTCCCTGGTAAAATTGCTGCATAAGGATATTTGAAGAAGTCATTGCCCCCTGCGGATATTATCACTTAATCTTTTTTTCCTTCTTAATAAAAGCCTGGCACAAAAGTCACTCGCTGAAAACAACCATGTCCTGTGCTGCCAGTGCCTCACTACAGTATTTTTTAAGATCATAGCTCATAACCACAGGGAGAGGTCTCTGTGGAGGGAGTGAGGAGTAACTTTCTGTTTATAGCCATTTACCTTCGACTGTAATGTATTTAAGAAGGAAAATTGCCACTTAGACTTGCAAAGCAAATTGGCTTGTGCTCAGTAATGGCTTTCTAGTGTCTGTCTAGGAAAGGTCATCCTGGAGACTTCTGCAGTGCAGAACTCAGTGCTGGTGGCCGGAGGGACATGGCATGGCCCCAAGCCAGCGTTTTCTCCAGCTATAAAGAGCTCAGCACCACCCCTCCCAGGTTTTCCAGTTCCTCCATCCTCTCCATCCTGGCTGGGATGCAAAGCTGTCCTTGGTGTCTGACAGGAACCCCATAGTGTGTGTGAGCAGAGACACTGAGCTCTGTGTGCCCCCTCATCCATCTCCCCTTTGCAGCGTGTCCCGCTGCAGAAAGGGCCCGTGTTCCACTTTAGTGTTATTAACCATCGCCGTGGCAACAAATAGAGATGTTGTGTTTGCTGTAGCACCGTTTCACAGGTCCCTGAGGAGTCTTTACCCTTGAGTGCATTTAGTTGATAGCGAAAGCAAAGCAAACGTAAAACAAGCAGGTTGGAAAAGAGGCACTGGCCTTTCAGGCTCCCAGTGCAAATTATCAGCTGTGGGAATGCAGCTGACTGTCAGCCTGGGTGTAAATCTCCCCCACTTGTCCGTCCCCACAAGTGTAAAACAGGCAGCATTACCAGCTCCTAACAGGCAAGTCTGGCACAGCAATTATATTAATAACTTCAATAGCAGCAGCAGTAATGGGAAATGCAGCTCTGTGTATGTCTGAGGTATTCTCACCTTTATCAGGGATCAGTCTGGGGCAGCAGCAGGAGACAGGAGAGAGGTTTTGTTATCACTGCGTGAAGCAAAACCATCTCAGGTAATTGTGGTTGGGACTGTGGGCATTGGCCTCCAAATGCAACCCAGAAATCCCTGCTAGGTCCCAAGTGCCTGGTGTGGGTACCTTGGAGAAGAGGCTAAAACTTCTCTGAGGGCTGGAAAGCAAGGACAGGAGGGTGATCAAACCCAGACTCCACAGACATCATCCCAAGAACAGGGACCAAGTCACCAGGGCAGTGGCAAGAGCTCAGATTTAACAGGAGCCCTTTGTCAGCAAATTAATTGCACAGGAGAAACTTCCAGGGGTCCAGCAATCCATCTTTGACCCAGGAGACAGTAGCCTGCCCCTATATCTCCCTCCTCTTAAAGCTGCTTTGCATCCCCCCAGCCCTTCCTGAGTTTTCCTCTCATCCTGCACCATCTACTTGAACCTCATGAAGCAAAAACTGGCATTACCTCCTATTTCCATAATTTTCCTCTCAGTGATTCCCTGATTCCATCTGTCCATCTCAGCCCAAATGACAGCCAAAGTACATTTCCTGCAGCCTGCACTGGAAAACTGTGGGGTGGCCCCTTCCTTCCTCCATCAATGCATCACCCACAACTCCTTGAAATGATCTCCCTGGTCTTTGGAGCCCATGGCATCATTAAACTCGAGCATGAGCAGACCCTGCAGCTGAATTTGGGCTGGAAAGGGGAGATTCGTGAATGATCCCTGAAAAACACTGAGGAAATGTCCTTGTCACCATCCAGAGGAAGGAGTGTCACAGCAGGGGTTGCTCATGGATCCTGCTGAAGGGATGCCTGGGGCTCATTACTGTGGGAGTGAGACTGGAAGGTCAAAGTGCCACGGGGGTGTTTTGGTCTTAAGGGAGAAAAGGAGGAATAAAATATATTGGAATTATCTTTTGTCTCCAGAGATTCCAGGCACGGCAGGCTCAGAGGGCAAAGTTCTCAGAGGAGACATCTCCTGGTCCTCCTGCGCCCTGGAATCTTAACTGAGATGGTGTTTGTTCCCCCTGGCACATCTCCCTGTCTGTGATACAGATTTCAAACAAACATCCTGAGGAAAGTTTTCCCTTTATTACAGTGAAACTTTCCTGGGTGCTGTCTCATGGCCCATGCTGGGTTTTCTGGGGAGGAGAGCATTGCCTTCCCCCTTCCTGGGGCACAGGAATGAGGAACTTGTGCTGAGGGGGAAAGTTTTATTTCATATTCTCTACCTCCAGAAAAGGGGGACATTTCCTTTAACCTGTCCTCTTTTTACATCTTGCTTTTTTGTTGCTGTTATTTTAGGTTTTCTTATATTCCTTTTCCCCTTTAACAGTGAAGTCTCATCATCCCTTGTCAAGTTTGGTTGAGATTCACCAAGAATTTCAAAAGCACTTACAAGACACTTGATTGATGGACCAACAAGGCTGACAAAACGGCTTAAGGAAATGAGGGTGAAAGTAAAGATAATAATTAATGAAATGGATAAGGAGAGAGGCTGGAAGGTTTTCCAGCTGCTAGATCCTGTGGGGATCATAAAGGATCCAGCACCTAGAGTAGAGACTGTAGAAAATGAGCTGAGAGGTCTTCTGCTGAGAACTGTGAGGCAAACAAAGTGTGACATTGTTTTCATCATCTGCCAAATACATTTTTTAGGGGAAAAAGGCAGAATATTCCCCTAGAAGACACTTTGATCGATGTACCTGGAGAGCTGTTATACCTTGGTTCCTGTACAAATGGGTCTTGGCTGCTGGCACCTCTTTTCTGTGATGCAGAGGCTGTCAGAGCTCTTAGGAAGGTAACACAGAGGCTGAGGGAGTCCCAAATCTCCCAGGGATTCATGGAGTAGTGTGGGAGACTGACAGGCACAATCCTGAGGATGGTTTAAAGCAAAGGTGGTTGGATGTCAGATCCCTTCTCTGCCAACTGGTTATTGATCAAGGGTGAAGGGCTCTGAGGCAGCCAAAGGCAGTGCAGGTTGTTCCAGCCCCATGCTGATGGAGCTGAGGTTTGGGGAGACCCCGGGAGGCTGCAGTGGGTCTGAGCAGAGCCCCTGCCAGCCAAGCCCTTCCCTGACTGCCTGAGCCTCCCCTGCACTGGGGGGGCAGCTCAGGGCTGAGTCTGCTTGGATGGATTAATAGAAACCTGAAAATTCTCTCTGTGCTTGGAAAGATGTGGAGCTGTTGGAGTGAGGCCAGAGGAGATCATGGAGATGCTCCAGGGCTGGAGCCCCTCTGCTCTGGAGCCAGGCTGGCAGAGCTGGGGGAGCTCACCTGGACAGGAGAAGGCTCCAGGGAGAGCTCAGAGCCCCTGCCAGGGCCTGAAGGGGCTCCAGGAGAGCTGGAGAGGGACTGGGGACAAGGGATGGAGGGACAGCACACAGGGAATGGCTCCCACTGCCAGAGGGCAGGGCTGGATGGGATATGGGGAAGGAATTGTTCCCTGGGAGGGTGGGCAGGGGCTGGCACAGGGTGCCCAGAGCAGCTGTGGCTGCCCCTGGATCCCTGGGAGTTCAAGGCCAGGTTGGATGGGGCTTGGAGCGTCTGAGATAGTAGAAGGTGTCCCTGAGGTGGAACAAGATGGTCTTTAAGGTCCCTTCCCACCCAAACCATTCTAGGATTCTGTGATTTGTGCATGTCCCAAGGGCTGGGAAATTGTGCATGCCCAAGTGCCTTGTGGGCAAGGACAGAGGTGAAGCAGCAGAGCTCAGGTAAACATGGGTGGGAGTGATCTGGAGTGGCTGGGGATGGCCCAGGAAGATGCCAGAAGCAGGACAGTCCTGATTTGGGGCTTGGATGCACATGTGGGGGTGTTTTGCTCTGGCTGTTTTGGCTTTGCTTTTCCCTGGAACACTGATGAACTCTTTTGGTTTCTGGGAGGCCAGATGGGAATCCCAAACCCTTGGCCAAGTTTGGCAGGAGGAGCCTCCTGCCCTGGCCATGCTGCACAGCCCAGCCTGGTGCTGCCTGATGAGCATGACAGGGCCTTTACAGTCAGCACCTGTGTTTATAAATATGGAGGAATTGTCTCAAGCTGGTCAAAACACAATTATTTCATTTTCTTCCTCTTTCAGTATTGTTGTTGTTTAGGAATAAATTGCCGCTGCTGATTTACAGGATCAACAAGGACAGCATGAAATGGGCTCAGTGAAGTGATTTTGAATTTCCACTACAATTACTCTTCTCTTCAACCATATGATTCCCTTTTGCTCACATGCACCAGCCAGGGCCGGGTTTGTTTTTTCGCTGCTGCCCTGGGAGCTCTGCCTGCCCTCGCTGTGCACAGCCCCAGGCTGAGCCTGCACAAACAAACCCGAAGTGCTAAATTGCACTTTATTCAAGGAAGCTGGCAGGGAAGGTGCATCCCAAAATCCCACTGCTCTGGTGCCAAGGGATGGTGATTCTCTGGCTTCAGCAGTGAAGTCAAGAGTAAAGACCCTGGATTTGTTATGCTGGTATTGTGTGTATCTACCGAGTAAATTCCTCCTCTCTTTGTCCCTCAGTTTCTCTCCCAGTACACCCTGGGTAAGGCCCTCTGACTCCACACTGAGCTCCTCACAAAGCCCACATGCTCCTCTTGGTGATCCAAGGCTTTGCAGGCTCACACAGATGGGTGACGCTTTGTGTGTCACCATTAAAACTCTCTGTGGCTCAAAAGGCCCCAGGGAAGGGGCTGCAGACTTGCTAGAAATTCATCTCCCAGGGCTCTGGGTGCCCTCCAGCTCCTCCAGTGTGCCCAGGGTCACACCTGAAAGTGGGCTAAAAATTCCATGTTCAGGTCCTCTCATGGGTTCATGCATCACTTGGAGCAAGGGGGCAATTTAAATGAGCAAAGAAATAATTTGTAGGAATTCAGCTTTCCCTGCTGTTTCTTGGGTTAGTTTGGTGTTGGAGAAGGGAGTGAGCATTGCCTTTAAGCTCTGTTCCTTTGTGTCTCTTTACCTCCCTTAAGCCTTTCCCTCCCCTTTACCAGTATCTGCAGGAGCTCTGTAGAATTCCAGAATGGTTTGGGTTGGAAGAAAACTTAAGAAAACTCATCCAATTCCACCCCCTGCCATGGGCAGGGACACCTTCCACTAGACCAGGCTGCTCCGAGCCTGGTCCAACCTGGCCCTGAAGCCCAAAGCTGCTCTCCTGACCCTCCCATGACACTGGGATCTTTGGATGGCATTGCTAACTCAGGATTATTGTCCCCTCTTGCACTGTTTAATGAAAGGTGTGTGCTGGGGACCTGAAGTTATTAACAAACCCTGAGCTCTGGTAACAGCACGAACACAAACCCACGCCAGCAATGCTGAGCTCTAAATCGTCTAATAAATGTGAACATCTTGGGTAATGTGATTTATTATTGACAGCATGAATAGGAAAATAATAAAACAATGTCATGATTCTGCAAGAAGAGTGAGGGGGTTTTATTATTATTCATACTTGGAAGGGTGTTTACAAGGCAGGAATGAGGTCAGACTTTTAAAGAGAGCCACGGATGCCAGATCTCAACCTCGTGCATGTGAGGAGATGTAATCCCCTTCCTGCAAGTTCATTTGCGTGGGGAATTGGGCTCCCCAGTTTCATTAGCACTAATAGAGCCTGCCTGTCTCTGAGTGGTTCCATGAATATTGGAGTGCCAGTGTGAGGGAGAGCTGGAGCTGCACAGCCTGCCAGGGGAGTCCCTTTCCACACCTGGCAAAGGGAGCGATGGGGGCTGGCAGGGGGGTTTGGTGTTTTCACTCAGACTAAGAGATGGGCCTTGGAGGGCTGGGGTTGGAAAAGAGGTGTATCCAAAATGCTGCAGTGGTTTTGGGGAGAGGGAAACTGAGGCACAAAGGGTGATGCAGCCAATCTGGGATGGGGCTGTTAGCAGAACTTCAGACTCCATCCAGGGATGGTCCATCGGGACACAGCCTGGCACAGGGCTCAGCAGGGCACTGCTCTTGGCACTGGCACCCCAGAGCACCCTTTTCCTTCCCTGCCAGTTTCCAAAGGTCCTGTTGTTTTCCCAGGGATAACTGGACCCACCACCTTCCCTCTGTAGGGTCTGGTGCATCCAGAAACTGAGGGAACAGCTGGAGCTGGGCCTGGGAGGTTTAGGTTGGATCTCAGCAAAGGCTCTTCCCCAGAGGGTGCTGGCACTGCCCAGGGAATGCTCAGGGAATGTTCAGGGAATGGGCAGGGAATGGGCAGGGCCCCGAGGCTGCCAGAGCTCCAGGAGGGGCTGGGCAGCTCTCCAGGGATGCCCAGGGTGGGATTGTTGGGGTGTCTGTGCAGGGCCAGGGGTTGGACTGGATGATCCTTGTGCATCCCTTTTTCACTCAGGATATTCCATAATTCTGTGATTCCCAAGAAATGTTCCATCTGTGGTTTTATTTAGCGTTCTGTTTCTTGCCCCACACAGCAGCACTTCCCGCAGGCAGGACTAAACATCCCTCATTTTCCTCTTTATTTTACATCAGCCCAGCTCCACTCCAAGCCCAATTGGATTTTTCATTACTGTGGCAGGTTACGATCCTTTGGATACTTTTCCTGTAATTTTCATGTTTTCCTTTTAATATTTCTCATGAGATTGAAAGCTTGGGATAAGAGGTGGGAAGCTTTTTCTCAGCACGTTAGAGAGGAACCTCTGGAATTTGAATGAGGTGAGAGATGCCAGGGCTGGTGGCAGTGGAGATGAGGGGAAGTGATGGAGCTGAGCTGGGGAAGCTGCAGCACACGAGGAGCATCCACAAAAACAGCATTTCTTGAGGCCCAGCAGTGCTAAATCTCTGACAGCTTCTACTGCCATCAACATCTCCCATGTTTTTCAGTGAAGTAATTCTTTTAGATGCTTCAAATATAGATAGATTTCTTGTGTATAGAGGGTTTTTTATTATTTATATAAATATATATATATATATCTACTGTCAGCTGGTATTACAAAGAGCATAAAGCACATCTCCAGCTCCTGCATGTTCAGCTTGGTTGAGATCACATTGCAGGAATGAGAGGATAAATGAGCCAAACTCCAACGTTCCCCCTCAGCATGGGATGCCTGAGGGGTCCTGCTGTTTGAATGGCTCTGGGATGCTGCTGGTAGCTGTGGGATTTCAGGTAATCCTGGATGCTGAGGTGGGGAATATGTGTAACTGAGCACTTATGGCCCCTTATTTCCCTCTGTATGAGAAAAAAAGCACTCTGGGCTTTTTTCTTGAATTACTTTGCCTGGAGACTGCCAGCTTCTCTGCCTGCATCCCTCTGGGAAGCAGGGGCTTGTGGAACTCCTTTTTATCAGCAAATTAGATAATGGCAATTATCTTGATGATCTTTAAGGTCCCAGCCCAGCCCATTCCACGGTTCTACGATCTTACTTTTGTGTCATTAAATGCTGGCAATGACTCTCAGCTTCCCCCACTCCCTGTGGCAGAGAACATCATTTCACTTGGCTGCAGAGCCCGAGCCACAGAGGGATACGGTGTCGGTCCGCAGGAAATCTCAGCCATGGGACCCAGATATTGCATTTAGATGTAGTTGCTTTCATTAACTCCCTATTTTATAGCACTCATCAGTCTTTCTCCCCTGCCAGAAAGTCTCCAATGTGCTGAGGAATATTCAGGCCTCTTTTGGCAAGCGTCAGAGATAAGTGGATAATAAAACACACCTTGAAAATATTCTCCATCCTATTATTAGCCACTTTCTTATTATACTTGCAAGGAAAGAATTCCAGTTATAAAGCAGCACACTCCTCTATATTGTCAGTCCATCGTGCTCAGACACTCGCAAAGAAAGTCTTTCAATAATATTCCCACTATTGTTTGTTGATTGGCTCTATTAATCACTTTTCACAGCCTCAGCTACACATTTCCATGAGCGTGCACAGTTTAAACCCCCTCCCTCCCTGCAGCCTCCTTTTATGCTCCCATGAAACTTTGAGGATGCCTAAACCCCTGCTTCAGCAGGAATGAGAGGAGACAGATCTGCAAAGCTGCCTGCTCTCCTTTTAGTGAGAACAAAAGCTCCCTGGAATAGCAACTGTTATTTACTCATCTCTCATCAGCAGATTTGACCTAATTTTACTCTTCCCATGCCTTTGTTTCAAACACCTGGCTGCGGCATCGCCAGCGGATCCGGCTCTTTCTGTAAAAGATTACTTGGATTTACTTGGTGGGGGAGGCCAGCTCCTCCTGGGAAAGCTGAGCCTGGTGGCCTGGATGGGCCTTGCAGAACAGCCCCCAGCATTTTGCTTTTGGGGAGCCCCTGAGAGCCTTTCCTTAGCACCCTGATGTGCCCACGGTGGGTGCTGGGCAGTGGTGACCACTCAGCCTCTGGCACGACTCTTCAAGCTCAGTTTGAGCACCTGGCTGCTCATCCACTCCTAAAACTACACCCAGACCACGATTTGCAGTGATCCCAGCTCAGGAAAGGGCTCAGTGCCCGCTGGTGGGCACCCACCAGGTTGTGTTTGCAGCTGCCTCCAGGGCAGGAGCTCTGACTTCACCTCGGAAGCTGCCCAGAGGAGCTCAGCCTCAGATTTGTCCTGGCTTTCCATTTAAAATAGCCTCCAGCCCTCCTGTGTCAGCAAGGAGGCAGCAGGAAGGGAGATGCTCTGATGAGAAATGAGTGGGCCCAAAATTCATTTTTCAAAGATGGCAGCAAAGCCAGTGATTAATCTGCTGTCATCACAGTCCGAGCAAACCTTCCCCACCAGGTGAGCATTGCAGGAAAGGTAACTCAGCAAACACAAAATACAGTGAAGCCCTGTCAGGCTTCCTCACCTAGAGATGACTTTTTTTTGAGCCCTGAATGTAATTAAAACACTGACTTGAGAAAAGTAATGAACTCTCTCCCACACGGTCTCTGGGATCTCTCAGCCAACTTCCCACACTCTTTGCCTCGTGCATTTCCCATCAGTTTTCCCTCTGTCATCTCTGATTTATTACCTTCAGAGCAGGATCTTCATCCCCAGGGCTCAGCAGCTCTGAACTGGCTAAGAGAGACCTTTGGTGTCATTGGAACAGACCCACTCAGGCAGTGTTGCTGTTTTTGGAAGTTTTGGGTCCCTTGAGGCATTCATCCATCCTTTTGCCAGCCTTCTCCAGGGCTAGCTGGCTACAAACATTTCCAGTAGATGTTTTGGCTCTTTTAGAAAAATTGGGTGCCATGGAAGCCACCTCTGCCTCCCTTCATCCATTTGGGACCCATGGGACATTCCAGCCAGCAATAATCACACTTCACCTCCTGTGTGCACAGCCCTGACTGCCAGAGCCAGGGAGGTGGAAAGGCTTCCCAGGAACCTGGGAAAGCAGCACAGCCAGGGTGCAGAGAGGCACACTGTCCTGTCAAAGTGGAGGGTTTGAGGTGTTTGTGAAGCTGAGGCTTAGAAAGGAGCTGCACAGCCAGGCTGGCTCATGGAGGCTGGGGAGGGACCCTGCTCTGCACACTGCGTGTGCACGTAAATCCTGTGGAGCAGAGGGCCAGCCTTGAGGGAGGCACAATTCTGCCTCGGTGTTTTTGGATCTGCAGGGTTTGTGCTAATTGCAGGCTTGGCACAGGCCTTGTCCTCTCTCCCCATGGTCTTTCCAGCAGCATGAAAGCTTTTTGCAAGGCGTTCCTGGGAATGGTGTGTCCAGGAGGAGAGGGAGGTGAGCCCAGCTGGGAGGAGATTGCCTCATCTAATGCACAGCCCTGGCCAGAAGGGAAGTCCAAGGTGTGACTGTGCTCTTGCAAAGCTATAGGAACTATGGAGAGATCCAGGGTGTTTGGAAGACATGGCCAGTGTAAAAGGTTTTAGTAGTAAAGGTCTTTTTCAGTTGGTTCCTCCTGCTGGAATTAGGGTCTGACAATCAGAAATCCAGGTCAGTGCCTCCTGTTGGCTGCATCTCCTGTGCCCAGGGAGGTTGTGGAGTCTCTGTCTCTGGAGATATTTAAAACCCACCTGGATGTGTTTCTGTGTCACCTGCTCTCTGTGACTCTGCCTCAGCAGGGAGGTAGGGCTGGATGATGTCTGGAGATCCCCACCAACCACAACTGCTCTGGGATTCTGTGGTTCCCAGAGCAAGGCAGACAGACCAGCTGAAAGTCTCACTGGAAAATAAATTATTTCGTGCACCCTCAAATAAAACCAGGGGTCTTTGCTCTCATATCGTTACTGTTTTCTAATAAAGGTGCCAAGAAACTGTTCTGCCTGTGGGGTCACTGCTGGGGCACGGAGATCACTCACTCTCCAGGCAGACTGGGAGGGAGCTGCATGAGCCGGGGCTGCCATCCTCTCTGGGTCATCCCTGGTCAACAGCTTAGCTGGGAAATCAATCAGAAAGCTCAAGATGCTGTCAAATAAGGCTGGTAATTCCCTCTGTTGTACCCAGCAAATAATGGGAGTTTTTATACATCCACGCTGGGCTTTTTCAACCAAAACTGAGAAAGTAATCACCTGCCTGTGTATGGCTTGAAGGAAATTTCCAGAAGTTGAAGGTGCTGGCCACGGGCTTTGCTCAAATTTTAGATTATTTTAACTACAGTACTTTTCCCTTTTTCCCTCAATTCCTTTTTTTTTTTTTTTTTTTTTTTTTGGGTGGTTTTGGATGGCTGAGCTGTTCTTGACCTCCTGCCTTGAATTCTCATGGTTTGTTACTGCTCATCGTTAAAGAGCCACTGTGCTCTACACCAGAATCGATGCAGTTCAGGCCCAGGGAAATGAATCCTGTAGACAGTCAATTCTAATCACTTTGGAACCCTTCTGAGTGCAAGGAAGTTCTATAAATGCAAGGAGGACAGGGAGATGCATGAGCTCCTTCCAAGTGCCCAACAGATGTGGATAGTGATTGCTACTGAAAACCTTTTGCCTGAGGCTTGGCTTCATTATTAAAATTATTTCAGAAGTTCCCTAAGACCTCCTTTCTTCCTCCTCAGTGGCAGCACAACCTGGGATTGGACTGGGCTGTTCTAATGCCACAAATCTGGTTATGGTTATTCAATTTAATTACATTTGCTGAGAGGTGTCTGCAGAAGGAACAGGTCCATTTCCCTGGATTTAATGGAAACTGTAATTTTGAAGTCTGATTCTCTCTGTTTTCCTTTTTTCTCTCTTTGTTCTGTGCAAAGCCTGAGCTGAAGTTTGGGTTCCCAAAGCTGACTTTGGGTCTTTCTTGCCCTACTCAGTCAAAAATCTGGAACAACCCTGCAGTTCCCCATTACCTTTCACATAAAGGGCCTGGAGTGACAGGATAAGAGGGAATGGCTTTAAGGTGAAAGAGGGATAGATGGGATTTTGGGGAGAAATGCTTCCCTGTCAGGGTGGTGAGTTCCTGGCACAAGTTGCCCAGAGAAGTTGTGGCTGTCACATCCCTGGAAGTGTCCAAGGCTGGATTGGAGGGGGTTGGAGCAACCTGAGATAGTGGGAGGTGTTCCTCCCCATGGCAGAGTTGTGGAGTGAGATATTCTTTAGGATTCCTTCCAACCCAAACCATTCTGGGATTCTGTGCTGAAGTTTCTGAGCTACCTGCTAACTTATTCACGCTCCACTCATTTTTATTAATGCTCCTAATGTGCCACTGACAGAGCCAGGGCTTTGGGAGAGGGATTGTTCTTATCTAAAGGAAAGGTGATATTTTACTTTGAAAAGCAACACAAACCACGGGACTCGAGATAAATCATGTGCTCAACATCACCCGGCCACGACGGAAATTAATGAGAGTCGCAAGGCAAAATTCCCCATCATCTCTTGCAAATCTCAACTGGAGTCTGTGTTCTCAGCCTCACTGCTGTGTGCAGCCTGCGCTCCCACGCTCATTCTTCATGGAAAAAGGGCCCTCCAGAAGCCTGTAAAGTTTATGACAAGACGGAACCAACCAGAGCTAAACTGTGAGCTTTTTGTCACCGCCAAACGCGGCACTCCAGGGCTGGCAGGGACCCTGGGCTGCCAGAGAGAAGCACAGAAAAAGCAGCAGAGTCTTCAGTCACTCACAAAATATACAGAGCTGGTTTGGAGCGAGGCAATAACCTTGGAGTTGCTCTCCTGACTCTAATAACCCAAATGTTCAAGGCTCTGGGTTGTAGCTCATCAGGAAGGGAGCTCCTCCAGCTCAGCGTGCTCCGTGCCACGCCGGGACACTGGCCCTGGGACAGGTCCTTAATGAAGCATTAATTCACCCAGCACCACCTGCAGGGCCTGCTGCTCACAGAGGAGGCCACACGGTGTGTCTCTGCTGGAGGAACTGCTCTTGCTTTTTTCTCCTTTTCCTTCTCCTTTTTTTGCTTTTAGGAAAGTATCTTCTTTGCAGGTAACGAATTCAGTGCAGGTGGCAAATCACCAGATCCTGCCATGCCCATGGCTGCTGTAAAAAATTTAAGACATCAAGTTCTGTGAAACTGCCTGTAATGAACCATCCCCTCGTTACCTGCAAGGAACACGATGTGGGAGGCTTCCCTCCCTGGCACACGTGCACACTGCCTCTTCTGGAGTTTTCCCACAGCTGTGTTGGGGCTTTTAAAACCTCTTTGATTTCTTCTCTCAGACCGCAGCTTCTGCTCAGATTTCTTAAAGCTTGAAGAGAACATAAAGGATCTTACTGCCAGAAGCATCACATCTCAAATGCCATGGAGATATTTTCCTATTTATCATATTTTTCTGTGGGGTTTTTGAAGCCTGGTGGTACAGCAGACAAAGAAAGGCCAAGCAAAAATGCCTAAAAATACAGTGAGGCAAAGAAGTCATAGAATCATTGAATCCTGGAATGATTTGGGTTGGAAAGGAACTTAAAGCTCAGTCAGTCCCACCCCCTGCCATGGGCAGGGAAAAATTCCACTAGACCAGGTTACCCCAAGCCCCATCCAACCTGACCTTGGGATCCAGGGGCAGCCACAGCTTTTCTGGGAAACCTGTGACAGGGCCTTCCCACCCTCCCAGATAAGAAATCTTTCTCAATATTCCATCTAACCCTGTCTTCTGGCAGTGGGAAGCCACTTCCCCTTGTCCTGTCCCTCCATTCCTTGTCCTCAGACTCTCCCCATCTTTCTTGTCAGTCGCTTCAGGCTCTGGAATGCCACAATTCACTCACCCCAAAGCTTCCCTTCTCCAGGTAACACCCCCAGCTCTGGCAGCCTGGCTCCAGAGCAGAGGGGCTCCAGCCCTCTGCTCATCTCTGGTGCCTCCTCTGGGCTGGCTCCAGCAGCTCCAGGTCCTTCCTGTGCTGGGGCCCCAGGGCTGGGGCAGCTCTGCAGGTGGGGTCTCACCTGGGTGGGGCAGAGGGGCAGAATCCCCCCTGCCCTGCTGCCCAGGCTGGGGCTCAGCCCAGCACAGGGGGGTTCTGGGCCAGGGCCTGTCCAGCTCTCCCCCACCAGCACCCCGAGTGCTTCTCCCAGAGCTGCTCTCCATCCCTTCAGCCCCAGCCTGGGTTGATCCTGGGGGTTGCCCCGACCCAGCTGCAGCCCCTGAATCTCCTGAGATCCCCCAAGGCCACAGCTTGAGACTGTCCAGGTCAGGGCAAGGATGGAGGGTCTTGCTCTGCTCTGTTTCTTTTACCAAAACCAGTTTGGGGGGTAACCAGTTTTGTCTTTCTGGGGTTTCTTTTCTCTTTTCTCCTCTGTAAGGACTCTGTGTACATGTGGTGGAGATCACTGAGTAAACGGCAGCATATGGGATTAGGATTTCTCCCTTTAATAATGGTTGAGCTGATAGCAGATTGTGTTCTCTTTTTTTTTCCCTCTCCCACAGAAAGTAACTTGGGGGATTTTTTATCATGGGCTTTTCAGCAGGAGCTGTCTGTTTTCCATCAAACATTTGAGTGTAGCAAAGAAGGAACATATTGCTAATTTAGGCCAAAATTTGATGGCTTGTTTTTAGACCAAGCATTCCTTGCTTTTCAGACCCACCAGCTTGGAGCTTAAAAAGGGGATGTGGTGAACTCCTCAATGCCTCCATTGTGTTCTGCTGCACTTCCTCATGGAAGTGAATTTCCCAGTGAGCTGTAAACCTCCGTTCCTGTTCCCCTCCATGAATTATCCGGTGCTATTCCAGCACCTCATGGCAGAGCACAGGCAGTGAATAAGCACTGTCATGAAACACTCCAGAGCTGTAATTAATAGCTCAACCTGCAGAAAGAGCTTAAATTTAGAGCTGCAAACTCTTGTGATGCTCTGCCTGGAGCAGGGACTTCTCCCTGTGTCTGCTGGGTGACCTGTTGTGCAGCTTGGCTTTTCTTCAGGACATGAATAAGCATCTGTGCCAACTCACAGCCAGAAGATGGCAAGGAATTCCATTCAGATTCAAGGAATATGGGGATTTTAAAAGGAGCAGCCAGGGAATGTATTGACGTGATTCCAGGGTAGAAGTTAGGAGGATGACTGGATACAGGGATACAGGACAGCTTTTGCTGTATTCTGTTGGGAAAGTGAACTGGTTTTCCTAAGAGCTGGGAAGGGGCCACACTGGGAAGCGCCTGTGGGCTCCCCAAACACAGCTCTGTCTGGTCAGAGCTGTGATGTCTCACCTGTGCCAGCCTCATCCTCTGTCCCTGCCCATGTCCCTATGGAGTGAGGAGCTGTCCCTGCTTCTGGCTCTGGCTTTCACACCAAGAGAGCAGCAAGGAGATAAATGTGCCCACTGTTTTTGGGAGGTGGTGTGTGGAGCTCAGAGACCCATTCCACTGAAGGAAACAATAAATCCCAGCTCTGGGAGCTTGCTGGAGCACGTCTGGTTAGCTGTCCACTCCCCGAGCTTTGCACTGGCCCCATCCCTGTTATCTGCTCAGCCTGAATTGCACAGGAAACATTCATGTGGGAAAATAATCCTTTCACCAGGCCAGCCGAGAAAAACAGCTATAATTAAAAACAATGATGCACTGGGTTTTGAGCAGTGGTCTTTATTTCCCGTCAGGCTGCCAAAGACCAGGCCAATTAATCTGTTACAGGTGGGAGTTTATTTTAATATCGTGTTGAAAGTCAACCAGGCTGTTTGGCTTCGTTTTCTACCATCTGACTTGGTCCTCCTGCCCTCTTGCCTTCATTAGTGGGAGACAGTAAAGAAAATTACAGTCTATCCCGCTCAAGGCAGCTGTGCTGGGAGGGTTTTTAAAAAGACAGAAGTAAATACCAGTGACCTGGCAATTACTGGAGCATTGTTTATTCCAGTGCTAAATGCAGAAGCCACAAACCTGTTAAGCTGTAGGAACATGGAAACCCATTATAAGGAAGATTAAAGCAGCTAGCCTTTGAAATAGAGTTTGTTTTGTTTCAAGGTGATGCACACAGGATGGTTTCTTTCTTCCTGATGCTTTTAACTCTCCGCTCTGTAGTATCACGCGTAATTCACACGGAGGGATGCAGACGCTCGATCTGTGCAGGGACATTCCCAGACAATTAGCTTAAAATAACTTTTCCTGGCTGCACCCTTAGGTTGGAATACACTGAACTGAGTAATATTACCCGGTTTTACAAAGCAATTCATTAGTGGGCAAACACAGGGTGATGGTGGAGCCGGTGGCCCGGAGAGATGGACCGAGGAGCAGGTTGTGTTCGCCTCTTAAATTTTTTCAGCTGTGAGAGGGGGAGACAAATCTTGGAAAAACAATGAGGCGGAATTTATTCTGACTTAAGTACCTTTTTAATGCTCAAATGCATGAATTATCTTCCCGTTAATTGGAGGATTTGAAATATCAGTGAGCATATGCACAGCCGTACCTCGGCTGCTGCCTGGGAAAGGGTAAAGGCAGAAAGGGCCTCGCAGGGAGATGGGGATGCAGGATGGCTGCAGCCAGCGGTGCCACGTGGCAGCTGGGCAGGGAGAGGCTGGGGCATGCAGTGGTGCTCTCGGGGACCTCTGAGGCTGGGAAAAGTCCCCCCTTCCTGCAGGGCTGTGTGTGTGTGAGGTGGGCGAGCAGGGGTCCAGCCGCGTCCTGCGAGCTCTGCGCGGGGAAGCTGCGGCTCCAGCAGAGTAACTGCAAGGGAAGCTCAGCTGCAGGTTTAAGGGGGCTTGTTTCTGAGAGAGAAAAGCAGGGCTTGTCTCACCCTTACCTTACCTTTGTGGAGAAAGCCTTTCATTCAAGCTCCAGCTAAGGCTTTGTTGCTTTGTCTGCTGGGAGGAAAGGGAGGCCCGGGTCCCTCCCTGTGCATCCTCCTCACAAAGCCCTGCTCCTCCTCCCTGCCAAAGGAGCTGGTTCCCGTGTCCAGAGTTGATCGTTTCCCTCTGTTCCCTTTGCCGTGGATGTGTAGCACTCCTGCCTTTCCCTAATCTGGAGACAGCCCAGGAGCATTTCCCCATCCCCTCCGCTTTCATTACTCGATTTATCTGTTCGGTGGCTGCAGTGAGAATTAGTTATTAGCAGTGCCCTAATCCTCAGTAGCTCACTTGATTTGACTGGAGTCAGGGCCAGATTTTAATCTTGGTTGTAGTGGTGTAAATCCTCAGTCAGCTTCAGTGGAGTCGACCCAGCCTTTATAAGAGTGCAAGCAAGATAAGAGTCCTCTGCATCCCTTCCTCCACTCGAACCCTTGGAGAGACTAAGTCAATATCTACCCCCACCCTCATAAATCTGTATGAACTTGGCCAGTATTCCCCTAGGGAATGCAAATCAAGATGGGATTTTCTTTCCCCCATTCCTTTCAACAGGACTATCTCAGGAAAATATAAATCTAAGTATTAACTTGAACTGCCAGCCCAGAGGGCCATAAAATCAGGGAAAATGGTTCTGACATGCCCTATTAACTGGGAGTGCTCCCCAAAAGATAGGAGAAGCTGAGGTTGGCGGGGGGGGGGAAACAGCTGGCAGTGGTGATAGGGCTCTGCTGGAGCTGGGGGTGTGCAGATGCACCTACTGCTGCTGAGGCTGGAGCCGTGGTTAGAATGCTGATTTAACCAGCAGGAGGGGTGCTTAGATGGGCTCTTCATGCAGGAATCTGCCCGTGGGACATGGATGTGTCACAGGAGAGGTGTGCAGTAGGGGGACACCTCCGGGTGTGTGGCTGTCAAAGGGAAGTTGTCCCAAGGTGTGCTGGAGCCTGGAGTGGGATGGTGATACAGCAGAGGCACCCACCAGCCAGGCAGATCTTTGGCTTGTCATTCATCAGTAATATTTTCCATCCTGGCTCAGATGAAGTCCCAGAGAGCAGGATGGCTTAGGAGGAGAGCTGGAGGGCAGCTGAAGGAGCAGGGAGGGGGAGAGACCCTTGACATCCAGGGATGGTCCTTCCAGTGAACTGCTGCTGGCCTAAACCCATAACAGCCCTGGCCAGCTCCGTTAGCCAGTGCTGCCATGCACACTTGGATTTAATAACACAGCAGGAATTAGCATGTCCAGGCAGAGCCCTGAAAAGTACCTTGGCTTGTTTATTAAAGAGCACATTTGTCCCTGGATCACCAGCTGACAGAGCCCTTGGAAGGTTAAGCACTCACATCCCAGTTCATATTTCCTTGCTCTTTATAAAAAAAATACCCAATTCATTCAAGTCATGGATTTTTCTGCAGCTGAAGCAGTTTCCCGGAGGAAGTTGTCATGCAGTCTCACAGTTATGGAAATGCCAGAGTTATTTCTGACACCAGTAAATAATAGTTCTCTATGCACTGACACTGTTTTCTTACCTTACCAGGCTGGGGCTCAAGCCGTGATTTAGATGTTTGCAGCTGATTAGAATTTTTGGGACTGTGGTAAGCAATTTGTGCAGTGTGTTTCAATCTTATTTTATGCACAGGAAGGAGGAAAAAAGTGATTAGTACTCTTTGAAAAGAAATATCTGCTAAATTGTTCTGATCAAGGTAAATCAAGACATCCCCTGAAATGATCTGGGAGCCCATCCTCCCTCAAAGCAACTCCCCATTCACAGGAGAATTAAGACCTTGTGGTTTTGTTTGCTGGGGTTTTGTGCCATTTTTGCCAGGGAAAGATCTTTTGCCTGCAAAATCTCTTTTCCTGAACCAGGGAAAACAGGATCTAGCCTCTTGCATCAGGAGATTTCAGTGCAAGTAGAGGGCTGAGAAAAGGCTTGGGAAAGTGCTCGTGTCTGTGCCGTGTTCAGATCAAACATAATCCTGGGCAGAGGGGGTTTGCTCAGGAGCACCCAGCACAGGTGGGGAACAGGACCAAAGAGCTTGGGAGCCTGCACTGTTTGTTTGGTTCCTTTGCCAGTGGATGCTCCTTTATGCCATGTTTTCCATGCCTGTGCATGGGATGGTTTGACTGAACAGCAAGTGCATCACCAAGCCCGTCTGACAGGACTTGTACACTTTTGCCACACCTGGGCTGAGTTTGTCTAAGCAGTGCTTAAGAACCTGCAGCAACTGAGATTGTACAAAGCTATATTTTTATTTATTTCTTTTTCAGGAAGCTGTTTCTAATGTCTTTCTTAACATTTCCTTGCTGCAATTTAAGCTTATTATTTTTTATCCAATCTTCCATGGACACGGAGAGAAGCTTTCCTCCCTCCTGCCACTGGTTGTTTCTGTGTTGGAAGATTATTCCTGTGGCTCTTCTCAGTCATCTCTTGTGCAGATAAAACAGCCCCTGATGGCTCACACAGTACTTTTTGGGGTGTTTTCATGTCCCTGCTGCCACCTAGACCTTCATCCCAGTCGCTTCCATGGGCGGTGCTGCTGCTGTGTTGGAGCTGAGCAGAGTGCAGGGATTCTCTGAGTCTCCTGCAGCTCCTGCTGGGCTTTGGACAAAGCAAAAGCCAAGTGATCATAGCAGGGGGAGATACACAGAATTGATTTCCAGCTGGAGCTGGGAAGCATCCCATGCCCAGGAGATGGCTCTGAGATTCCTCAGGTGTAGTCTGGGGGTCCCTCTCAAGGGACTTGTTTTATAGGCAGGTAGTGTCAAGGGGAATGGTTTCACACTGACAGGGGCAAGGTTAGGTTGGATGTTGGGAAAAAGCTCCTCCCTGTGAGGATGGGGAAGCCCTGGCCCAGAGCAGCTGTGGCTGCCCCTGGATCCCTGGCAGTGCTCAAGGCCGGGTTGGACAGGGCTTGGAGCAGCCTGGGTTAGTGGAAGGTGTCCCTGCCCATGGCAGGGGTGGGACTGGATGAGCTCTAAGGTCCCTTCCACTCCAAAGCATTCCATTATCCTGTGATTCCTTGGCACATCCAGCCCTCTCCTCTCACAGGCATCCCCATCTCAGGACTGACTTTGCAGAGTTGTCAGAGTTTGGGCTGCAGCTGATTCCATTCTTTGCTGGCAACACCCGACAGTGTTCTCAAGATACTCTTCCAGCACTTCACCCTTGTCACAGTTCAAACACTCTCACGTTTTCCAGCTGAAATCCATTCCTGTGTTAGGATCAGTCCAGCTGGGGGTAGCTCACAAGCCCCACTGCTGTGCTGAAATTAAATGACAGCGTGGTAATTAATGCCAGGACTTCTGCATCCTAGGGCTCTTTGACCCTGCTGAGAGATGGGGATGTAAAATTAACTCCGAGCTCCTCTCTGGCCCCGGGAAGCTCCTCTCCAGCTGGAAAGGAGGAGCTTGGTGGTGATTGTTTGAGATGAGAGCTATTCCTGCAACCTGGCTGTCCCGTGCAGTTCAGCTCCACCTCCCTCAAAGCACCCTCACCAGCTTCAGTGTCATTTTTGAGAGCCCCTGCTCCGTCCCTGAGGCAGGGGAGCTGTGGCTGCTGTGGCTCTCTCAGCACCGTGGGGGCTCCGTGCACCCCCGTGTAATTATCTCCAATCTGACTGTTCGCTGCCAGCAGAACTTTAAACATTGCTCCCTTTTATGTAGCACAGCTTTTTAATTTCCCTCCCTAACAGAAGCGATTGTTTGTGTTGTAAATGCCACATTAGGCCCTGTGAAACGGAGACAGAATTGATTTTCATTTCGGAGATTTCACAGCTTGCCCTAGAACTTTCCTTCCCAGTTGCTGATCCTGGAGAGGCACAGGGCTCTGGAGTTGGGAATGGTGAGGGATGTGAGGGATGTGAGGGATGTTCAGACGCCACAATCTTCCTCCAAATGTAGGTCACAGAATCATGGAATGGTTTGGATGGGAAAGGACATTAAAACTCATCCAGTTCCACCCCTGCTATGAGCAGGGACACTTTCCACTGTCCCAGGCTGCCCACCCAGCCTGGTCTGGGGCACTGCCAGGGATGCAGGGGCAGCCACAGCTGCTCTGGGCACCCTGTGCCAGGGCTGCCCACCCTCAGAGAAGAATTGCTTTCTAATATCCAATCTAAATCCCTGCTCTTTTAGTTTGAAGCCATTCCCCCTTATCCTGTCACTGCAGCTCCTGATGAGATTCCCCCACTCACCCAGTTCAATCCAGGACTGTTACAGCTTCCAGGACTCAGTCAAGGAGCTGTCTGGGGTTTTCTTTTTACTTGTGAGGAATGCTTGGATCAAACTCTCCTTTCCCAACTCTGACAATGAGGATGAGGTTAGCCCAAGCCAGCCCATCCATATGACATCCAGTCCTTGGCATGTACCACAGCCTTCTCCTGGTTGTTCCATGTTCTAGTGGGGCAGGCCAGGGAGATATTTCTTTTTTAGGTATGGACGTGATGGCAACTCTGTTTTCCTCACCCGTGCTTGCAGGGTCAGGACAAACCCTGAGGAAAAAGAAGTTGCATGTGTCACCTTCCTGCTGAGAACAGGTGGGATCATCAGTGCCCACTGTTCAGCTCCTGTCACCAAGGCTGGGAACACACCTTGGAGGATCTTCAGGATGTAAAAATCCCCCACGTAGGGAGCAGGAGGAGCTCTGCCAACATACAGGGCTGCAAGGATGTGATTCCATGTCCCATCTTAGCCCAAGCAGGAGGAGTTGTGGAGGTCAGGGATGTTTTTTGGGAAGTTGGTCCTCAAACTGCATGGAGGTTCCTCTCAGCTGCTGCAGCTCCTTCTTTTAACAAAGTGCTCATGTTTGATCACCCTGACCCCTGTGGGTTCCAGGCAATGATATCAGAGTGAATTATCCCAGCAACCCAAAGGCTGAAATATGTTTGCATCCCCCATTTCTCCAGGAATGCTACAGAAAGAGTCAGCTTGAGCTGAAAGAATAGAAAACAGAAAGAATAACGAGGTTCAAGCACAGGAAGTTCATAAACACCAGGGCCCTGTTGAGCCATTTGCTGCCAATAATTCATTATTTTACAGAGGGCAAAGGAAAAAAAAATAAACAATTCTCCTATCACCTTAAAACTGAATGAAAAGAAGCTGCAGAATAATCTGTCCTCTCCCCAAAATGCATTTTTGGAGCAGACTTCCTTTATTCCCATGTAAATACAAACTCCCCTGTGGCACTGGAGCTGGATCCGCCGCTGTGAGCGCAGAAGGGAGGCAGAAGGATCTGAGTAAGTGGCATGAAGACAATTTGCTTGGACCGGGGAGGAAGATGCACTCTGACAAGGATAGATGGAATGAGGTTGTTGCCAGAGAAAATCTCAAGGAATTGTGAGCCAAGTTGGGGGGAGCCTTGGATGCAGCAAGCATGCAAATCTCCTTGTGTTTTTTGGTTTTGAAGTAGTAGCAGAGCAGGAGAGGGGAGGGAGGGAGGGAGTTAGAAAAATCCAAAGAAGCTTTGTCAAGTCTGACATTCCTTTTGCATCCAAAAGTGGGTATTGATTTTCCACCCGTGACTGCTATAAATGAGAATTTCTGTGTCGCAGCTCAGGCCCGCGCTCCTTGTGTTTCTTATCTCTTTAAATATGATTACCTGCACTTCACAGCTTCACAGCAAAATCGTAATGAACTTTGCCAGCCCAGGCAGCCCCGTGTCGCCAGCACCTTCGTGAGCAAACGAGTTCCACCAGTTCCTCCTGCTCTGGCTGCGGGCTACAGGTTTATTGACTTTCCGCTAATTTTCTTGTCAGGATAATTCTCCCAATCAAGATTTAAAACAAACTGGGAGGTTACTAAAGTGCTGGTGGTTCAAGTCCTAAAGCTTTTTGTTTTGATTGAGAGATCTTTGAGGATTTGTGTTACAGGGGGGCAGGTGAGGGAAGGGGACGGGGTGAGGGGGTTGTGCTTGATTTTGGTCTGGTACAAAGCTTTTTGTGGAGGGAGTGGGTTGTTTGTTTAGAGCAAATCCCTTCTTCCATGCCAACATCTGCTGCTCTGTATTTGCTCGCAGGGGAAAGTATAAAAAAATAGAAAAAGAAAGAAAGAAATAGATTATTCCCACTGCATCAACCTACAGGCATCTGCTGGCTGCAATTTTCTTCAATTTCTCGCCGTGAAAAGCAAGAGCGTTCATTTTGTAAGTGCTGCTTTTGTGTGTGACCTATATTTTGAAAACTGATGGGGTCACCACCTCCCTCCTCCCAACCTGTTGAACCAAAGAGTCTCTGAGATCTGTCCTAGATTGTATTTATCTTGGCGATTATTTAAAAAGCAAGGTAGCTATTACTAATAAGATGGTGTTGTTCTGGTAAGGTTTGATTTTTTTGCTTTTTTTTTCCCTTTCCCCTTTACTCTCCCTTGGAAATGAAAATCCCAGCCTGGCTCCACCTGACCAGGAGAGTGCTTCCCTTCCTGTCTCCATCCTTCAGAGCTGATTTAAAAGCACGTAATTTTCCTCCTCTCCTCATCTCCTGCCCCTCTCTGATTTCCCCCCCGTGGGTTGCTATTACGCTGGCTGGCAAGAGTCAGGAGATGTCGGGGCCTGTCAGGTGGATTTGAAGACATCCCATTTGTGCATATGGATACACACATTGCAGCACTCCAGTTGCTTAATGACACATCTCATTCCTGTTGGAATTGGAGCTTGGAGCTGGCAGAGCCAGGTGAGCTGCATCAGCCCAGACCCATCCGTGTTCAGCACTTCTTTGGCTCTTTATCGACTTCGGGGTCTTTTTCTCTCCATCAGAAGTTCCTTTTTTTTTTTTTCTTCCCCTTTAATCTCACTTTCTATTAAAAGTCTTCCCAGAGCTAATGTAATAAATTTAGATCCAAAGCCAGATGCATAGCAAAACTTTTGGCAGAGAATACTCTATCAGAAGACATTGCAAATGAAATATGCTTCCCTTGGGGATTATTCTACAGTTTAATTTAATTTGATATTTCAAATTAAATTAATTCAAATGGTTATGCAGTTTCCAGGGAAAACAGACTTCATTTATGATGTTCTGCCACCAAATTGTTTTGCTCCTATCATATATCTTATATTGTTAACTGGGAATGATAAGTAGTGACAACGTAGGATTTTTTCATGCCCTTTGTTTTGCAATTCCCATCCTAAAGGGAACAGAAACATCTCCTTGTGCAGGGGTTTCTCTGTGGGGTTATTCCAACGTTTCCACTGAAACCTTACTGTGGCTGAAAACTAGATTTTCATCAAAATGTGGTTTAAAAAAAACCCATCGTGTTTGCTTTGAGAAGATTTTGGGTTTGTAAGACTCCTTTTTCTTGCCTGGTTTCAATTTATAGAAGAAAAAATAGCAACTCTTTGTTTGGGATTGGGGTTTTGATCTTCCAGGCTTTATGGCATGGGCAGGCAGGATGTCAGGGAAAAAGTCTGAGCTATTTTTCTGTCTTATTCTGTTGGTTTGGGATTAGTTTGGACACTTGGACATACCTGATTCTGCCCCGCGCAGGTGAGACCCCACCTGCAGAGCTGCCTCCAGCTCGGGGGTCCCAGCACAGGATGGACCTGGGCTGCTGGAGCCAGCCCAGAGGACAGGGATGAAGCACCTTTGCTGTGAGGAAAAGCTGGGAAATTTGGGATTGTTCAGACTGGAGAGAGGAAGGCTCCAGGGAGACCTAATTATGGCCTTCCAGGACCTGAAGGGATCCTAAAGGAGAGCTGGAGGAGGACTGGGGACAAGGGATGGAGGGACAGGACACAGGGAATGGCTCCCACTGCCAGAGGGCAGGGATAAATGGGATATTGGGAAGGAATTGTTCCTTGTGAGAGTGATGAGGCTCTGGCACAGGGTGCCCAGAGCAGCTGTGGCTGCCCCTGGATCTCTGGGAGTGCCCAAGGCCAGGCTGGATGGGGCTTGGAGCATCCTGGGACAGTGGAAGGTGTCCCTGCCATGGCAGGGGTGGAATAAGAAGAACTTTAAGGTCCCCTCTAATCCAGGCCGTTCTCTGATTCTCAGTATTTCAGCAAGAAGTTATTTTCTTTTATCAGGGGCAAGTTGGGGAAATTTCTGTATTTCCCAGCAGATACAGCTTCACCACGGGCAGAATTGAGGGGGTTGTGTTGCACTTGAGGGGCTCCATTTCCTTTCATCCTCCATCAGCAGGGGGGAAACGTCCCAAAAACAACCCTGCCCCCAAGCCTGGATCGTTTTGCCTTCAGTGTGCCCCGCCTGCAATGTGATTCCTGCTGTTGTACCAGCCCTAAACCAGCTCCCAAGACCTGTGTGGACTCCCACGGGATTCCTTTATCATCATCTTATCCTGCTTTTGCAGTGAGGGATTGATTTAACATGGCTTTTCTCCACAGGCTCTGATTATCCAGAGTCATCAAGGAACTTGCTCCAAACTCTGGAGTACATTAAGACAAGGTAATTCAGGGAAGTCTTTGCATCTGGAAATCTCTGTAAGCACTTTCCTATCTGCTGGCCTGTAGAAAAGCCATTATTCTCGACAGGGGAAAAAAATATTGCTAATATCACAAGAGGCTTTGGAAGAGAACATAAAGCTGGTTTCATTTTCCAGTCAACTGAGATCTAATATTTCCTGTACAAGATGTTGAGATGTTTTAGAAAAAGGAGCAATGTTTATTTGTCTAAAGCACCACACACACACACAAGTTCTATATTGTGCTTGTGGCTTTTTTCCATTGTAAATGGTTTTGCAGGGAGAAATCTCTTTCCCATCCATCACAGCCTGTAGATTAGAAAAATATAAATATCGTCTAAAGAGAATGGAGCTGAGGCTCCTACAGAATGCACAGGGGAGAAATGACAAATGCAGCATCCCTGGTGCTGGGGAAGGCTGGGGTTTGGGTCAGAGATAGCCTTGTTTTCTCCCTGGCTCCTGGGGATTTATTTGCTTACACTCTCCCAGGACAAGGCTCCCAGAGTGATATTTCTTATCAGACATGTCTTTTGGGCTGGTCCAAACCCATTTCATTGAGCAATCTGCCATCAGCAAAGGAAGGTTGGTCAAAACATTATTTTTTTCCCTTTGATGTGCGTCCGTTTGGGGTTTTTTCTCATTATTTTTCAAGTTCTGCAAGGATTTGTTCCAGAGCAGCCCCAGAGCACTCTGGGGAGTGTTGGGTTTCGTTGCCCTGTGGAGCTGCTCTCAGCCAGGAGCACGACAGCCAGGCTGATGCTCCAAGCTTTTGTCTTCTGAGCCGTGACCGTTCCCTAACCAGTTTTAGGCAAGTCCGTGCCCCGGAGAGCTCATGGATGGCTGGATGTGTGTGATGAGGAGAAAGCTGCAGTTACAGGGCCAGGCTTGGAGTGAGAGGACCCTCCCTTATCCCTCTGGCCAGCTCATCCCCACGCCTGGGAGCACTGGAACATCTGACTGCACTTTGAAGGTTTCAAGTGTTGGGATTTTCATCATTTTTCCTTTTTAAACTCTTCCTCCTCTTCTTCTCATTCTCTTCCTTTCCCTCCTACTATTATTATTATTATTATTATTGTTATTATTGTTATTATTATTTATTATTCTACAATGTTTTCCTCCTTGGTGCTTCCCTGACACCAGGAATTCTTAACTTGGAAACTGCCAGTGCTTTGTATTGATGGCGTGCTGCCCTTGGTTTTGCTGTGGAAACCCTGCTAGAGCTGAAGTGGCTCTTTGGACACAATCAGGGCAGTCAGGGAATCGACCCCCCCCTCCCTCCAGCTGAATTAGCCCCAGCTAATTAATGGGCTATGGAGCATCCCCAGCAGTGGATGTTCCATTGTGTCTCAGTGCTGAGAAACCAAATCCATCCCAGCACAGATTCTGCTCTTCTCATCTCAGTGATTCACCTTGCAATCCCTCTTCCCTCCCCAAAACCTCTCCATCCCCCAAACCCTGTCTTGGCCAGGGAGCACGTTGTCTCCTGAGCATGAGCAGAGAGGAATGGGCAGCACAGAACATCCAGGCTGTGGCTGCCTCTTTTGGCTTGGCCTCCTCTCCTTGGAAGCCTTTCCTTTGGAGTGGTGCTGCTGCCCTCTGGGCTACCTGGAAACAGAGGCCAGACAGAATTAAGGGAATTAAAAGCAGTTCGGTTTATGGAAGAGCCTTCAGGTACAGGGCAGATAAAATCCCCCAGGGGCTGCACCCAAAATGGACAATGGGTCACAGGGTTTCACACCTTTTTAAGTTTGGTTCATTTGCATATTGAGGATTAATCTTCCAATTACAGCTTCAGGGAATTAAGTCATTTACCCCCAGTTTGCTCCCCTAACCCACTTTTGTTTCCATCTCTGGGGGTCTGAGGCAATGAGGTGTCCTTGATCCCCAGGCCTGGGGAGGAATTGTTTGGGAAAGCAGCAGCTGACACTGTGTAGGGGGTTCAGAGTTGTACACTATAGAATTGCGGGATTACAAATATAGGAAAAATATAAAAGCTAAAAATCCAAAGGCACCAGTGCTGGCAGGACCCGTGGTTTCCCAGACAGTGTTTGCAGGGTCAGGCCCTGGGAGGGGATTTCTGTGAGTGCTGCAAGAACTCAGGTTGGGAGCAGCTGTACTAGTGCCTGCTCAGCCACAGCACGCCGCTGCTGGAGATGACAAAGTGCAAACGACTGCAGGCAGGTGCTCCCCTGCAGCCAAGCCTCAGCCCATAATCCACCCAGGTGCCTCTCTTCAGAAAGTTTCTCAGGGCACCCTGTGCTCTGTGACACCCCTGCTTTTATGGTTTCATTCTCTGCTGCAGCCTTGTGTCTCTCAGCACAGCCACCATGTCAGAAGAGAGCTTGCCTGAGCCTGGCCTGGCTTTGTGCAGCCTTGTTTTCCCCCAGTGCCTGAGTGGCCTCAACAAGCAGCCCACAGTGAGCAGCTGGAGCCTTCCAGGCCACCATAGACAGAGCAGGGATGTGGGGAGGGCTGATCATGGAATCATGGAACGGGTTGGGTGGGAAGGGACATTAAAGCTCATCCTGTTCCACACCCCTGCCCTGGGCAGGGACACCTTCCCCTAGACCAGGGTGCTCCAAGTCCCATCCAGCTTGAACTTGGGCACTGCCAGGGATCCAGGGGCAGCCACAGCTGCTCTGGGCACCCTGTGCCAGAGCCTCATCACCTTCACAGGGAACAATTCATTCCCAAGTTCCCATCTATCCCTGCCCTCTGGCAGTGGGAGCCATTCCCTGTGTGCTGTCCCTCCATCCCTTGTCCCCAGTCCCTCTCCAGCTCTCCTGGAGCCCCTTCAGGCCCTGGCAGGGGCTCTGAGCTCTTCCTGGAGCCTTCTCCTCTCCAGGAACACCCCCAGCTCTGCCAGCCTGGCTCCATGGGAGTATTCCCTTGAGGGGGCTCTGTTTGGGGGTCTCTAGGTGGAAAATTTAGTCACAAGCTGCAGGATGGCTTTCTCAAGGCCATCCAGATGTTCTGGCTGCACTCAGAGCAAGAGAGGGTTGCTGTTATCTGTAACCCCCTACAGAAAACTCTGTTATGGGCCGGGTTTCCCAGGGATGTGCTTCTCTGCTCCTGGAGGTGCCTGGTGTCCCTGGGGAATGGCAGCTCAGGTGAGGATACCGTTGCCAGATCCCATGGCCCGAGCAGCCCACGGTGCCTTTCTTCTCGTGCCATCTGTGACACCCTGTCCCTCTGGGCCTTGGGGTAAATTTGGGGAGTCACTGCAGTGTCTGCTTGGCTCCAGAGCAAGCTGTGTGCCTCAGAGGTTAATGGCCACTGAGGGAAAAGCCTTCAGGAATGCAGAGTGTTTGTGGCAAGCATCTCTGGGTGTCACAAAGCCAAGGAGAGGCTCCTGTGGACACCCAGCCCTCAGGGGTGGCTGAGCTGCTCGTGGGTGGCTGTGGGGGTCACCCCAGAGGGTCTCACAGAGGGTCTCACACAGCCGTGCCTGGACTGTGACACCTCTCCTTGACCTCAGGAGCATCATCTCTTTGTGTTAAACACATCAGTGCAGCTACAACCTGTGATCCAGGAGGCCCTGGCTTCCAAACCTGTTGGGGGTGAGCCTGCTGCCCTTAGGGTGGTTCAGGAGTTATTGATGGAACCTCTGGGGGCCGAGCCTCAGCTCTAACAGAGGCGAAGGAGAAATCGTTGTTTAAATAACGCCCCTGGACTGGAACTGGTGGTGACCCAGAAACAGTTTAATTTTTTTATTGCTTGCCACGGCTTCCCCAGGCTAAAGCTGTCTCCAGTAAAGTAAAACCAGGTTGTTACTGGGGAAATAAGCAAATTGGCAGACGAGGGCAAAAGCTGAGCAGAGTCGAGGACCCGGGAGCTGTGACAGCTGAACAGCACTCCTGCCTTTCTCTCTTCTCTTGCTTTTACTGTCTCACTGATCTGTAGCCCTTCACTAAGTAATCCATTTTTTGTTGCATTTTTATCCCATTGTTTCAGTATTTCAGGGTAAAACCAGATGGTGACTCTTCATGGAATGGCAATTCCACTTTCAGCCTACGGGATGCTTGGTCAAAATCAAACTGATTTCTTAATCACTGAAGGATGTTTTCAGAAGCTTTATTATTCTTTATCATTTCAGCCACTGTGTGGGTGCTCACTGGCCAGGCAGATCTCTCCAGCCTCTGTCTGTTATTTCAGGGAATGTTGGGGGTAGGAGCAGGAGGAGATAAATATATTCTCATTCACTCATCACTTGACCTGAATAGGGACCACCACCATCTCTGTTATTGCAGGGTTGAATTTAGGGTTCCACTGGACCAGTCTGGCCCTCAGTCTCCATGCCAGCCCTTCATACCTGTTCTGTAGGAGCTGCTCATTCCCTGTGGGATGTTCCAGCCCCCAATCCCACCCCACTGGTGTCTTGGCCAGCATGAAGGTGTTTGTTCACTTGTTTGCTAATTGGATTTTGCACTGCAGGGAGCTCCAGAGGGCTGCACCTCTGGCCAAAATCAGTGTGGTGCTGGCCCTAGGCCATCAGTACTAAAAGCACAAGCCATGGCTTGGGGGGCTCCAGGGGCTCTCTTGTCATCTTGGATCAGTGCGAGCCCTCACACACCCCTGAGCACCCACCACGAGCAGGGAGCAAGACAAAGGCAGTGGTGGCACAGATGGAGAGAATAAACAAGTCTTTGCCCACGTTATTGGGTTGCTAATGAGGAGAGACCTCATCAACGTCCCAGCCATCTATTGTCTCTTGGATACCATTTCAGCCAGTCAGGAGCCACACCAGGAGCAGCATTTCCTGGCATGAACCAGCTCTGTGAGGGAAACATTTCCAATGGGAAAACGAGCAATTCTCCCTTTGCCCACTGTCTCTGATATCAGAAATCTCCTGCAGAGCACACATCTGGAGAAAGGCTGAAGTCCAATCCCAGCTGCCTGCCTGGATCGAGCTCCCGTGTTTCCTGCTGGGTGCCTCCAGCAGCATCCCAAGCCTCTGTAGGATGGAAGAGGGAAACTTTGCATCCTCCCCCTGCAGTTCTCATTTCAGGTGCTGCTGCTCAAGCCCAGAGCATTTGGGGGTTATTTTTTAACTATGACCTCTCCTCCATATAAGCAGAGTTGTCTTGGAATTTAGCCACGGAGCTGAATTCGCCAGTGCCCCTTTTGAAGCTCAGACAGCTCCACCCCTCTGCCAGGAGTCTTCCTCCTCCCTGTTCCACCTGGAAGCACTGGAGCTGTCCCTCTCCCCAGACTGGATGCATCCTGCACAGCTCCACACGAGCTTCTGGCACTGGTCACGTTCACCAAGATCTCTGCTCGTCCAGCAGCATCTCCACTCACAAACTAATTAAAGTTCATGTCACACTGGGAAGATGCAAAATGCTCTCTGAGCACTAGATGTTATTATTTTAAGCTTCTCTTCTTTTTCCTGAGGCGCAGCAACTCCCTGAATCCCAGCTGGCACACCACATCCAGCCACAAAACACCGCTAATTGGGTGTTTCTCCTGTTGACCTCATTTCTCCAGCAGACTTTGGCTGGGTTTATTTCCACAGGTTTTTGGGGAATTTTGTTTCAAGAGGGCTTGGAAACCAGATAAACAGAAACACTTTGCTGAGTGTCTTGGACAGTCCTTGGTCATTCCTGTCCTCTGGACCTTGCCCTGTTTCAAGGTGTGATAATGCTACTCTTCCCCCATCATCATGTGTTTTACCTTAGATCCAAGGCAAAAAGAGGCAGAAGGAGATGGGAAGAAAGAGGTCAAGGGCAGAGTGATGACTTGGGAAGAGGTTTCATTTGGAAGAGGTCACAGGCCTCTAGTCTAGGCAGGACCTACACTGTTGCTCCTTCCCATCACAAGGCATTGGCAGGTCCATCATCCTTAAGAAGCGTTCCTGGAACAGGATTTGGATACTGAAGGGTGGTTTTTGGACTGATTCCCCTTCAGAGGAGAAGGTGACTTGTGCTATAAACATTGGCTCTGGGACAGCTCCTGCCTGATGAGCACACCAAGTTCATTAGCGACGACTTTGTTCCAGCGTCCCCAACCTGGTTCACCTCCCAAAGAATGGAGGAGTCTCCCATTAATTCCTTAGTTGCGTTACTGGGAAGGTGTCTCCTCAGTGTCACCTTGCAGAGGTGGCAGGTGGAAACCTCTCCCTAATGTTCTCCAGGTGGCTTCTTTCCTTCCTTTGGTATTTGTGAAAACTGATTTGCTTCCCAGTGTGGGATTCTGCCCCATCCACCTTCACTGGCATGAATTCATCATGCTGTTTCCCCCACACCATTCATTACCTCTTTAAAAATGAATGCAGAGAGAAAACACAATTAGATGCTGCTTTGGTTAAATAATACCTTGAAAAACAATAGAACAATGGCTTGAAAAATAAGGAGAAAGTGAAGATCACACAGTTTGAACTAATGATGGGAATTACCTCGAGTTAAGTTGGATTTTAAATCAGAGGTTTGGGGGATTGTATTTTTTACTTTTCTTTCCAGTGAATTATGACAAATATAGAGGCCTGCTGGATGGATGATTAGATTTTTTTTTTTTCTCTCTCTCCCATCCGCATTGAAAAATGAAATATTTCTGTAATATTAAATCCGTCCAATTGATCAAAGTGTGGTGTCAGAAAACGTTGTAAGCGCTTCTTCTCATCCAACCCCTTCAGCAACTGCAAACCAGAGATCTTTTCAGTCCCTTTCTGGAGGCAGCTGGAGGTTACCTCTGCCAAAAGAGTCCGTGCAAGGAATGAGTCTGCATTTCTCCAGCACATTCCACAGCAGGGACTTACAAAGGGCTGTGGATTCAGCACACGGAATGAGAGCACATGCCCTCAGCTTTGGGGTTTGTCTCCTCATGGGGCCACAATCTGTCCTAATACAGCCCTGCCTAATGGTGGGGCAGGAATGGGGGGATGGGATGGCCAGGAAAGAGGTGAGAAAGGGAATTTTTTCTTCCCTGGCTCAGCTTGATGAGTAACCACTGGGAGATTTATGGGTGTTTCCCCTCCCCTTATGTTTTTCTTTCCCTGCTTACTTTCACCGGAGAACAAGAAAACTAAACAAACCAGAAATGGCAAATATTTGGTCACTGTTTGAGGAAGCAAACACAGAGTGTATCCAA
This sequence comes from Sitta carolinensis, assembly GCA_032173965.1. Lineage (NCBI taxonomy): Eukaryota > Metazoa > Chordata > Aves > Passeriformes > Sittidae > Sitta > Sitta carolinensis. The sequence goes on from CM063304.1 coordinate 6,977,781, forward strand.
ACATTTGGAGAGGTGGGAAGCTGGGGTATTGCACAGCAGGATAAATGCAAAGTGTGTCCAGAAAAGAAAGATTTTTTTGGAAAGCTGTCAGTGAAGAAAAGCTGAGAGGGTTGGGGGTTGCTTTGTGTACAAAATAAGGAATGGTTTTCTTCAAGGGAATGCTGTGAACAAGACTGAACAGTCTTACTGTGAAGAGGGGAGGAGAAACCAGCTTGGTTTCAGCAAGAAAGCTGAAAGAGGAGTAAAGCCCCCACTTCAGCTGGGGTGGTGGGGTATGGACAGGGAACAGGGAGTGTTATGGACTCACCTTCAGCAGCAGCTTCATTAGGAATAGGTCATCCAAGTACCTGTGGTTGTTTCCATGCTGCCATCCAGCCCCTGGAGCTGCAAGGACAGTGACCCAATATTCCCTTTAATTCTCAGAATCCAATTCTCCAGTGCCTTGTATCGCCTTTGGTTCTGCTGTTTGGACATGAAACTCTGGTTCTCTTCAAAAGAAAACCATGGGGGAAGGAAAGGACCTGTCTGTGGCCTCTGTTTGCATACCAGGAAAGGTGTTTGCTCTCTAGGAGGACTCATTTGTTCCTGTGGCTGCACGGGGACATGCGGGACCTTCCATAAAGTGTGTGAGGAGCAGTAAGTGCTGCTTCATCTCTTGATGAATGAGCAACAATTTCAAAGAGCAAAGCAAGGAGTGAAATGCTCCTGTTCTCTCACATCGTGCCTCAGTGTCCCCCAGCTCCTGGATGTGCATGGGAGATCAAAAGGCGGAAATCTCTCTCCCACACATCGATCCCTCTGCTTTAGGAGCTCTTTGTGCTATTGACTCACCCTCCTGAGGGAAAATAAGAATTTCCCTTAGCTACACAAATGGACACACAGGTGTAAAAAAGATGAAGTCATTTTTCAGAAAGTCACCGACAGAAATGAGGGAAAGTCAGAGAGCCCTCCTTCCTTGGCACAGCCCCTGGTGAACCTCTGGATAACCCAGGGGAGGGTCTCAAACAACTCCAAAGAAATGCAGAAAAGAGGGATTGCTGCAACTCTGCTGCTTACCAAATTAGAAACAATTTAAGGATTTAAGGATTAAGTACCATTAATTACTGCCCAACAAATGCTGATCTACAATGGAGCACTTGTGGAAATGGAGAGAGAAGTTTCTGCGTGAATACTAAATGGCTTCATTAATGCTCAGTGCAATTTCATTGAGTGACAAATTAATTAGCTTGATGCTCCAAGAATTACTGAGCAGGACCATGGGCACATGTGATGAAGGGACAGCAGGAGCCCAGTGTCCCCTTGCCTGGGCAGAGCAGGTCACATGGGTGTGGGACCAAGGTGAAGGGAGTAAAGAAAGAGGAAATGGGGTTTCTGAGAGAGGAAAACCCCAAAAGGCTGATCTGGATTTCCTCATCTGGATTCTCTGACTTGGCAAACACTGGAGGTTCCAGAGGTCAGGATGAGAGCAGTGGGATCAAGGTCATTATTTTCCTGTTGCATCTGGAGATGATGCTTTACCCTCCTGCTCTTGTGCTGCCAGTGGTGTCTCGGTCAGACGCCATCCCTGCTCCTCATATTTCTGTTCCCTCCATCCTCTCTGTTCAGCCATGCCCACAGGCCTGAACAGAACTTCCCAGCCACTGATTTCCTTCAGCTCCATGGCTCATGCTGGGTGCTCCTCCCATCACATACCAGGATAAGGGAGGTTGGAGTTTGCATCCTCTTCATCCAACACTTGCGGCAAACTCTTGGAGCATCCCAGGTTCCTTGGCATTGCTCCAAGGGTGTGTTTATCTGGGCCTGCAGAAAGAATTGGTGCTTCCAAAAACTGGGAGAGCCTGTCTGGGCAGCCCAGTGAAGCAGTGACAGCTTGAACCAGAGTCTGCTCCCCGGCAGCATTTTCTCCCTGAAGCAGTGGAGGAGGAGGGAGCAGCATCCAGCCAGGATGTCTGGCAGTGAGTAATTTCAGTTTCTCCTCGGGCTGTCATGCCATGACAGCTGCCTGGGCAGAGCCTCGCTGCCCCCCTTCAGCACACGTTACCTGGAGTTCAGCATCGGATTTCTGTCCCTCAAGACTTTTTAACCGCCCGTGCCGTCGCAGAGTTATTGATTGCTCACCCAGCCGTGGCTGGAGCTGGATTAGGTGTGAGCACAGCACTGCCTTGGCAGGCCCAGAACAGGGCAGGATGCTCAGAGCCTCCTCTCACCATCTGCCTTTTTTTAGCTCTTCCCTGCATTGCTCTTTGGCTGCCTCCCGTGCCTCGCTCTGTGCCTTGGTCTTCCCCAGAACTCTTGCAGTGCCTCTAGAAGTTGTGTGATTTCGTAGATCTGAGCAGATCCCTTCTTGTCCCAAGGTTTGGATACCCTCAGCTCATTTGGTTCCCACTCCTGAAGGCAGAGGGTGGGAAGTGGCAGAGAGAGACTTTGTTCCTCCCTGCCAAGGGGAGATTAAACAATGAGGTGTTTGTGCCCCTCCATGGCTCTTCTCATCCCTCTCCATTGCTCCTCTCCCAAACCTGGCAAGAAAACCCATATTAGGGTCACCAGCTCTAGCTATCATGAGGCATTAGAACTCTTGTCTTGGTGCAGCCTTCAAGACTTAGCCCAAATATCCCGGGTCTGATTTGGCCAAGCAGGGTGGCTGTTCAGGATGCCCAAGTGGGGAAAGGCAGCTGGATGTGGAGACTCCTCTCTACTCTGAAGGCCCTCCCTGGCTCCTGGTCCCGGCCTGGCTCACATCTGGGAGTTCACAAATGAGATGAGCCAAGTTTCTTACATCCCACATCCCCGTCCTGCCCTTGGAGACATGGCCTGGATTGGCCATTTCAGACCAGAGAAGGAATATCAAATTAACAGCCCTCATGCTCACAACATGCAGAACTCACACCAAAGTTTTCCTAACGTAATGAGCTGGTATAAAAGCTGCCACAGGGAGACATCCTCTGCTTTATTGGGCTGGCAAAGCCAGGCACAGAGCTGTGCATTCTGGAGTGCCATCTTCTGGCACCTGCAATGTGAACTCGTTGCATTCCTATGTGGCTGAAGCAATCTGGTAACACAGAGCTGTGCCAGGCACGAGAAAAGAAGCAGATTCCCAGGATTTTCCAGTGTATCCTTGAAAGATACAGGGAATGCAGATGCTTTTTTTTTTTCAGCATCCTCCCATCCCTTTGGCTGCCGGATACCTGCCAGTGCCAGCGCAAGGAGCGCACATCTGCACGGAGCTGGTATCGGCTCCCCATGCCAGCTTGGGAAGCATCTGTTTCCTGGTTTATTTATCCCCTCTGCAGTCACCACGGGAGGATAATCTCAGTGACATGCCACATCTTGTTTACAGCCGGCCCCTGAAAAGTTAGAAGTGCAAGTTGTGGGGTGGGGAGGAGGCGGGGGAGAGCGCCGAGTTGCGCACGCTGGGGACTGAGAGGGGACTTCGGGAAATGTATAAAATATTAAATGACATCATGGCAAGACACAGACAGGGGGAGAACAATAATTAAAGTAAACAGCACATCAAAAGCCTGGCTAAAACTCACATTTAAATTTCAAGACAACGCAGAAACAGCTCATGTAGCCGTGTGTAAATGTGTTTCCAGGAACCTTTTAAGAATATTAACAGTGATGGAAGCAGAAGAGCAATGATTCAGACTTTATGTTATGTGACAATACAGGAGGCCACCAGACTCCTGCCTGGCTGTTGGCATAAGGAAGCTGATGAGAGCCTGGATCTTGCCAGAAGAGCAGGTTTCTTTCCAGGGAGTGAGAGATCCTGAAGCGAGCAAGAATGGAGCTTCTTCTCTTGCCAGGGACATCCAGGGTTTCCTTCAGCCCCACGGGGGGAACTGCATCCCTAAAAATTATGTGACAGGGGCTTCTGTGGGTTTGTTCTCTACATCCAGTCTCACATTGTATCCTTCTATCTGCTTCCCAGACTTTGTCCTAATTTGTTTTAAACATTCCTGGTCAGGTTCCTGTGTGTTCTTGGTCGGGATCCTCCAAAATGTTGCTGCTTTCTTGACTTTCAATTTGCTTGCAGCCACCAGTTGCTCCTGGTGTTGCCTCCTCCTCCATTCCAGTCTGGAGTGGGATCACCTTACCTGGGGCCTGAATATAGCAGAGAACATAATTGCAAAACTCAGGTCAGGCCCGAAGCCGTGCAAGACAAGCTGAGCAGCCCCTTCCCTCCCCAGCCCGTTTGAATTAAGGGCCAGAAATCAGTGTTAGATTTGTCTGGACTCCAGCACCGAGTACCTTCGGGCTATAGAGCAAACCTCTTAATTATTCCCCGTGCCTTTTGCCCTCTCCTGTACAAGGACTACAATAGCTCTGTCCTTGGGGAGCCCCAATTCTCCTCAGTCCTGATAATACCGTGATTTACGGAGGATTTCCCAACGAGCCTTCAGGGCACGGTGTTACCTAATGGAAGTAATTAAAAAGCATTGGGAAGTGACCCCCTGAAAGCACAGGCAGCTGCAGATGGAACAAGGGAATTAAGAGGCTGCAGAGCTGCAGGAGCACGTGCCTCTGTCCTGTGCCACAGTGGGATCATGGGCTCGGAGTGGGGGCTCAGGAAGGGGATGCCATGAGGGCCTGAAACAGGAAAATTTCAGGTGGTTTATTTTTTCCTTGACTCTATTTTCATGAGGCCTTTTGGGTGTTTCGAGCTGAAGAGGTTTTTGGGGGACTGCATGAAGGTTTGACTTCCCACAGGGTTCAATTTTCCATTAGTTGAAGTCTCCAGACTTCACTGTTTTCTTGGAGCAGTAAAAAACTCTTCACATCCTTCTGTGCTGCAGCTCCCAAGCTGCTGTTCAATGGAGAATATTCACTCCCACTGACAGCATGGAGCTGTCAGCATGGAGCTGTCAGAGGGGTTTAGGCTGGATCTCAGGGAAAGGCTCTTCCCCAGAGGGTGCTGGCACTGCCCAGGCTCCCCAGGGAATGGGCATGGCCCCGAGGCTGCCAGAGCTCCAGAAGGGTTTGGAAAACACTCCTGGGGATGCTCAGGGTGGGGTTGTTGGGTATCTGTGCAGGGACAGGGGTTGGACTCGATCCTGTGGTTCCCTTCTAGCTGTGGTTCTCTGATTCTATGATTTATACACTTGGGGAAACTGAGGCATGGCATGGGGGACAAGTCTGAAGGGGACAGTGAGCATTCCATGGGGTTCTCGTGCTGCAAAGGGAATCCTGCTGCTCTCTAAACAGGCAGGAAACAGTGCTGGCAGCTGGGATGAGCCTCAGGACAGCTTTACCTATGAAATATCTGTGTTGCTGCTCCTTCCCAGGGCACTCAAGTGCAGCCAGAAATCGGAGCCCTCCCTCTCCAGCACCTGGTGGACACCACGAGCAATTTCCAGGCATGATTGTTTTCAAAATATTCCAGTTGCTCCTGGGCTATTTGCATCCCAGGCTCACAGGAGGTTGGTCCACATCCCCAGGACAAGCATTGCATGGACCAAACACTGTCTTTGCCAAACTCTTTGGCCCTCAGTACAGGAAAGCATTACTTGGTTTTAGGAAAGAGCAGCTCAAAACACATTCAGGGCTTTTTGATGCCTGGTGGAAATCCAACACCACATGAAGCCCTTTCCCAAAGCCATCGTAGGTTTAGCCAGGACAGGATTTCCCTTTTTTCCCTTTGCACAGAAAGTGGCTGAGTCTCCTGTCAGGATTTTCCCAGCATGCAGATGTTGTTGTGACCTAGATGCTTAAGCATTCACTTACTGCTGAAGTTCTGCATTTAGAGGTCTTAAGAGTTCGAATCATGGGCTGTCTGGGAAGCTCCAAAAGGGAAAAATACCGAGGGCAGCTCATGCATTCCAAGAGAAAAGCGATTTGACGTTCTTACGCTTCCATTTATTGGCAGCCCACAATGAGATGTAAAGAAATGTCAGAAAATCCCGTGTGCACGTTGGTTTGGATTGGGAAAAAATTGCTGTTCGCCTCTGCCTGGAGGCTACGAGTCGCTCTGCTAATGCAGAAGGCACTAAAATGACCCCTTTGTTTTTCCTATGATCACTTCTGATAGCGTGCTCTGCCAGAGATATCATATCTTTGATCTCTCTGCGCTGATGTTAAGTCTCTCTTGAGTTCAGTAGCATCTCCTTGAGATTAATACTTCATGGCATTCTCAGCACCAAGCTGTCCTAACCCATACATCACAGGATGTCACGCTTCGCACTCGCCTCTGCCTCAATGACTTCACGCTGGCACCATAAATAACCCTTGGCCGCCCCGCTCTCGCCGAGTGTGCAGAGTTCCACGAGGAACGCGGGAACTCTCCGGAGGTGAGGAGGGAAGGGATGCTCCTGTGGCCACAGCAGGCACGAGGATGGCCCTGCCTGGCTCCCTGCAGGCAGGAGGGTGTTGGGACTCTGCCAGGGTTATTCCTGATCCCTCTCCGGGCGGAGGGAGGGATCGCGAGGCGGCTGCTCCGCGACTGCCTGATAGGGAGTGACAAACCCATGGAGCCCAGGGGGACCCATCTGCCAGGCAGCTCCTTCCACAGCTCCTCTGTTAGGCCAGTTAGGAAAATCACTGTCTGCTGCGGATTTTACTTTGGCTCCATCCTTTCTGCTTCCTGATTTGTTTTCCAAGCGCTGTGTGAGCAGAGTGGGCTCCTTTAGCAGACCAGGCTGGGTGTGAACACACCTGCCCCCTGCTTTGGGAGATGTGTGAAATGCTGCCAAACCCTGGTGCTGCAGCCCTGCAAAAGGCACCAAAATTCAGCTGCAGCTGACTCAGAGCCCTCTGAAACTCTCTGATCATCATGGGAGGCTATGGGTGCAAATCCCCCACCTTTCCCCAAGCAAAAAAGGAATTTTAAGAGAATTTAGAAAATCACATCCAGCAGAGGTTGGAGTTCTTGAAATGCCCATTGTTGAGCAGGATCTGGCAATGTGGAGCAGGCTGCAGGCTGCTGAGGCCTTAATGCCCTTGGGATTGAAACAAGGTCATGGCTATGATCCAGACAGAGAGCACTGGAAGTCCTGGTCTGGGGCATGCTGGAGTGTAAGGTTGGAGATGTCCCCAAGGCATGAAATCTGCTGTGGTCTGAGTGGTTTGGAGTGAAGAGAACTTTGAAAGGTCTTTTTTTTTTTTTTTAATCCAGGATCTATATCACTTTCATCTTGAGTATTGCTCTCAGGCACAGGGTGAGATTCTTGGGGTGTCCTGTGCAGGGTCAGGAATTGGACTCCATGACCCTCGTGGGTCCCTTCCAATGCAGAATGTCCCGTGATTCCACGGTTTCCATGGTTTTGCTGGTGCTGCTGATGTTCAAGGTGCTGTTCAGTGACCCCATTCTGGGGACTGGGGACATGAATCTTCTCCAGTGCTGAAAACACCTCAGGCTTCACCTCTTCCACCTCAGAGACTCTGTGAACTCACAGTCCATGATGTCCCCATGACCTCACAGCCCACAGGCTCCCTCCTGGTCTGTGGTGCTCGGGGTAAGGGAGGAGTGAGCTTCTGCCCTTCTGTCCCCAGCTCAGAACAGAGTCTGTGTCATTTCTGCACAGCGTGGGGGTAGTGAGGAAAAATCCTCCCACTCCCTCAGACTGGATTTAGAGAGATAATTGAAAGGAAGAAAGGAGGTCTCGGGGGAAGGAGTGAAAACGCTGGCACTCAGCAGGGCTGAGATGAGATGTCCTGCAGTCCATGACCCTCCTGCTCAATGTCCCCTCAGGTCCCTCCCTAGTGCCGGCTGCAGCTCTCTATGGATAAAGGGGCTGTTCCCTCTAATTTCTGTTATAATTTCCTCTTTTAACGTGTATTTAATCCACCCTAGGAAGTGTTCAAGGCCAGTTTGGATGGGGAAACAACTTGATCTAGTGGGAGACATCCCTCCTGTTAAAGGTTTGACGTTGGCACAAAGCCAGTGCCCCTATAACGATATACTGTCCTTGGTATCTTTTGTGAGATGTGACCAAAAACAGAGCAAAACAGTGTCTAATTTAGAAAGCAAAAGGAAAAAAACTTTATTACTTATAATAGGCAAAGAAGACACATACAGAAGAACATGGAAACTTAAAAAAAAAACACTCTTCCTCCCCCCCCCCACTAGTTCTCGACTTAACAAAACAAACTGAAAATTCCCCATCACGTTACCACCTTTTAGATAATTAATCTTTAGTCTATTACTACCCTTCTGATAATCAGTACTTAGTTCGTTGAGGAGAGATAGGAGTCCTTCTTGTACCACATCGTGGCCTCTTCCTCCATGTCCAGTGCTCTCACCACTGTGCATGGACCAGAGCTGTTTCTAGGGTTTCTTTCTTTAAAGATGCTTTGGTTAGTTCCAAGAAACGACAGCTTTTCAAGTTTGGGACACTAGTCCCCCCCAATATTACCCCCTGGGGCCGAGGGGCCTTGAGAACAGAGCTCTTCCTCTCATCTCTGTTCACACTACTGTCCACTCTTGGCTCCAAGCCAATGCCTCTCCCCAGATACAGCTTCTATGTTATAGGAAAAAAATGAGTCCGTCCATGGCTATACAAAAGAGTCCAGCTAAAGCCACTCTATCATCTCCTCCCACCTAGGATTCTTTTCAGCGTTCTCTGACAATCTTCTACTTACACAAACTTTCATCATCTTTGCTCAGTTCTTTCTATCTTTCTTCTTCAAATTCAGGAGGATTAGCATTTATAAAGTTTCCATCATTTACGAAAAGGGTTAAAATCTTAGGCTTTGTTTCCCCAGAACTCTCACGGTATCTTTGCTGTTGGGCACTCTTCTCGTGCCACCCCCCCCCATACTCCTTCGGCCGTGCTGTCTAGTTGTTGATATCAAATTTCAAGGTGACGAAGATCACAGACACGGTTTCTCGTCTCTCTCCGGGGGGGGGGGGGGGGGGGGGAAGGGAAAATAAGGTTGTCTGACGCTTCTCAAGGTTCTTATACTTTTTCCATCTTTCCATCCTGCAGGATTTTTCCTCTCCCCCTCTGTGCCCGAGGTTCCGGCCCTACCTCACCCAGGCCGCATGGCTTCCCCTCCCCCGCCCAGCCAGCCGCTGGGCAGGGGAGATCCTTCCGTCCTCAGGGAGCGGAACCAAGAGAGAGCTTTCCAGGGAGCCCTCTGCTTTGAACCCCTTGTGTTCTCAGAGGCGGATCCTTGTCCTCAGTGGCCACACCAGGTGCCAGTCTTTAAACCTGAGCACTCATTGGTTTGACCACTGAAGTTCAGAAAAACTCATTTTTTCCAAACTACCACACCTCCCTATGGCAGGGGCTTGGGAAGACAGGATCTTCAAGGTCCTTCCAATCCAAACCGTTCCAAACTGATTTAAGGTGGGAAGCACCACTTGCCCAAGCCAAAGGATGCCTGGCCCAAAGAGCACCCACCAAACAGACAAAAGAAGGGATGCTCACCCAAAAGAGGCACTGAGGGGACACCACGGGCTTTTTCTCCCCACAAAAAAAAAAGGGATTTATGGATGGGTTCAGTTTGATCCTGGCTGGATTGGCCATTTCTGTGCTGAAGTTGAGATCTGAAGCAGACTGCGCTGCACCTCTGCTGCTCCCTCTAATAGCAACCCAAATAATTAGCACTGCTCAGCCTGGCCCTAATGAGAGCCTGTTGCTAATGGGGTGCAGCAGGCTGGGAGTACAGGTACCGCCCGTGCCTCATGGGCTGGGTGGCTGCTAACGAGGAGGGACGATACAATTAGAGAAATCCCCTTTTTTCCTAATTTTCCACCAGTCTCTGGGAAAAAGGGTTTCATTTTTTAAAGTTCTGTCACACCAGGTTAGAGTATTAACAATCATGGTTCGCTGCTATCTGTATTTGTTCCATTTGTGGCATTTATGATGGTTATCCACATTAATTATTTCGCTGCTTAAGTCCCTTCTAATTTCAGAGCACTGTTATTTCCAAGAAAGATGGATATTAAATATGCCACACATCAGCGCAGGGTGGCATTACACCGTGCTATTAAGTTCTGATGTGAGGACTTGGCAAAAAATAACTTTGCTATTTGTAATCACCGTGAAGTGTTTTAGTATTGCAGCTTGGAATAAGGAATAAAGATGATGACAGGAACTGATTTCTTATTAGGACGCGGTGCAGGAGTTTACATAAATCAGGAAGGAAATAACAAGGTAACCCTTGGCTGGCCAAATCCATGTGGGCGCCTGTTGGATGGGGTCTGATGGGGAATAGGTGGGTGCAAATCTTTGAGGGGACCTCATTGAGGGATGGAGCCCCTCTGGAGCCAGGCTGGGAGAGCTGGGGGGGCTCACCTGGAGAGGAGAAGGCTCCAGGGAGAGCTCAGAGCCCCTGGCAGGGCCTGAAGGGGCTCCAGGAGAGCTGGAGAGGGACTGGGGACAAGGGATGGAGGGACAGCACACAGGGAATGGCTCCCACTGCCATAGGACAGGGCTGGATGGGTTATTGGGAAGGGATTCCTTCCTGTGAGGGTGGTCAGGGGCTGGCCCAGGGTGCCCAGAGCAGCTGTGGCTGCCCCTGGATCCCTGGCAGTATCCAAGGCCAGGCTGAATGGGGCTTGGAGCACCCTGGGACAGTGGGAGGTGTCCCTGTCATGGCTGCTATGCTGCCAAACGCCGGTGCTGCAGCCCTGCATAAGGTACCAAATTCAGCTGCAGCTGACTCAGAGCCCTCTAAAACCTTCTCATCATCAGGAGAGGCTATGGGTGCAAATCCCCCACCTTGCCCTGAGCACAAAAGGAGTGTGGAGCAAGGGGGTGTGGAACACAAAGAGCCTTAAGGTCCCTTCCCACCCAAACCACTGGAGGATTCTTCAGTCTCCATCTAGTACCAAGGTTCCTTACCCTGATGGGGAGGAGGTAGGAGGTGAGACCCTGGTTGAGGGGAATGAACCTTCACCCCAGAAAGGACAGAGAGACCCCAGGGAAAGAGCTGATAGCCCCAGGGGTCTTGGGGCTGGTGTGTGATTGATGATTCAAAGATTTGGCAGCATTTTTCCTTGGAAAGAAGGGGCCTTTCACTTGCTCACAGGGCTGCATTTTGCACACACAACCCTCCTGCCCTTCCTGGTGTTGCTTATAAAAATGTTTAGCTCTTTGGAAGCTGCTGCTCTCCCATGGCTTGGAGGTGCTACCCCCTTTCTGACACGAGGGTGCAACCCCAGGACTCGCTGTGAACCATCCTGTGAGGGCCAAGCATTCCTGGGAGGCAGGACAGGAAGGATGCTGCCACCCTTTGGGCAGTGGGGATGAATCCCTGGCTCCAGAGGCGGAGAGCTGAGGACAAACATCAAAGGGAAGAGGGACAGGAATTGTGTGAGGAGCTGCCAGAGGCTGGAGCAGCGGCTGGGGGTGGGGTTAGGGTTTGCCTTGGGTTGAGCCTAAGGAAGATTCTTTGTGATTTTCGGCAAACCAGTGATAGAAAAAACAAAGAAAGGTTGAGATCAAATGCAGAGCTTTGCTCAACTCCCAGGTGCAATGTTCCCTCTTAGCAACGAGTGTTTGTGTACAGGTTTTGCTAAGAGAGAGGAATAATTTGAAATTAAAAGTAAACTAAAGGGGAAAATGTGTCCCTCTTATTTTTTCTGCCAGTGTCAAAACAAATCCCTCTTATTCCTTGGGGGAATTGTTTGTTTATTTTTTGACTGCTGTGGTTTTAGCTCTTCAAGCCCCAGAATCTTTGCCAGGGCTTTGGTGAGGCATCTCCAGTGTTGTCTGTGCGTGAGCTGCATCCACTTGGCAGTCTCAGGTCCAGGGCGTGATCCCAAGGGACCAAACCACATTCCTGGGCTGAGGTGGGTGCTCAGCAAAGTGCAGCCCAGGAGTTGGGATGAAGGTCCAACATCACCCAAGTGTGGATGCAGACAAGTTTGTGTGTCCCACTCTGCTTCGTGTCTCAGCTCCCAGGCAGCTCCTGCTCAATACAGAAGGATACACCAACCTTTCTCAACTGTTATTGTCTATTAATTAAATGCTAATTAATTATTAAAAGGGTAGTTATTGAGATTTAACAAGTCTGCAGCCAGAAAACAAGGAAAAAAGCCATTGGTGGCAGGTGTTCCACTGCAATAATGAGGTTCTTAATAACCAATTGGCATTTGTTTGACTTAGAATAACATTCTTATTAAATCTAAATCAACTCTTTACTTGAAACACTTAATTACATGGGAGTTATTTTTTTTCCCTGCCACCTTTTCCTTGGTGTGATGGGAGTTCCCCCCCTGCATTCCCCGGCGCTGACAGAGTCTGACTGAGTAAATGTGAAAGGTGGTGGTTATTCATGGAGAGTGGCACTTGTGGAATGATTTCCCTGAGCTCCTCTCCCCACTCGTTCTTACAGGAGTGCCAGGGCTTCTTCTCCTTTCCTCAGGAAAGCTGGCACATGGAGAGCTGTGCCCACTCTGTGCCCATCCTGGGGCAGCACTGATTTCGGGAGGGAATTACCAGCCTCGCCTTTTGCTCCGTGATTTGTTAGAAATCCCATTTAGCACTGGGAGAAGTTGCTGGTGCAGTGCTGGAAACCCAGAGAAGGGGAGATAAAGTTCCTTCCAAGCATCTGGGTGACCGTGGTGCCCTGGGGGGAAGGATGAGCTGCACAAAAACCACAGGAATCGCTCTGGCTGGAGCTTTGTGCTGCTGATGTGAAGGGGAAAGGCTCCCCCGTCCTTTCCAGACACTTTGGTCCCTTCAGGGTCAGCAGTGACTTTTAAAACGTTGTTGGGAACATTTTGCCTTAGAAGGAGACGGGAAGGTGGGCAGGGGAGCGACTGTTGCCTTTAATCGGGATTTAATTACTTCCCCTTTTAAAGTGGCTTTTAAAAAGGAAACAAGGATCCCAACCGGGTGCTCTTGTAGCACAAATAACAACAGGGGGGAAAAAAGGAAAAGTACCCGACAACAACAAACAATCTGTGCTATTACAGGATCATTATTCTGATATTATTTATTTCAGACATTTTGATACTCTCCAATGCTTGACTTCACAGGCTCATTTAGTTCCTTTCAAAAGCAAAGCAGTGCTGCAATTTGCCAGGAGAAAATGTGATAAACACTGAGAAGGGGGGAAGGAAATAACCCCACATTGTAAAGATAAATATATTTATTTTTAGAGGCTGGGGAGATGTGTGGGTGTGAGGGGAGCATCTCAGGGCTCCAGAGCCACAGGACAGGGAGCACCTGAGGTTCAAGTGGTGGTTATTTAGTCACCTCCCAAATTTTAATTTGCCTGAGAAGATGGTGGTGGGCAGGAACACCTCCCTCCATTCCCAGACAGATTTGTAATTTTGATACTCCAGCATTGTCAGGACATGCTCTGAGGCATCCTTTGAGAAGTGGCCAAGCCCTGGAAGAGGCTGCCCAGGGCAGTGCTGGAATTGCTGTCCCTGGAAGGGTTCAGGTGGCTGTGGTGCTTAAGGACATGGTTTTGTGGTGGCCTTGGCACTGCTGGGTTGAGGGTTGGACTCGATGGTCTTGGAGATCTTTTCCAATGTTAGCGACCTTGGGCTTGCCAGAAGTGCTGGGCTCAGAGAGAATGGGCAGGATTGCTCTTGAGGCAGGGAATGCTGCAATCCAAATAGCTCCAGCCCGAGGGGAAATATCTCCTGCCTCCCTGGTGTCAAACACACTGCAGCCCCCATGCCCAGCTCTGTGTGCCATGTGTGCTCTGCCCACGGGGGCCTCGCCAGGAGGCTGGAAACACTCATTTAATACCCAAAGCTCTTTGGCCTTTTTTGGGCAGCAACAAGAGCCACACACAGGGATCCAAAAAATGAGAGAGATGGGCCTAACCCACCTTCAAACCAAGGAGAGCAATAAGCTCTTTGCTCTCCCGGGGCAGTCTTGAACATTCCTGAAGCTTGGGGAGCTCCTGGGTGTTTGTGTCAGCAAGAATTAGATCACAATATCATAAGATCACAAGGCTGTGCCTGGATTATCATCGATAGGCAGCAAGAGCTGCTGCATCCAATTAGTTGTAAGGATTAAGGGAATCCCTTCTGAAATTTACTGTCCCAAGAAGGGGGAAAAAAAAGCAGAAAAAAGTGTGATTTGGATTAAAAAACCCAACTGGAATGTGGTGATCTTTAAGGTCCCTTCCAGTCTGAACCATTCTAGGATGATAAAAAGTTCTGTAAGCTTAAAAGCGCTGTCAGAGCTTGGTGGGTAATTGGTTGCCCAGAGCAGCTGTGGCTTTTCCTGGACCCCTGAAGTGTCCAAGGCCAGGCTGGACAGGGCTTGGAGCAGCCTGGGACAGTGAAAGGTGTCCTTGCACACATCAGGGAGTGGAACAAGATGAGCTTTAAGGTCCCTCTGAACCCAAACCAGTCTGGGATTCCGTGATCCTGGTGTTTGGAGCAGTGGGTGGATAGCTCTGGACATGCCTTACCCCAAAATTCCTCTTGGAAAGGAGTCTGAAAAATCACCCCACCACAAATCCTGCAACTCATCTATCATCTAAAGGACCTTGATATTGAAAAATGAGCCTTGATGTTGTGAAATGATGGAAGTGCATGGACATCATTTAGCTGGAGCTGCCTTATTCAAACAGTATCATGAGGGTTTATTTATATGTCTATTTTATATATATATATATATATATATTTTTTTTTTTTTCTGCAAAGACACACCCTGCTACAGCATTTCAAAGGCTCTGTTGGGATGAATATGGCCTTTGTTGCTTTCTCCCTGTCTGTGGTGCACCTCAACCCTCCCTGCTGGATTAATTTGAAATTTCTGGGTTGCAAAGTTGTGTCGAGCCCACAGTTTCCCAGGAGACGGGGCTGGAGGGAACCCCACAATGCCAAACCTCTCTGGACAGATCATCCTCACCTTCTTGTCGTTGGGAAGGGATGGGAGAAGAGGGTAGAATCATCCCACCCGCTGCAAAACCACCCTCCTGGGCTCTCCCTCACACCTGGAAAGTGCCAGCACTCCTGGCTGGGTTTTTATCTTGGCTCACTCAAGAGCCAGCAGCGCCGAGTTGCTGCAGAGCAGCCAGACTTACTGAGAAGGAATTAAAAAAGGAGGGTTTCCTAAAGAAAAAAAAAAAAAAATAAATTAAACCCAGCCCTAAAGCAGCAGCAAACTGTTGCAAACAAAACAGCCCCCTCGGCCCGTCCTGCTCTGGCACTGGAACGAAGCTCGTAGCCATTACCCGAGGGTTTTTAACAGCGCCTTCGCCAGCCCTCGAGAGGGATTTGCTGTCCCCAGAGCCTTGTCTTTGGGACGTGTGTCAGAAACATCCCTAAATCTTCCCAAAAATCCCGCCCAGCCCTCGCCTGGCTGCCGTCGGGAGCCGTGAGAACCTGCTGACAGACAGATGGAGCGCTGTAATTACACCCGGGGAGGGGGACGAGCGCTCTGAAATTATTGGTGTGGGCAGACAATTAGAGGCTTTTCCAGAAGATTACCCTCTCCCTCCCATCTGTGCTCCGGGGAGGAATTCTGCGCTGGCGGTGCCGTTTCTGTCCTCAGCCTTTGCTGCTTTGCCCAAACGCCGGGGAGAGCGCGGGGCATCCCCGGGGAGAGCGCGGGGCATCCCCGGGAGAGCGCGGAGCATCCCGGGGAGAGCGCGGAGCATCCCCGGGGAGAGCGCGGAGCATCCCGGGGAGAGCGCGGGGCATCCCCGGGGAGAGCGCGGAGCATCCCCGGGGAGAGCGCGGAGCATCCCGGGAGAGCGCGGGCATCCCCGGGGAGAGCGCGAGCATCCCCGGGAGAGCGCGGAGCATCCCCGGGAGAGCGCGAGCATCCCGGGAGAGCGCGGGCATCCCCGGGGAGAGCGCGAGCATCCCGGGGAGAGCGCGGAGCATCCCCGGGGAGAGCGCGGAGCATCCCCGGGAGAGCGCGGGCATCCCCGGGGAGAGCGCGGAGCATCCCCGGGGAGAGCGCGGAGCATCCCCGGGAGAGCGCGGAGCATCCCCGGTCCACAGGGCGGGCAGGCACTGCCGGGCTTGGCCAGAGGAGTTCATTGCCATCATGGCATGCACGGCAAGCTTTCCCTGGGAAATCAGGAGGCTGATTTGGGGTGGGTTTGGTGATTTCTGGCTATCTCCAGCTCGCCAGGGATATTTTCAAGCATGTTTAGACTCGGTGACCTTTCAAAGGTCCCTTCCCACCCCAGCTATTCGAGGATTCCATGTGTGCAAGCAGCAGGGAGGCAGGCAGCTCTCAAGGCCAGCAGCAAAGGGAACAGCTAATTACAGCTCCATTTCAACCCAAATCACTATTTTTGTGTTAATTGTGTATTTATTTTCAGTATTTGATGTGCCGAGGAGTTAAACAGGAATTATTTTGAATGGCTCACCACTCCTTTTTTATTTTTTTGCTTTAATTTTTTTTTTTTTTCAAACCCAAGTCAGGACATTTGATTTCAGCACTGAAGGGTTATTTCTCAACAGTTTATTTTCCACATTATGGTCACTTCAGTTTGAAAACATTGCCACTGGCCATTTGTTGAGTTTTCTGAATCAGGAAAATAATAATAGTAATAAAAGAGAACACTTGGATGATTCACAATGTCCTTTGTCAGCTTTTCTTTCTCCTGGAAAGAGGATGATAAATTGGGTGCAAACTTTCTCCCAGCTCGCATGATAACACGGGGATGGTGTTTGTGGTGAACCTGTAACTATTTCCTGATGTCCCACATTGTCCCTGGCTCTTCCCACACTCATATCAAGGAGTGACAGCAGCTCCCTTGGAATGGAAACTACTCTAACACGCAAACCTGGGTGTTTGTATGTGTGTAATACATTTGTTTTCCCTCTTGCCATGTCTTAAGAGCCCTGTCAGAATCCTTTGCTTCAAAGTCCTCCAGCCAGACCTTGAGGCTACCTGAAGCCTGAGGACTCCTTTGTGTCCTGTAAATCAATATACATGTGGAAATACAGAAATAAAATAGAGATTTGGTCCAATGAATAAGTTGGCATCAAAATAAACAGGCTGCAAGCAAAATATGGGAAGTGGCAGATTGGAAGGGAATTGATTATTTATGATGAAATGGGTGTTTGAAGGATGGGGGCAGCCTTTTGCTCTTCACCCTTAGCTGCTGCTGCTGCAAGGGACCTTCACATCTCTCTTGCTTCTTCTTTATGGAGCTGTGAGCCAAAAATGCTCCTTTTGGGTGGTTTTGCTGTTTGGAGGTGCTTGAGCTCCTGGAGGTCTGAGTGTCTCTGCCTGTTTGTGCACGGGTACCAACAGCTGATGTCTCTCCACTGTGTTCTCCATTTTGTTTTCCAGCTTCCTACAACCTCTCTCATAGTCCCTGTCCTTCTTCAATGGCACTCAGCTCCCCAAAATCTCATCCATGGTGCCTGCCCTGCTTCCACAGAGCTCAGCCCCCGAAACCTCTCCCATCCTCCCTGCCCTGCTTCCATGAGACTCAGCCTCCCCAAACCTTTTCCATGGTCCTGCCCTGCTTCTGTGAGACTCAGCCTCCCCAAACCTTTTCCATTGTCCCTGCCCTGTTTCCATGAGACTCAGCCTCCCCAAACCTTTTCCATGGTCCCTGCCCTTCTCCAACAGGGCTCAGATTCCCAAAACCTCTCCCATGGTCCCCGTCCTGCTTTGTCAGTGTAATTAGACCATTTTGGTGCCAGGCTGAGCTCGCACCCATCTGTCTGACATCCTGGGCAGCAGCCTGGACAGCTCAGACCTGAAAACCCACTCACATCTGCTCTGCTGAAAGATGCCGTGCAGAGGCACAGCCCCCGGGGTCTGGTTTCAGCTGGGGCTGGCTTTGGCACGGTGTGCTCTGCTCTCAGCTCATCCCAGCCGTGCAGGGGGAGGCTGCAAGTGCTCCTTTGCTGTCAGGCTGCTGTGCCAGCAGGGAGCAGCTCAGGTACCAACCCCGCTGCTCCTTCAGCATTCCTTGATGGAGACAAGGGGCTCCAGGGGCTGTGAGAGGGATTGAAGGGCCCTTTGTGGCTCTCCTGGTGCTCCTCTGGCCGCGGGAGCCCTGGCAGGAGCTGCCCAGCAGCGATGCCCTCTCACCCGAGTGAGTTCTCCCTCTTTTCTTTCGGGGCTGCATTACAACTTCTCCCTGCAATTTAATTGTGATTAGATGCATGAGTGGTGCTGCTCAGTAAGGCTGGAGAGGCAGTCAGGGATGTGTTCACCCCTCTGTTCATTTCCACCACGGCTTATTTCCCTAGTTTTGTTTCTTTCCTCTTCCCTTCTATTTTTTCCCACCTTTGCTGCTTTGCCAATTGAAATTTTCCCCAACTTCCCCAAGCAGGAAGAATATTCCCCCCAACATTGCAGTCAGATAAATCCATGACATTCCTTGTTTTCCTTTTCCTGAGTATTTTTCCCTTCCCTTGCCCCTGGTTCAGCTCCATCCTCCTTTTTCCCTGCTTTTTTCATTCCACCTGATCCGTGCCAAGCTTTAGCAGTCAATACACTTTACACCATGTCCCATTAGAAGCAAGAAAAGGAGAATTTAGGGATAGTCATGAAATGGGAGTAGGGGTTTTCTCTGAGAAAGTGCAGCTCACAGCCCCAATTTGAAAGAAGTTTGCCAAGCACCTCCCAAGGCAGAGAGATGGATAGGGAATGATCTCTCCCTGCTTCCTAATTTACAGCCCTGACAATACCATGCCATTAGTGAGCATCCATCTTCGTGTATAAAAGGGGGGGAAGGAAAAATGAAAATAATAAAAAAAAATCATTATATGCCTTTCAGCATTGACCAGCCCGAGGAGACACGAGTTATTCTTAAGAAAGTCGTGAATCTTCTTTACTTTGGCATCAACATAAATAAAATTACTTATCTCTCAGATTTAAATGCTCTGCACCTTTAGCAGGCAATAAATCCTTCTCTCCTGTCCCTTTATGTATTTATTTCTCGCTCCATCCTTCACCTCTGAATATGAAACTGCAGCTCCCCTCCTGCTCTGAGCAGGGGCAGGACCCCAAAGGTCCCTCCACCTTTCCACTCGTGTTTTCTCAGGAAGAGTGCTGGAGGGATGTGAGGTTCTTCCCAAATCCAGCCTCACCTTTGCCACCACCACGAGCCCCACTGGGCTGGCAGAGCTGTTCACATCCCCAGAGGATGGGTCAGCCCCAGCTTTCCACCATTTGGGTGGTAATTCCAGCCCGGGATGGCAGCTCGTGGCGTGGGATGGGGCTGGGGGGACCCTGCTGGTGCTGTGGGTGCTCCTGAAATGCCAAGGTTTGTGCCACGCCAGGGCTGGCAGAGGAGAGGCACGGGGAGCTGGGAACACACACAAATGGACAGAGCTCCTAAATATTTCATCCTTTCTTCCCTCTCTCCTTGGTGCTTGCTCTGACACGACCAACTCTGCTTTGCTGTGCTTTCCCTCCTGGATTTAAAGCAGAGACAGGACAGTAAAAGTAATCATCGTCTTGGATCCTTGTCATGGTGAAACCATAAAGTCCAAACTGCTGCTTTCAGGAGGGACAAGGTGAAATTGGTTCGTGGAATCATAGAATAGTTTGGCTTGGAAGGAACCTGAAAGATCATTTCACTCCAATCCCTCTTGTTCCCACAAGGAATGGCTCAGGCCTGAACCAAGAGTGGACAGGTCCCATTGGCATCATCCCACCTAGCAGGCAAAGAAAATCCTGCTGGAAAATCCACGTTTTCCTCAGAGCAAAATTCAGTCAGAAAACCCTGAATCCCAGGATGACTTTTGTCAGGAAGATTTTGCTCTTGCCCTTGGAAGTCCAAAGGGCTTTGGGATGAGCAGTTTGTCTCACAGGTAGAACTGCAACTGGAAACAGTCCCCTTACTTGCAAGGGTTTTTTTTCTTTAAATTTAGAGTCCATGTTTTCCAAAGTCTTCTCTTCTTTTCCCAACCCAAAATAACCTGGCAGCAGTGACATTTTAACAGGAAATTAAATGAAAACATTTATTTTGAATTGACATTTTGACTTGAAATGCTGATTTGTTCTGGATTTTTAAGCCAGAGAACAGCAACGCACAGTTGTTGTAAATGAGGAAAAAAGGAGGAATATACAAAAAATAGCCGCGAACTCTCAGGACACACCAGGGACAGAGAGGGGACACTTTGCTCTTGGGGAGTTCAGTAGGGAGCCAGACTCAGCTTCTGCACCAACCCACCTTGGCATCTAATTTGAAACAAGCAAAAAAAGGGCAGTTTTCTGTTTTCATGAGAAAGCCAGAAATTTCCGTGAAGCACAGAGAGTGAGAATTGATTTTTCCCATCTGCCGTTCTCCACCACCGTTGCAGGGTGGTACTGTTGATGTGTTGAGGTTTTGCCTTCTTTAAATATCACTGGTATTTATTTTCATTACTCGCTCTTAATTCTAACGAAGCTGAAGTCTCCTCTGTGGCCTGGTGGGGAATTTATCCCAAAAAAGCATCTAGAAACATTCGGTTTCTTGGTCTGCAAACATCCTTTCATCTCTGCAGCATCCCATCTGTCTGTCTAGCTGCTCCTCCACCGCTTCCTTCCTCTTCCCTGTGATTCGCAGCCACCACGACCTGTGAAATGAACATTTTCATAAAATCTTCGTTTGCATTTCAAACGAGGCACAGGCACGGAAACCCACAGGAATGGAGGGAAAAAAAAGCACAAAAACCAACTTTGTTTTCTCTGTTCCTCCTCATTTCTCGTATCTGAAGAGATTAGTAAACATGTCTGAAGGTAAAATCTCAACTCTTCCCTACGTGCCTCCAATGGAAATGGTTTTCCTTGGATGTTCTCTTCCCCTCAGCCTCTTCTGGTACACTTTGGATGGGCTTTTGTGCTGTTATGATGGATTTGTGTGATGTTGCCCTCTAATGGCTGATCAACAAGATTTTTAGGAACTCTGCCCAAGAAATCTTCCTTTATCTTGTGAGAAGTGGTGGGAGTTTGGAGACAAAGGGTCTGGGGGTTTCTCTGTACCCAACAGAGGAGTGAGAAATGCACACGAAATTCTCGTGTTGCCTCTCCAACCCCTTTGTGTCACTCATCCCTCTACCCCAAAATAGAAAGAATCAAAATTAGATGTTTAGGAGGGCATTTTTTTCCCCCCACAAGCCCTTTCTTGGCTGTCTCCACCGTGCAGGAGATCCTTGAGGACCTCAGCAGATGGCTGCCAGCGTTGCAGCCTTCCAGTGGGAGCTCCTCCGCTCCACTCCTCTTTGAACAGGGAAAACATTTTGACTTGAACTTTCATACATAGTGATGAGAGTTGGTTACCCAAATCCACACATTTTCTTTAGTCGTTTTCATTTACTACTGTTTTAAATTATTTCACAGCCTTGCAAATCTCCTCCTGACAGCCAGAGCCCAGGCACAGAAAGGGAGAGAGAGGGAAAAAAACCCCACTAAGCGTTCATTTCTCACATAATATATTCCAATCCTGTTAGGTCGTGCCGGTGAAGGTAATATTTCTGGCATTCATTTAATGAAATTGACAGTGATGAATGGTTAATTATACAAATTACATTCTTATTAAATCCCCTGGAATCACTGCCTTAGAAAGTCTTAGCTATGGACTTCTTGTGCTAGATACTTATTTTTTTTTAGGAGCATCTTTACTGCCGGCTGCTGCAAAACCGTCTTCCAAAAAACCTTGAAAAGCATTAAAAATCCCCTAGTTAAGTCAATTACTGCAGATAAGTTAATCTTAATGGGATGCTTAAACCCCTGTCCTTGCATGAGTTTACTTCTCATCCCTCGCTCTCGGCTCTGGAGGCGCTGGAGAGAAAAGTTTTCCAACGATTGTTGTGACAAATGGATTAAGAGTGGATAAACAGGGCTGGATGAAAAATTTGCATGCAAACTGGTTTTTGGCAGAATTTTCTCCCCGAGCTGGCAGTGAAATTTCCCGTTTTGGGCTGGAGAGCAGCAGGATGCCTGTGTGCCCCACTGGATGGGGATGTAATTCCCTGGGAGCTGTGGGCTGGTGATGAAGAATTGTAGAATCTTGGGATCATTTTGGAAAAGCTCTCTGAGATCATTGAGTCCAACGATTAACCCAGCACTGCCTTGTTCCCAGGGGCCATGTCCACATGGCTTTTGAACACTTCCAGGGAAGTAGCACCAAACTCCCCTCAGCAGCTTGATCCCTCTGCAAGGTGGACAAAACCAGCCATGGCCAAACCTGATTTCCCACTTTAATGAAAGGAAGGCACCAACCTTTAACCCCTGTTTATTGCCAGGGTGCTAAATCCCACTCCCAAGCCCTCCAAACAAATGGAGTGGTTTTAATTGCAGGGCACAGGATGAGCTGGCATTATTAAGCAGGGGATGCTCGGGAGTAAATGTAATAAATAGACTGTTCAGTTAAGCAAGTTTTCAGCTTCAGCAGTGAGAGTGGCCATCTATCTTGTGTGGCTTTCTGCATGCTTCATTACCACATGTAACCACACTGGAAAAATCAGCTTTATCCCTTCTAATTAGATGATAAGTTCCCTAAGATGTGTGTTAGTGCTGCCAGGCACCTGACGCTCCGCCACGGCACCCACTTCCCGCAGCTCCCGGGGAAATTTATTACCCAGCCTCATATTAGACTTAAGTTAACATCACTTAATCTTCTTACTCGACAGAGTTATGTATGAGGCACTCAGGATATATTGGCCAGGATTTAGGGGCTCTGGAGGGGGGGGAGCTGTGCCAGGGGATAGAGGTGGGTGCAAGGGGGGTGGACTGCTCTGAAGGTGACCAGGATGCATTTATTTCCCTATCCCCTTATTTCTGCTATATGCCAAAGGGACAGCCTCTCCTTATTCTTTAACTAAACTCCAGGCTGGTTTTGCTTGGCTCTATCCAGAGAACAGCAGCAGTCAGTAATTTATAAAAAAAACATGACTTCTTTGAGGAGGGAGGAGAGCATGGAGTGTTGTGGGACACAAGTAGAGTGTCACCAAAAATCAAAAATCCTCTAATGATGTAGGCTGCAGAATAGTCTTCCTCAGGTGCAAAGACTCCCACTGGGAGCATCAGCACCCACTCCCAGCAGCTCTCTGGTCCTGGGCTGGCCCCAGGTTCTTTCAGCCCAGAGGAAAATGGGCATTGTTTGCTTCCTTATTTCCACCTAATTTTCCAGGGAGGCTGGAGGGCACACAGAGGTTTCAGGGAATTGTCACAATTGAACAACTTGTTTTGCTTTGGATTTGAGGTTTCATCCATCTCCCTGCTCCATTCCCCCCAGGATCTGTGACTCCATAGCAAAGTGCTGAACCTCTGGTGACTTCCAGAGCCTGGAATGAGCCAAAGGCAGGAGAAATGATGGGGCTGCCATCACATCTCCCTCTTTTGACTCAATAAGCTTCATAATCTCTGTATAACTACCTATATCACACCAAGACAGGAGGAGCAGAGGGAACTTTATGAGCTGGTTAGAGCAGGCAACTCCATCACCAGCCATGACTATTATTATAAAATATTCTGGAAGTTAACTCAATAAAAAAACTAATAATGAGAGGAACCATCTCTGCCTTTGTTTATGGCTTCTTTAAGTGTATAAATGAGCACGAGGTGATTAATGAGGGTGATCTGAGAAAGATTTGCATGCGCAGTGCTTGAATTATTTCCTTATTGCATGTGCTTCCCAGTCCCTCTGTTTATTGTGCTGCTCGATGCTATTTAATACAGAATGACTAAAGTTATGAGATCCTATTTATTCCACCTGACACTGTCCCCTCTGCCAGCTCAGCCCCTGGGACAGATAGCCATGCACAATGAATTCAGAAAATATATTAAAAAGCAATTATAAACTCCCTGCCTTGGGTGTCCTGGCCTTATTCTTCACAGCGCTCCCTGAGCATTTGCATAATGTCTACAGGCTCTTGTGGAGTTATCAAAACATGAGCAGTCTCTCTGTTATTTTCAAGAACTGATGGATTTAGGAGTTAAAGGTTGCCAAAGGTGCCTTGGCACCCTCCTTCTCCACGCCCTGGGGAATGTTACTGATGCCAGGAGCTCATTCCCTGGCCCACCAGCCACCCCAGGAGATGGTGGCAGCCGAATTTTGCCAGCTCAGCACTTATTTCTTGCATTAAGCAGCGTCCTTTGCTCTTCCCACCACGATGGCTCTGATATTAGAATTTCATTCTCTTCCTGCTTTCCTCACTGCTTTCTGCTTTCCAGACTTCTCAAAACCTCTCTAGGGACAGGGAGAACATCAGACTGAGCCATTTCTATGTGGTGGGTAATTCTTCTTGCCTCTCAGACATTGCAGGGTAAGATCCTGTTGATTGTGAGCTGGATTTCACCTCTCAGTCTTTCTCCAGAGCTCTTCAGCCAGAGAATTCCTCCTCCACCTTGGATGTGCTCTCAGTGCTGGTGTGGCACTGGGAGCACCCTGCACATCCATGGCCCATGGGCTGGGGCACAAACCCTGCAGTCAAAGACCATTTATCCCAGTCAGCCCTGCAAGGGTGACAGGCACCAAAGAGCCAAAACCACGACTTAGGGGGTTTTTGAAGTTGTAACAGCACACTGTGTACTTTCAATGGGATTTTGGGGTTAAATTGATGGTGAAACTGGGGCACTTCACCATTCACAACTGGGGAAAACTGCAACAAATCAACGCAACTTTGCCAGGTTGAATGGAAAAACTTCTCACCTGGATATCCCACTGGTTTATTATTGATGTCTTCTCTTACGCATTATAAAGCATGGATATGTCGCAAATCTGAGGTGGTGTTGAACCAGCTGGCACTGTGTGTCTCCATCTAATTATACACAGTCCTTTGGGTTTCATTCCAGCTCTGCCATAATTCTCTTCCTGCAGGATTTTAACTCACTCCCAGCACAAAGCGCTTCATCTCCGTTAAAAGTGAGGGTGCGAGCAAATAAATTAGCATTTCAGGAAGTACTTGAAGGCTTTCACAGCCTGCCTTTCCCCAGAAACTGTTTATCAAGCATCTTAATACCGACCAATTTGTACACCTCAAAAATACATTTATTCTGTAAATTGTTTATAGAAAACCAACAGAAGGAAATGGGCTTTGCTGCTATTGAATTCATTAGTAGCAGACTGGCTGATTGCTTTTATTCCTCCTAACCTATTGTATATTTGATTTGCTTGGAATATTTTATATATTCCCAGCAAACTCCAGGCTGAATGCATTCTGTGCTGTGGGTTTCAGGGACTTAAATCAGCCCCAAATTGAGGAATCAGACAGCACTGCTGCTTTTTGCCCCACATGTTGGTTTTGTTGGAATAGGTAAGAGAAGATGCAGGTTCCCAGAGCAGCTGTGGCTGCCCCTGGGTCCGTGGAAGTGTGCAAGGCCAGGCTGGACAGGGCTTGGAGCACCCTGGGGTAGTGGGACAGGTCCTTGCCCATGGCTGGGATGAGAGGTGCTTTGAGGTTCCTTCCAACCCAAACCATTCTGGGATTCTGGGATTCTATGACAAAATGGATTATCTTGTTTATCACCACAGTTTTCCCCTTCTGCAGATCTCCTCTGCATCCCAGAGCTGTGGGTTCACTGCACCAACACAAACATGGGGACAGTTTGGGATGAGGTAGCAGGACCTGAATTTGGTGATGGAGTTTGTGTCATGAACCCTCCTCAAATCCCTTCATCCTTCCTGGCTGCTTAGGTTTTTACTGTTCCTCCAGAAGAGGGGAAAAGGCCCTGAGCAAACCCTTCCACAGGGGGTTCTCCTCACAGCAGGCTTGGGGCTGCCGGGGCAGCAGGCACCGAGGGAAGCTCCAGGTGCTTGGGAAGAGCAGCTCAGTGAGAAGCAGCTTCCCAGGGCTGCATCAGCTGGTCAGGGTCACCCCAAACCACTGAGTCAGGCATGGAAAACTCACTGAGGAAATGAGGCCACCCTTGGATCCTGCTGCAGGCTGGCCTGGGGCTCTGGAGTGTCCCCAGCCCTGGCCATCCCCACGCCCTGCCCTGGCTCACACACCTGCACCCAAAGGTGTGCAGAATATCTTGGAGCACAGATCCTGCAGGTTCAATCACCTGGTTGGATGTTGTGGGCGCTGCCATGGGATGCTTCACCCCTCTCTGCCTCATCATCACCTGAAATTCCACGGTCCCCTTCTCTCCAGAGCTCTCTCCCTGCAAACTGCCCGTTCTGGAGTGCAGCTCAGGCTCTGCATGCTGCTCTTGCTGCCAGTGCCTGATGTTTATGGGACCCAGGCTGTGGATCTGTGTTTACATTTGCATGTGTTTCGCTGTGTTTAACAGTTTGTAACAGGGTTCACCTGCTGGTTTGGGTGCCATGACCTCCAGGGCTTGAGAAGTCAGGGCTCCCCAAAACTTTCTTGCTGTCTCTGGAGTCTTGTTCTGCTGTCCTGTATTTGGGATCTAAGGAAGAAGTGAGAGCAACAGAGTTCCTGGGCTGGAAATAGGCCCCAACCCCCCTTTTTTTTGGTGATTTGATAGTAATTCTGGTTCCATGAAAAAGTACAGGATCCACTTTGACTCAGAGGCTGCTACATCCCTCCTGTGTGTGGAGCATGTCTGTCCTCACTGCCTCCTCTGTGCCACACAGGACAGGGTCTTGGGGAAGAATTCATCCCTGATCCCTCAGTGCCAGGCTCTTGTTTGGGACAGCACAGGAGAGTTCTTGGGTCAGAGCACTGGACATCTTTATCAATCCCTACCTGTGCTGGGTGTGCAGAGGACGAGGTTTAAGAGATTAATGATGTTGAATCTGAGAGGCAAAGGGAGACTTTCACCTCCAGGGCTTCAGAACAAACCCCTGGAAAGTCAATCCATCAATTATTTGCATTTCCCCCCTCGCCAGTACCCTTCTCTTCCATTTTCTTCTCCCCCAAGGCACTGGGCTGGAATTTGAGTGTGTGAGTGAATAAAATATTAGGCTGCAAAATATGTAATGCTGAAGGGAATAATGTTGAAAGGCAGCAGGACAGGGGCCACGTGTTCCTCACAATTTCCCAAAGCAAAGGGGCAAGATTACCCCAAAGGCCAGAGATACCATAAAAATAATTCTTCTCCACAGGACACTGAGCGGGCCCTCAGCAGAAGCTCTTCTCTTGCTGTCATGGCTTTGGGTTTGGAGGAAGAGACATGGCACAGTGAGAGGATGAGCTTTCACTAGGGGAGGGTGTTGGCTACTGGTGGATGTCAGTGGTGCAATTTTAATGTAAAGGAGCTTGTGTGCTGTCCCAGTCACACAAAATTCCCTGTGGACATTTACACAGACTCCCAAATATCACCCGTGTGCACAAAGCCATGTGTCTCCCTGCCAGCATCCTTCCTGGGGGTGATCCAGAGCTCCAGGCTCAGATATGCTCCTCTTCAACACCTTTTGGATCCATTGCATCCAACTGCACTAATGGTTGCACTCAATGATCTCCAGACGTTTTCCAGCCTAAAACATTCCCTGATCTTCACTTCCTTGCTAAAAGCCAAGTGGAGGAAGCAGCAGGGAGAGGAGGAAAGAAGGGGCCAGGACTGTCTGGCTTCAGAAAGAAGAGGAGGGAATGCAGGGGAGCAGGGTGGTGTGGAGGGGGGTGGAAGGGTGGCATTTCTCAGCCAGGAAAAGTTTGCAGGAAAACAAACAAAGCCTTTTCCAGACCCTGAGCCTCCAGTGAAGGGAAGCATTTAGCTCCTTGGCAGGGCTCCTTTGGAAGCCTTGGCATGACCCACTTTGGAAAGCAGGAGCCAGCAGGAGACTTTTCCCCCTCTTTGAATAGAAGTAAATGGAAGAAGGAAAATAGAAACAGAATAAAGAGGGAACAGTGCTTGGGAAAGAATTTTGACAGTGGGAAAGAATATTTGCTTTAAAGGGACAAATCTTGTCTTTTTTTCCCCCTCTTCTATCCAAAAAACCTCCTCATCCCTGCCCTGCTCCAAAGGGGGATGCTTGCACCTGCCTGTGGCTTTGTTCTGTCTCCATTCCTCCTGCACCTAGGCCAGCAAAAATGCAGCTGTCCTCTCCTCCTTCACTCAAATCCTGGAGAGTTCTGGGGGTCTGGAACATTTGCTGGGGGGAGCAGGGAAGTGTGGGTGCAAGAAAACCCCTCATCTCCTGCATTGCTGTGAGGTGAGCAAGGCATGCCTGGAATTCCACAATCCTGCCCCAGCCATGGAACAGCTGAATGGTGTGGGCATGGCAGGGTTAATTCCACATCCCTTTCTCTCCCCTCTTTGCACGCTGGAGAAGGAAGGGGGACTCGGCAAAGGAAAAGGGTGGCTCCACCCCAAAGCTGTGGTCTTGTTTTCTGTCGGAGAGAGACAAAACTTTCTGCTGAGCTCGACTTCAAAGGCAAGCGCCGAGCCTGGAGATATTCATTTTAGAAATTCATGTACAGCTGCATTAGTTCGGGGCTTCACATGTTTTATCCACTTGTCACGATTAGACATTATTATTATTGCTGCAAACAGAGATGGCTGAGAGATAATAATTCTTTATGAACCTCCCGTCACAATTAATGTGAGCTCCATACTTGTCCATTTACTGAGTTTTAAGCTAATCATTCCTTATATGTGTTTCAAGCCTTTAGTGAAGTACAAATAATTTGAACTAATTAGCTTATTAAAAGAAGGGAATGAAAACAAATGGCACATGAATGAATTGTGGGATTTCGTATGGAATTAATATCTCTCTAATACATGTGGATTTGGTAAATTCATTATGCATTCATAATCAGACCTGATGAATCACCTAGCTAATTCAGGAGTAATTAGGCATGAACCACTGACACTTATTTTAAAGTGCGACCAAACTACTTGGCTCCATCCTTAAAGACTCAATTATGGTCTCCAAAGCCCAGGGAAGCACTGCTGTGTTCCCTGTGAAACCTTCCAGGGTCACAAGCTGAGACCCCCTGGGAATTGTGGCTGTGATCTGGAGATCAGGTGTGAGGGTGTCCACCCTTCCAGCCCGGCAGCTCTCCCTGGGAGGTATCCATGTCCCCTTTCCTGGAATTAACAGGGCCGTTGCTACCCTTGGAACCAGCTAATTTTTCACTCCTTGGCAGCTGATGCATTAGCAATCCTTGTAATTATTTACTTTCTGTATTATCATTATGGCTCGTGCAGTGCAGCACCTTCCTGGTCCTGCATCCCAGGGACTGTGGGGCTGGTCCAGCCCCTGGCCCAGCCAGCCTGGGAGAGGGGATCAGGCACTCAGGGAGACAGGGATCCACAGAGGTGACACGGGGACACAGTGCCAGCCAGCCAGAGGGCTTTGGAGGTGTTGAGGCAAAAGGAAGAGCTGGAGCAGCCCCTGCTGAGAGTCATAGGGGGTGGGAGGGGGGAAGGAGCACCAAGGGTGTGACAGGAGTGTGGTGGGAAGTGTGGGATCAGCTGGCATAAAAGATGGGAGGAGCGGCTATGTCACAAGGAGGGCAGAGCTGGGATTCAGGCGGGACGCGAGCAGGGAGAGTTTGCATTGCAAAGGTCAGAGGGAAGGACGGTGGTACCCGGGGAGGAAGGCTCAGGGGAGGAGGGTGATGGAGGGGGAGGATAATGCAGGAAGGCCTGGAGGCTTTGTGGAGCGAGGAGCAGGATCCCGAGGCTGAGGTGACGCTGTGCATGTGGAATAGGAAACAGTCTGAAGAGCTGTGTAACAGCTGGGTTTGCCCTGATGGTGAGGCACCCCCGGGAGAGGCAGGGTGGCAGCTGGGGCCGGCGGGAGCACCCAGGGCTCCCTCTGTGCCAGAGATCTGCGTGGCTGAACGGAACCCCCGCTGCAGATCTGTGACTCATCTGCCTCCAGGTACCAAATTTGTGTTTGCAGATAAGATTATCCGGGGATTAATTGTAGAGGGAGAAGAGAAATGTAGATTAGTCATCCCTTGAGAACAGACATAGATCAACAGCATTTAGAATTACCTTTGGGTGTTTAACAGCCACGGATCACCAGAGTACCTGAACACCTACCATGTAAAATCAACAGTCTCGTTAATTATGAAAAATAATTCATGTCACACACCAATCTAAACCCACTAAAATCTCTTCTGCATTCATCCCAGAGGCAGCTGTATCATTCCTGCACTCGCCCCAGGGCCAGCAGAGTGTCTTGAATACCATTTCTTCCCACACCTTCTCCAGAAAACCAGGGTGAGAAGGCCTGGCAGCAGCACATTTCCATGGCTTAATCCTCCCTTTTGCAGGAACTGCTACTGCTGAGAGCCCTGGTGGCTTTCAGAGCCAGGAATGCACCTGGGGAATCATCTTTGATGTCTCCACCTGTGCACCTCTCTGCAGTCACCTTCCCTCTGTGCACCCAAGCTGCCCCTGGTCCTGAAGCAGTGGGAGAGGATGGATTTGCCCTGCACTGGGTGTGTGCCCATGGGTGCTCCATGATTCCCAGCCCCTAGAGTTGGACAGAGCTCTGCACCCCCAACCTTCCACCCCTAACAAAATCCAGGGAGCAGGCTGCATAAATTGGGAGCTTTGGTTCCACTTCTCAGAGCACGTGTGTGACAGCAGGATCTTTCCTTGCTGAGAGAAGGAAGACAAAGTGGGAGATCACAACCCATGCATGCCAAGGGCTGAAGCTGCCTGGACCCACCAGGAGGGCTGGGCCCTGCTCAGCTCCCCCGGGTGCTTGTGTGGTGCAATCACAAAGAATAAACATAGCAATTATTTAATACTTGTGCTGATGGAGTATTGAAAATTAGCGCCCGAGTTAAGCGCTAATAAGACACGCAACACACCGTGAGCCTGTGAATTTTATAGAGTAGAATCAAGAGTAAATAAAATTGCAATTTAAACAAAGGCAGATAATTTAATTATCTTGTAGGCACAGTACTAAAATTTGGAGTGATTGGCTAATCAATACGTTATTACACAATGCAACAATGCAACCTGCCTGGCAGCTGATAGGAAATGGATACTCAGGAATCAGAGTGAGTCGCTGGTTGGGGTGCTGGGAACCAGCAGTGCCAGACCCTGGCAGATCCCTGGGGCTGGGATGTCTGGGAAGCATCATCAGCATTTCAGGGAACCCATGGGAGAGGAGGTAGAAACACAGAATCATTGAGGTTGGAAAATCTCTCTGAGATCATGGAGTCCAACTGTTCCTCAAGCACTGCCAAGGCACCAACTGTCCCCAGGTGCCACATCCAAAGCTTTTGAACATCACAAGGGATGGTGATTCCACCATTGCCATGGGAAGCTGCTGCCAGTGCCTTACCAAATTCCAGAGGGTTGGAGTTGAGGAAGGAAGCAATGCTGGGGACTTTCTCTAATCCCTTCACCTGTTGTAGGGTTTTTTTTTTGGGGGGGTGTTTTTTTGTGGGTTTTTTTTTTTTTTTTTATTCTCAAGTTTTCAACACTTTGACATTTAAATCTGACATTTAAATTGAACTTTCTGGAAATGAGCAAAATGAGGGAGGTAGGCACAGCTCTGAGAGCAGTGAAGAACTGTCACCTGCAAATATGTGTGTAAAACCCTTCCCCAGAGCAGCAGCTCAGCCAGGGACAGTGCAATGCCAGCCTTCACCACCACAATGCTCACAGGGTCTTTGGAGCTCTCCAGCCTGTCCCCTGCCTCAGGTGACCTTCCAGACAAGGGGAAAAGTCTGGTTTTCTCTTGGTGTTTCTTTGTATTAAGCTTTGAGGTCTGCTCTCCATCCCTGATGTCCTCCAGGCATGACAAGGAAACTTGCCGAGGCCATCTGAGCTCACCACCCTTTTGCACCCAGAGATTCCAACCTGTGAAGCTCCTAAATATCCCTCTCCCCTTGAGACACCCAGACAAGCAGGGCCGTGCTGTCTGAGACACCCAGACAAGGGGGCAGTGCTGTCTGAGACACCCAGACAAGCAGGGCAGTGCTGTCCCCTCACACCCATCCCATCAGAATCGTGCACAATGAGAGCTCCTCCAGCCGGATCCTCAGCTGGAGGGATCTGGCATCAATACGCCGGTGCTGGGGGGCTCGTGCCAAATTCCACCACCTGAGGATTTGGCTGAGATTTGTGAGGAGCAGTAGCTGCATGCCAGGCTGAAATGCTGGGATTTGGTTCCACACCGATGCCAATCTTCTAAGGGGAAGCAGCTCTTCTTTCCAGCCCATTGTATTTCCCTAATTTAATTCCATTCTGTGTGTCAAATCACATTATACATTCACACCGACAGAGGATCTATTTTTTCTTTATTAATATTAAGACATTTATTTGTCATTTTTTAACAAAATTGAAAAGGAATCAAAACCTCATTTTCTGGAAAAGCGGCGCCGTTGGCGTGCGTGCGCCGCTGCAGCCGCCTCGCTGCGTGTGGCTCGCCTCTCTTGGCAAGGCTTTGCCTCTTTTCCAAAAGCCAGTTCAGGCACACAACTCCCCCACAAGACTCCCAAGGGATTTCATACAGCCTAACTCCCTCCTCCAGGGAGCACACCCCAGTTTGGAAGGACCAGCAGAGAGGGCACAGGGCACCTGGGGTGCAGATGTTGCTGTCTGGTGCAGGTGGGATGAGATCTCTCATCCTGTGCTCAAAGGACTCTCACAGTGAGCAATCAGAGTCATGGAACTGTGGAATGGTTTAGGTTGAAAGAGATCTTAAACCTCATCTTGTTCCAATCCTCCAGCCATGGCAGGGACACCTCCCACTGTCCCAGGCTGCACCAAGCCCCATCCAGCCTGGCCTTGGAACTTCCAGGGATCCAGGGGCAGCCACAGCTGCTCTGGGCACCCTGTGCCAGGGCCTGCCCACCCTCACAACTAAAAATTTCTTCCAAATGCCCATTCTAAAACTATTCCCTGTGTGCTGTCCCTCCATCCCTTGTCCCCAGTCCCTCTCCAGCTCTCCTGGAGCCCCTTCAGGCCCTGCCAGGGGCTCTGAGCTCTCCCTGGAGCCTTCTCCTGTCCAGGTGAGCCCCCCAGCTCTGCCAGCCTGGCTCCAGAGCAGAGGGGCTCCAGTCTTGGAGCATCTCCATGGGCTCCTCTGAAGGCAAGGATAGGAGCAGAGTGATTAGGAGAGGGGATTTGGTTTGTCCCATAAAAATCCTCCTGCAGCTCTGCCCCAGGTGGTTCCAGTACCTTATCCTGGTGCAATGACACGATGAACATTCCATTTCTCATGAGGATGTGAGACCATCCCGTTTATTTTTAATTTGCCCTCCTAGGCTTTGCTCTTCTGTCTGCACAGAGAATGTTCAAAGCAAGCAATGTGAGCCTGGGAGCCCTTCCAGCCTCTGCAGTGATGAGCTCCTCTATCCCATGGTAGGGAATTGTCCAGGGATTCAGTGGACAGGGGCAGAGGGGCAGGAGATGGGCTGGGTGTGCCTGGAGGAGGTGGTAGACTCTGAGTTTGGAAATCCCTGACTGAAAGGATCTGGGGTCCAGCCAGACCCCAGTTACAGGGACTGAACCACACTCCTCCCACTCCTTACACCACAGGAGCCTGGGACAGTATGGAAAATCTCCCTCTGTGTCCTTGCTGGGGAGCAGATGACCTCTCCAGCTGCTGTAAAATAATTTTAGTGATGTTTCAGGGAGAGGATTATTATTTGGCTGAGAAACTCTGGCAGTTGGTGGAAATCTCCATTTTCCTGTAAAAGCTGAAGACTGACAGTTGGGGAAATGGAGTGAGAAGTGGCAGTGGCCATCTGAAGTGCACAGGAGTGTTTTCCCTCCGTCTGCCTGCCTGGTGCTTTGTCCCCTTTTTCACAAGCAGAATGGTCCCCAACAGCTCTGATTTTTCCCTTCTCTTAAAAACATTATCAGTTTGGGGTTTTTTAGAGGGGTGTTAATTCCGTGCCATGGCTGGGGGGAGCCCAACATGTTTTCCAAGGTGCTGAGCTCCTCTCTCCACTTCAGCTGCGAGCTGGGTGGTTTGGGTTGTTTCTTCCCTGTTTTGAAGATCTTTGGGGGCAGGTTCTTGGGAGAATCAAATAGCTTGGAAAAACTTTGCTCAGCTCCATCTGCCATGGATCTGAGCTGTGGCTTTGTCACTTATCCTCCAGCACAAATGTTGCTGGAATTAAGGGCACAAAAGGGAGCTAAGAGGGGAGTGAAGGACGTGCCTGCCCTGTCTGTGCACATTCCCACAGCCAGGAAGGGGTTGGGTGAGTTTATGGCATTTTTGGCTAATGAAGCAGAGATCTGCATTGCAGTAATTGCAGGGAGGGGTGGAGATCCCAGCAGGGGCTTTGCAGGGAGTGCTGAAGCAGAGGCTGGAGCAGCTCAGGGACATTTGCTGAGCTGTGCAAGTCACTGTGAGCACTGGAGCCAGCCCAGTGCCAGCACTGGCAGTTCTGCAGTGGTTGGGGTCACACGGGTGGGTTTGGGCAGGGCTGGCACTCACAGGTCCCCAAGTGGCCTCCTGCCAGCAGACAGGGCCAGTTGTGAGCTCCTTCCTCCCACCCTGACTCAAAGATGCTCAGCTCAACCTGGAGTGACCTGCAGGGCTGGCACTTGGTTGCCCAGGTCTCTCAGCTGACAAATCTTGGTGACCCCCCCAAAGATTCTTTCCCCCTTGTGTGATGGGTGGTGCCAGCAGGGCAAAACCATTCCCTGGCATTGCTCAGAAAAGCTGTGGCTGCCCCATCCCTGGAAGTGTCCAAGGCCAGGTTGGAGAGGGCTTGGAGCCACCTGGGATAGTGGGAAGTGCCCCCTCCATGGCAGGGGGTGATACTGGATGGGCTTTAGGATCACTTTCTACCCAAACCATTCTGAACTCAGCAGATTTTTCACCAGCCTTACTGGTTGGTTGGGGACCAGCCCATTGGCTGTCCCTGCTGATGGAGGCCACAACCTCTTCCAAGATGCCACAACTTCTTCCAATAAACCACATGTCTTGTTCCCAGAGCTAGGAAGTGGCAGCTGGCACCCCAAGAGAAGGGCAAGAGGCTGTGTCAGGTCTAGGTTGGATATTAGGGGAAGGTTCTTCCCTCAGAGGGTGCTGGGGCACTGGAACAGCCGCCCAGGGACAGCCCAGGGCTGCCAGAGCCCCAGGAGGGTTGGACAATGTTCTCAGGGCCAGGGTGGCACTGTTGGGGTGTCTGTGCAGGGCCAGGATTTGAACTCCATGATCCCTGTGGGTCCCTTCCAACTCAGAATTTTTCATGATTCTGTGATTCTACTATTTCTCTTGCTGTAGGAGATTCCAAAACAGCATAGTTCACCTGAAGCACAATAAAAGATGGAATTTCTTGTAAAATCAAATGTTTTCTAGAAGAATATTAAAAAAAAACCCCAAAACATTCTTTTCCTGCTGTATCAACATAACCTGGTAGCAACCCCTGTCTTTGATGAGGTCTGCGTGTTTCCTTTCTGGTTTATGGTATCATATGATTATAAAGTTGAAACAATAAAAGCAAATCAAAGCCCTTTGATAGCATGAAAACAAAACATTTGGGGTTTGGCTAAAATGAATTATATTGCTGGAGCAGCACTGATGTGCTTGGATTTTTAGGACTGCCTTGTGGTGCTTCTAAAAAAAAAGCTTTTACATTTAATTTGGGTAAATTTTAAAACAAACCACCATTTCAAAGAAGAAAAAAAATCCTAATGCTGTGCTTTGAGAAGGCAGAGATAAAAACTTCCCAATTTTCCCATAGAAGAAGAGTATTTCCAATTAGAAGTGTTTCAAGCTGGTTGTCAACGATTTTGGGACATTATCTGACTCTTCAGTTTTCAGCAAATGAGGTTTCTGATTGGAAGGAGCTCACCCATCTGTAGGAGAGTGTCCTATATAGAGGTCTAATAATGCTGGCATGAATAATTCATCCATCTTTATTACATCGAAAGGTATGTGTGGAGTGTGATGCACACACAGTCTCATCAAAGAAAGGCACATTCAGTTAAAAATAATCAGTTTCACCGTAGATTTTTAGAGTGTTTGATGGATTAACTCCAGCAAATCAACCTCCAAACTCGACTTTTGTTTGTCTCTCCCCGATCTGTAGGGAGATTATTAATATCATGTAACATTCAGTTAATAGGTCAGATGTGAGACCTTATTACAAATCGGGGATAAATTGCCTCTCTGGTAGCACATCTCTGACCTTCACAGACTCCAGAGTTCAATATTCAGCCTTCATCCATCCAGCCTTAATTACTGTGTGCACGAGCATTAGCACCAGCACGAAAGGGCCAAGTTCATGTAGCCAGGACCCTGCTTTGCATTGTCTCTCTGCCTGGGAAGGACATGAAAAAGTCTTTGACAGGGTTAGACCCAGGATCTTCTTCATGTCTAGATTGGTTTTTAGTTGTTTTTCACCCAAAAGTTTGTGCTGGGTTCTGAGGAATTGAGGGACTATGGTACTTTCTGTCTCATTAATAACCCTGAGAGCTTCCCAAATATTCATTAATTTATCTTGTTGCACCCAGATTTTGGGGATGCTTTCGGAGGGTGTTTTCACCTGGGACAGGTTCTCAGTGATTGCACAAAATAACTGCAGGGGCAGAGCTGGTTCTCCCAAAATCCCTGAGATCAGAGAGGTTTTGGTTTGTTCAGGGCAGGCATCACCACCTGCAGCGTTCTCCCGAGGGGCAGGTGCCAATCTCTTTTCCCTGTGTCCAGGACAGGACCCTGGGAGCAGCTGGAGCTGAGCCAGGGCAGGCTCAGGCTGGAGTCAGGGAATTGTTCTTCCCCCAGAGGAGGCTGGCACTGCCCAGGCTGCCCAGGGAATGGGAATGGGAGTGGGAATTGTCACAGCCCCGAGGCTGCTGGAGCTCCAGGAGTGTTTGGACAGGAGATCCCCAGGGTGGGGTTGTTGGGGTGTCTGTGCAGGGCCAGGAGCTGCACTGGATGATCCTGGTGGCTCTGTCCCAGCTCAGGAGATTCTGTGATTTGCACAGGAGGGTGCTGGGCTTTTTCTTCTCTCAGGAGCAGCCGGAATGATTTGTGGTGTTGTCTCTAATTGAGGATGGATGAGACCAGGGTTAGTTGTAAGGCAAGAAATGTGAGTTTGGAGATGGATTTGATGATCCAGCCTGCCCCATCCATGGTCTGGCTGTGTGAACAAAGGGGATTGGCAGGTGGTCCCCAAGGAAAAGCTCAGGAGGGTCCTCAAAGAGAACTTCCCTGGAAATGTATCTTTTCAGTTTTACTCAATTCTACTCATTTTGCTGGGGGAAAGTCAATGGCCTTCATTACAAGTCAGAGCAGGTGACATAATTCTCCTTCTGTGCTTTCAAATCTATGAACACACGAACTTAATATTAGCAACACAGATACAAATAGCATTTTAACGCAGTATTTATCACCGTGCCTTCTCAGGAGAAAATCTATCAAAGCTTTAAATCTAAAACTCTCCCATTCTTCTCGAGCAACAAGATCAATTCATTAATATTTGGAAAGCTCTCAGGGTTATTAATCATCTGTTATTATTTTATTTATGTACCTCTTAGTAAGAAAAAGTGGACGAACCAAGGCCAGTCTCACTGATTGCAGCTTTTAACTTGGGGGAATGCAATGGGAGAAGGATGGGAACAATTTTATTGGGGGGTAAAAAAACATCTTTTGTGCTTGCAATTTGCATAGCAGAGGTAATGAAAGATGCTGCAAGTCATCTAAAGGCTGAGAAAGGTAGAAGGTTAATTGTCTCATCATTATGAATTCGCTTTGTATCCGTGGCCTTAGCAGAAATCATAATGAATTTATTTAGTATTCATGGGGACATCGTGGCACCTTCCTTCCATCAGTGTGGGCAACACCTGTGTTGCCCCAGGGCAGCTGTTTGGGAGCTGGTCCAAGCCTGGGCTGGAGTGGATGGAGCAGAGGAGTTATTAAACCATGCCACAGATCAGCCAGGCAGAGAGGTCAACCCCCTAAATGAGTTTAGCTCCTTCCCTGGGTCTATCTCAGATGAGTACCCACAGCTTGAAAATAAGTTTGTAATTGACTGATCCAGACAGATGAGTTTGGGAAGGGGTGATTGATGTCAGCAATATATCTGAACGCAATCAGCCTGGGCCAGAATACTAATCTGGCAGCCTTTAGCAGCTCAGAGCTGCTGCTCAAACACACTTTGGGTAAGTAGATCCTGCCCCTGCTGTCCATCCCCAACCACTGCCTTGGGCTTCTGCTTTTTCCTGCCTTGGAAGCAGTGAGGGATCAGGAATTGCCAAATCTGTGGTGTTTGATTTGTGTGGAGCCATGGTTTCACTCTTCAGGTCTTGATGCCTCCAAGTATTTCAGCACACACATTGGAGCACACGAGTGGTTGGGCTGATCTTGGTGAAATCTGCCTCAAAACACCAGGAATGGGTGAGAGCTGAGCTCAGTCAGGCCAGAGGCAGGACTGGGAAGTGAAGCTCATGCTGGAAGCAGTGGGGCCTGAATGCTCCAGAGCTTCACTCAGACTTGTGCAGAAGAGCAGCTTTCCACAGCCTCTGTCCTGGGCAGCCTCCTGCTGAGCCATGTGCTTAAATGGCAAAGAGACAAATTCCAGGGTTACCACAGGGGTCCTTTTCAGCAGCAGGGCATGAAACTGTGTCTTGGTACCTGGAGCTGAGCCTCTAGTCCCCAGGTCCTCAGGGGCTGCCACCCTTTCCAGGTCACCAGGCTTGGGAAAAGAAAGCTCTGGGAAATCAAGGTGGGACAACAAAAGCAAAGCTTTCTGCTCCCTGGGGGCTGGAAAGGGGCAAATGGCAATGGTAGGGTGGATAAACAGGAAAATCCACATTTCACCACTTTTGGTGCAGAGATAAACATCAGAAAAAAATCATGGTTTAGTTGCTCTGTTGCAAGACCAAAATTAAGTGCTGGTGATTCTTCACCTTGAAAAGCAGTGAAAGGAGCCTTTTCCCTGGGTATTTTCTGGCTCATTAGATTAATGGTGCACTCTGGGTGAGTGCTAAGGTTTGAAGGCTCTGCCAGATCCCTGCCATTCCTTGCTTTACCAGCTGATGAGCTTGGAGCCTGGGATGCATGTGGGGAAGGTCAGGGCTCCAGCCTGGCTCCCTTGGATAAAGCAGCAAAGGGCACGACACAGCCACCATGAGGAGGTGTGGAGATCAGACACTGTGACATTTCCCTGGACTGTATGCTGTTTGGAAACCCCTCATCTCCCCGTGCTGTCCTGCCAAAGACCAGCAGGAGCAGCAGAAAGCAGGGAGGGCCAGGCAGGGATCACTGCAGAGGATCCAGGAGCAGGGGGATGGAGAATCCTCTCTTCCCTGTTGTCCCTGAAAATCAACCTTCTGATTTGTTTTAGTATAATGGAGTCAGTTCTCATGAATTGTAAGATAAACAAGGATCATGTTTACATTCCTTTGTGAGAAGATATCACCTGATGGACTTCTCAAGGGAGCAGTGGAGATGGAGAGGTGGGAACTTCTTTGTCCAATCTCTGGTCACTGTCCAGAAACTTATAGATACGGGATCAACAATAAACTGGAGAGTTCTTTTCTTCTTCTCTGCCTGAACCCCTGTTGTGTGTGTTGCTGTGTTCCTTCTCTACACTTCCCAGCCTGCTGCATCTCTCCTCTCCCTTGCCAAGTGCCTGGCCGAGCCATGAGCAGTGTCCCTGAGCTGTGTCTGCCTGTCCCACCCCAGACCCGGCTGCTGCGCCCAGAGCCCACGGCCAGCAGGGAGGAGCTGCCCCGTTCCTGCACAGCTCCACCTTCGGCTGGCCTTGGATTGGTGTGTGGGGTGATGTCCGTGCCACTGCTGTCCCACTTCTCCTCCCTCTGGGTGTCCTGCCTCTGGGCCAGGGCCTGGGACAACAGGCACGGGCTGTCAGGCACTGTTAGCGCTGTCCCAGACTTGCATTTTCCAAGCACTGATGGAACACACCACTGTTTCAGGGAATAATTACCCATCCAGCTGCCAGCGGGATTTTCCTTCCCCTACCCTCATGCTTCTCCCCAGCTCTGCAGGAGCCCCAGGACTGGTCCCTCCTGCCTGTCCTGCCCTCTCACAGCTCTCTCATGCTCTGCAGTGTTTGCCACCACTGCAAGCCTGTCCCCACCTAAAGAGGCTGCTGCTCCTTTCATCTCTGCATCTCCTTAACTCTTCGTTCTTTTGCCTTGTCTTCCTCGCTGGCAGGATATGAAAAAGCCACAGAAATCAAATTCCATTTAAAGGCATCCACCAAGAGAGGATTTTTTTTAATCCTCCTTCCCCTTCTCTCCTCCTTAAAATGAAGTTTCTTGCACTGCTCATTAGATGATAAGTGAAAAACCTTTGAGTGAAGGTAATTCCTGGCGTGTGGAAGAGGGCTCTGGTGCTGGCTCCACATTTATGAATGCAAACGAGTCCAGGCGTCCTGTGGGGATGCTTTGTCAGTCCTTTTATCTCTAAAACCAAAGTTCAAACTGACTTCCTGAGTCAAGAACCATAAAATTATTCTGTTGAAAGAATTCTCAAATGCCATCAGTGGAGGGGGGAGCCCTTCATTTCCCAGCCTCTGAACTGGTCTGTGCATGT
Source organism: Sitta carolinensis (assembly GCA_032173965.1). Classification (NCBI taxonomy): domain Eukaryota; kingdom Metazoa; phylum Chordata; class Aves; order Passeriformes; family Sittidae; genus Sitta; species Sitta carolinensis. The sequence continues at coordinate 7,017,948 of CM063304.1, forward strand.
GTGGGGGAAATGAAAGAGCCCTTCATTATCAGGGTGATATTTTCATTATTGGGGTGATATTCAGCCCTGTGCTGCTCTGCTATGATTGATGAAATGTATTATGCTCCAGCAGGGAAGGACCAAATGGAAATCCATCATCATCATCATCATCATCATCATCATCATCATCATCATCATCATCATCATCATCATCATCATCATCATCATCATCATAATAATAATAATAATAATAATAATAATAATAATAATAATAATAATAATAATATATAATAATAATAACTCAATATGCTTCAGTTGCCCATTTAATCCCAGATCTCAAAGTGCTTTTGAGACAATTCACCAAGACCCACAGAAATCCTCATTAAGTCAGGATGCAATTATCACAACACCTGCCTTTATCACAAATCCAAGGAGCTATAATTTGAGGGGTGTCCCTCAAGTTGGTACTTCATCTGAGCACCATCAGCACCCCAAATCCATGGAGTGTGGGAACATGGATAACTCTTAATAAATCATTCTGTTGGTGCAAATAGGTTGGAATTGAAGTGAGAGGATGCTTTAGGTGCCAACACAACCATGGACATGGGCTAAAGCTGCCCAGGGGCCTGGCAGTGCTGGTCTGGGATATTTTGAAGAGTGTGTGTCTGGGATGTGCCAATAAAGAGCTGCAGATCTGCAGGACTGGGGCACTTGCATGTGACTTTGGAGCAATTAATCTCTGGAGCACCATTCCTGTGCACAGAGATGAGTTTCTTTGGGGTGCAAGCACCCCAAAATCAGTCAGACCTGCTGCATCAGAGGTAAACCCTTTACAGAGGCTGCACTTTTCAGCTGGGATGGTGCAAAAACACGTGCACAAACATGCCAGAAGGTGGGTAGGTAAAACAGAGCAGCACAGGGCAGGGAAATGACAGCCAGGAAGGAGAAACACAACTGGTGTGACTGCCAGCACCTCTGTCCCAGTTACCTCAGAACAAGGCCTCAGTTCCAGTGCCATCCCTGTCCCAAGCACTCAGCCAAATACTGTCAGCATTCTGGAGGTCTGGCTTTAGCTGTGGCACCAATTAACAGTACAGTTCACAGGCAGTTTGCTGGATTTTTATTTTTCTTTTGGTGGATTTTAAATTGCATGCTTTTTTCAATAGCTTTTCCTGCAGAGATAAACTGCTGCAGTGGGTTGGGGACCAGAGCAGCTTCTGATGCTTTTTTAGCTGAGCATCAGAGTGGCAAAGACACCTTTGCCCAGCCAGTTGTGATCTAAATCCCACTGGTGCCGGGACAATTCTCAAGCAGCTCCTGAGCACAGATCACCTGGAGCAGATGGAAACTCTCCAGGGGCTGAAAGGAGAGCTCAGGCTCTGTTGCCTTTTAGTCTCTGGATATTTTACTGCCAAGCAGGATGCAGCCAGGGAAGCGTCCTGTCTAGCATCCTGGGCCATCCAAGACATGTTGCTTTCACAGCCAGCATGGAGCAATTCTGGAGGATGCTCCTGTTCCTGTCCAAACCTCCCTCCAGCTGGTTCCTTCCACTACCTGCCAGCAGTGCCTGGAGGTGCAGGACCCTATTTAATTAAGTAATGAGAATCGAATGTGATAGCTACAAGCATCAGCTAATTAAAAGGAGAGGAATTGCAAATGAGAAGTGCCATGAATTCACTGAAAATCAATCAAATTAGAGCGTCTCATCATCCCCTCAAATGGGCCTGATCTTCTCCCCCTTCCTCTCTGTTTAACTCTTTGTACCAGCATATTTTGGTCAGTGGTAGGGGAAGGTGCTGCAGAGGCACATTGTGGGAAAAGGCAGCATTTGGGGCTCCAAAGGCACGTGCCCACCCCTGTGCTTTGATCCTCGCTGGATCTCTGGCTGGATCTGTCTCCTTGCCTCTCTGCAGGTACTGTCTGACTCCTGGCAGGGCCCTTCTTCCTTTAAATCCTCACCAAGGAGCACGACAGCAGCACCACCAGAAGAGGAGGAGGAAAAAAAATCTCATTTAATCAAAGAGAATATTAAAGCTGAGCTTTTTGTACAGCAACGGGCCTCAGATGGAGAAATCCCCTCCGTTAGCAGGAGGAAGAGCAAGGGAGAAGGAAAGAGATAAAAAAGCATCAGAGTTTTAATTAAAAAGCTGCATCCTGCCTTCATTTGCAGCTTGTTTCCTGATCCCTTCATTAGGCTTTACCCTTTAAATGTTCGTTATCAAAGTTGTACAAATTCCACTGACTTGGGATGTGCATTTGCTTGGAAAAGCCCTTTTTGTCTGCTGATGGGGTATGGATGGGCCAGTGGCAGAGGGAAGGAGCAGAAATTGTTATCTCAGGAGGAAACATCCTGGCTCCAGGGATTTTCTTCCTCTGGTCTCACTGCCAGGCTGGCTCATGGCCAGCTCCAGCTCCAGCCAGGCCACCTCGATATGGGGCTGCTCGTGACCTTGAACGAGGCAGAAAGTAGAAGCCAGGTGGGGGATCCCTAAATCCATGTGTGTTGGAAAGAGCTAATTTGGACACTGGAGGCTTAGGAGGGCCTGTTAGGGCCTGCAGCTCCCACCACATTTTGCCTGACCCAGCAGGAATATTTCCAGAGGAACTTGAGGTCTGCGGAGATTTTGCTGAGCATCTTGCCATGAATGCCTCTATCCATGCTCCTGGAATTAAAGGAAGTTCCATGCCTGATCCCTGCAAGCTGCATCAGGGTGGGGTTTGCCCAGTGCCATGCTCCCCAAACCCTCTTCTTGTCCAAAGTGACACAGGACCTTTCACAGCTACTGCTCTGTGCCTTATTTTCAGTTAAAGCACTAATGATCCCTTCCAAATTGGGCTGCTGAGGAACACTGTCCTCACCCCAAGGAGACCAGATACACTTTAGGATCTAGAATTAAAAGCTAGCCTCTAACATGGGTAAAGAATCCCTTATAAAATGCCTCATTCCCTGTATATCCCCCTTGTTGGTGCTTTTCCAGGCCTCTGGCTGTGGTGCTGGGCTGGGAAGAGGAGGTGGCAGCTCGAGCCGGGGTCACAGCCGGGCTGTGTCCGAGCCAGTCTGCAGCAGTGTTAAATGTTTAATCCTGGGAAGAGCTGAGAGGCCAGGACACCTGGGCCTGGCACTCACCCGTGCCAAGCTGTCTTGCCTAATCATTAGCGGAGCAGCAACAGCCAGGGTGCACAAGTTCACTCCCTGGATGTGTCAAGTCCATTTCCCTTTTGTGCCTGATGCTGCGGACTGAAAACTCCGAGCATCCAGCGTGGCAAGTGACCTTGAGAAAGATTGTCCATCCTGGAGACACTTTCTCCATCCCTTGTGCAGGGTCACTGGGGAACTTGAACTCATTTCTGTTTTCAAGGCATGAATGGATGCTGGATGCTGCTTTTGTCCTGTTACAAGATGAGGATGAGATAGGAAAACTTGCTTCCCTCTTTCCACGCAGCCCTCAGATGAAAAGCCCAGCTTGCCACCAGGGTCAAAGCCACCATCACCTTACAATCCTGAATTTAGGACCTTTTCTCCTGAAATAAAACCTTCACTACAATGAATTGCCACCTAGCCAGGTGGCCCGGGTCCCTCAGCTGGGTCCCAGTGACAGCTGCAGGGAGCGTGCTCCGCAGCCAAGTGCCGGCCCGACAGGAGGCGTTAATGGGGCTGTGATGTCCCTGGATGTGACACTGCTGAAGCACAGCAGAGCTGGCAGCCTCCCTTGCCACCTTTAATTAGAGGGGAGCGGCGCTGACAGCGAGGTGGCCGTGGCAGCACAGGGATCCTGCCCACTCAGAGAGGGCCTGGCGTGTTCAGGGGCTGTGGTTTGTCCTGTTTTCCTCGAGCAGGTCCAGAGAGACCGTCACTGCCTGGGAGCAAACTCAGCACTTTCTGCTTTCTGTGTTTCCTGAAGGATGGGCAGAGCCGGGGCACCAGCTGATAAGGGACTGTGCCATCGCTCAGATGTGGGTACATCATTTAGGTCCAGGTCTGTTGAGGTGGGACGGTTTGGCTTAAACCCACTCTCATCCTCTGCCTTCACTCAGGCAGGGATTCTGGCTGTCCTTGGATCCTCACCCCTATGCTGAGGTAGAGCCTGACTGACCTGGAAGTGCCCAGAGAGAAAACCTGGGTTGTGGCTCCAACAACGCATCCACTCACAGCTCCTGCCCTCTGCCCTGTTCCTCTCTGGCTGTGCAGATGCACCCCCATCCTGTTGGGATGTTGGGGTCATGCCCCCCATGGCAGGGAGGGTGCCAGGAACCCAAGCCAGGAGGGTCCTACAGGGCTGGGGCGTGAGACCTGCAAGGGCCTCTGTGCTTTGTGTGTTTGGGGGGGGTCACCTTGTTACTCACAACATCATCAAGATTAATGGGACCAGCAAAGCTCCAAGGGTGTCTGAAGTAACATCTGCAGCAGCTGATCTTTGGGGAAAACCATTGCCTTAGCTCTGGACTTGGGCCACCTTTTCCAGATTTCAAGCCAAGTTGTCTCTGACTTTGCACCAGACGTGCATTTATTTTTTGCATAACCACACCCACATAAACCAGGGAAGGCTCTGGCTCTTCCTTGGTGCAGCCGTGATACCCTGGGTCTGGTCCTGCTGCAATCTTTGTCTCCATGGCTCCTGGCAGTGCTGTGCTGCTGGATCAGTGGCAGTTATTTCCCAGTACACTCTGGACTATGCACACGGGCCCTGTTAGGCAGGTGAATGGTGCAGCTCGCACGTCGTTGTTGCTCTATAATTGTCATTGCTCTACAAGGAGCTCTGGATGTATCTCAAGTGGAAATAATAACCCCAGTTTTATGGGAATGTGGAAATATATACCCAGCCTAAATCCATACAAGGGCAGAGCCACCTCCCCCACACGCCAGTTGTGATTGCTCTCCCCAGCTCCAGGGGAGCTATTCTTGAGCAAATGGCAGATATTCCCATTTCTGTACAAGAGGCCTCAGGGAAAAGGCAAAAGGTTCTCAGAGTCATCAGTGAAGCCTCTGCAGGAGGACTCTGCAAGGTGCACTCTTGCCTTTTCTTCCTGTGTCTGGTGTTGGCTCTTCAGAGCCATGAGGTCCCTGGAAGGTGAGCTCACTTCTCAGATGATAATCCATGTTTATATGGAAGTAAAGACCCCAGAAGACACCAGTGCCATGATCAGGTCAGGATCTGTGCATATCCACAGGGAAGCACAGGCTCTGCCTTAGGGAGTTAATGACCCTAGTGGAAAACACAGCCTCAGGAAGGCTGGAGATGTTTCCCAGTGCCATCAGTGGTTAAACCATGTTGGAGCCACATCTGGAAGCTCCAAGGGGAGGTTTCTCCTTGAGAGCCTGTCCCAATCCTTCTCACTGAACCCTTGGCTCAATCCACCTTGGCTCAGTGCCCTGCCCTGGGTGCCAGAGGCATTTCTGGGCTCCACTTTCCCTTTGCTAGCATTGGATTTCCCTGATTACTTGGATTCCTTCCGAAAATACAAGGGGGTATTTGGTGCTTTGGACCTGATGTGTCCTTTCTGTATTCCCCCCTGAGCTGCTTCCACCTTCTGGTGTTCCCATCTCCTGCTGGAGTATTTTGGCTCCATATTCTGGTTTGGAGTACACCTGGCCCCGTGTCACCTCTCTCCTCCATCCTCACCTTGTCCTGTGCCACACCAGGGTGTCATTCACATCCTACAAACATCCCCCTTCCCCTCCTCTCTACTCCAGGATTCAGGGACCAATTTCCATCAGCCAAAAACATAGGATGGCACTTGCTTGGTTTCCCTTCTTCTGTTGCCAATGGATGGAAAATTAAAAAATAAAGGACCCTTGTGTTTTGGGATAGGAAATAAAATGTTGGGAGGAGAGAGAAAAAGTATTTCTCAACATAATGAAAACACAAATGGACAAGATAATTATCTTCATAAGGGCTTGGATCCATGACAATACATCTCATTTTATAAAGCCCATTTGAGTTGGAATTTTATGCAAAACACTAAAAGAAATCTAAAAATATAAGGCAATAGAGGCAAAGCAATGGGGATTATTAAAGGGGGAAGAGAGTTATATAGGAAGCAATAAACCCTGGAAGAACCAGGAAAACAATGTTCTAGTAAAACTGTAATAAATGACTGGGGTTTAATCACTTGGTAAATAACTAAGATATTTCTGCAGGTTTTACACTGTCACTAAAAAAAAATAATCCCAGCTCCTCGTACATTAAGGATTCAGCCAAGATAGTTTTTCTGGAGACAGAATCAGGGAAGAGTGTCATTTCAGCAATTCACTTTTTTAAATAATAGTGTATTATTTTCTGCATGGATCCACTTTTCCAGCCTCTCCCTTGCTTTTAAGAGATCATTTACCATTAGCTGGGTTTTTCTCCTGTTCCCCACTCGGCGTACTCTTGAGTCTTTGAACACACAAAATTATATTATTCTGAGCAATCTTCCCCACCACAGAAAAAAGCAAACACTTTGGGAAACTCCTGGAGGGTCTCATTTTTAATAATGATCTTTCCTGTGCTTGGACCCTAATTGAAGATATTATATGGGTGTTTTAGGAAATAGAAGCACATTTTGTATGGCTTTTCCTTTACCTATTAAATAGCTGGAATCTAAAGAGTCCCTGTTCATCCACCCCCCAAGTTATGGTGCATTATGTTAAAATGAAAGTACTTTAATTTAATATCCCCTCCTTTTTTCACAACCACCCCCACGCAGCTGAATGAAACCCAGCTCCCTGTTTAATTTTTAAGGAGGTGGGGGAGGAGGTGCCCAAATTCTGAGCCTGCCCCATCAGTACCAGCCCAGCTGGTGCCAATCCTGAGCAAAAACTGCCTGTCCATGGCAGAGGCAGCACTGGCAGAGCTGCCTGGGGAACTGGTGGGGTCACCACCCCAAAGAGAACAGGGACAGAGGTGGCACTTGGCCATGTGTTGGTCAAAGGTTGGTCTTGATCTTGGAGGTCTTTTCCAGCTTTGTTGATTCTGTGACTCTAAACTCCTCACTCATGGTCTCACAGGGCCCTGGTGTGACCCCTCCGCTGGCAGAGGGGACATCAGAGAGGAGGGGACATCACCCGAGGCACCAGGGACATGGGCTGGGGTTGGGGCTTTTGCCTTTGGAAATCTCACATCCCTTCCAGCAGGACCAATGCCTTTAGGGTTAACCTTCATGCTGGAGTCTTTACATCCTCTCAGCACTCGAGGCCTTGCCAGGAGAGCTGGGATCAAAGCCTCACCACCACATTTCCTAAGTAATCTATTAATGCAGGAAAACTGTGATGGAATGTCAGGGTGAGAAACTCAGAGTGCTGTTCATCATGAAACCAGCCCCTGGTTCACCCCTCTGACTCATTCAGTGTCACTCAGAGAGCTGATCCCTATGCTGTGCATGGATTTAATCCTCCTGAATCCATCAGTGCTCCCAGGTCATGCACACGAGCCCCACCATCAGGAATGGGAGTTGCAGTGGGGGAAGCCATGCAGTGGAGGTTGGTAAATCAGCCAGGAGGTGTCCCCAAGTCCTGCTGTAAAGCAAACACAGGGGTTCCTCCAAAAATCATGGAATCTTCTGAGCTGGAAGGGATCCACAAGCATCATCAAGTCCATCTTCTGGCCTGGCACAGGACAACCCCAAAAATGACATTTGGTGTAAAGCAAGCAGTGTTTTGCTACAAACATCCCTTTGGATCTCTTATGAAGAGTGGAGCTGCACGTATCCAACTGTGCTGGGGCTTTGCCGAGGTCACAGCAGGGAGAGGCTGAATTTAAGACCCAACATATGTGTGCAGCAGACCCAGCTCCAATGTGGCCCCAGGGAAATTTGTGTCAGGCTAAAGTGGGATTACAAAATCTTTGAGCATCTCCACACCTCGAATCCTCCTCCTGTTCAGCTGAGCTGGAGCAGCCCTTGCTGCGTGGCCAGTCTGGGGACAGGCACCCCTCTGTCCTGCCCCAGAACTCCTCCAGCAGAGAATGTCCACTCTCCAAAGAGAGTTGGCACACATTTGGTGTGGAGATTGTGCCCTTAAAAAGAGCTTGTTTGCCTGGAAGTGGCATAATAAAGCGAGATTTATGAATGCCAGGACTTAGGGTTTTAGCATCCTCCTTAAATATTAATCCTGCTGCAAGCAGCTGTTAATCTTGCTGGGTGCTGGGACCCAGGGTGGCCTTGGAGATGGCAGCAGGGACTATCTGGGCTTCTCCATGTGACCCCACTCATGCCACATCTGTAAAATGAGGCATTTGTGCTGCTGTGTCCATTTGTCCCACACCTGCAGGACATGGATGGGGTCAAGGTGCATCTTCCCATCACTGGACCCTCCTTGACCCATCACCCTGTTTGTGCTGATGTCTGAAAATCCCTGGAGCTGTGTAAATAAGAGGGATAAGCAGCATCTTTAAAAGTTCTGGTCTCATGCAGTCGCAGAGAGGCGGCTTTGAAATACAACCCCTTAAAAACTCGAGGCTCAAACGGAAATAGAAAGAAACCACTAAAATTTACTTGTTTTATAAATGCCTGTGATTTCTTTTTTTTTTTTTAAAGCTGGTCCCATGAGGTGGGGACATAAATCATGGCTTTATTTGAGCACTTGGACTGGGAAATGAAGCTCTTTCTCCTTGGAGGCAGAGAGCAGTGGATGCTCTGAGCTTGCAAAGCCGCTTCAAATGGACTTCTCATGGAACACAGAGCTGCTCCCTGCAGGGGTCTGTCCCTTTCCTGAATTCCCAGTTTCCTTATTCCTCCAAGCAGCTCGACCCTCTCAGTGCCAGCCCCTCCATTTCCAGCAGCAGGACATGCTGTTCTCTGCATGGATCTTAATCTGAAAAAAAGAGTCTCTGCCCTAAGTCCAAAACAACTCTTAAAAATAAAATTTGAAGTCCTGAACGCAGTTCTATAAAAAAAAATTGAACATCAAACCTTCTAGCTTTACTCCCCAGCTGGCTGGCAAGGAAAATAAATATATAAAGGCCTAAATTAAAATTCCAGGGAAGCCATCCAAAATAAATATGCAATATTTTCCTGCAAAGGATCATAATATTATTTTTATTTTTTGCTCTCAATATGATCAGACTACTTTACATCTTAATAAATGCATAGTTTTGAAGAGAAAATAGTTTTGCTTTGATATGGCAATGATTATTTGTTCAAATAAACTATTAGAAGTTTTTGGGACTGCATTATGGGGGGAAAATGTTGGCTTCTTTGCAGGATCTATCTGTCTAATAGGCAATGATTGCAAACAAATAGTTATATGCTGGAACAAACGGGAAAAAATTAAGTTTATCTGGCATGGAACATCAGAAAAAATCCAGTAAGATAACAATAGGGGAGTAATGTATAGCTGAGTGTTTGGGAGATAATTGCATTTCAATTGGCTGATGGCAGAGCGGGCTGAAAGATTGAGACGGTGGCAGGGGAGGCCTCTGTCCTCCCACTCCACCACAGCAACATCCCCCACTCCCTCCTGCTGGGCACTGCTCCTCCAAAGCCACTGGAATTCTGGGTGGGATCTCCTGATGGCAGCGGTTCCATCTTCATCCCAAATTGTCCCGTGTGGCCCCATCTCTGCTGAGATGGGTGAGGGGCTCCATCCTCGAGCCCTGGGGCTCCAGGGGTGCTGAGCCCGGCAGTGCCTGCGTGCCAGGGGATGTGAGAGCAGAGCCAAACCCTGGGGAGCAGCCCTTGGAGAGGCCCTGGCTGAGCTGTGGCCACACTGAGGGGCCTGGGCAGGTGCAGGCTGCAGGTTCTGGAGGAATGTTGTGTGTGATGGATCTCTGGTGCTTTGGTGAGGAGTGAAAGAGTGAACAATGGTGCCAACTGCTCTTGGTGTGCTTCGCTAAAGAGTGCCCAGCTGGGCTCGGTGTAACCCCAGCTCTGGGAAGCAGCTGAGGAAACTGCTGGGCTTGCAGCTCCTCGAGGACAGCCAGGGAGGGGGGAATGGCTGGGGTGGAGCCCCAAAATCATTAATATCACATGCACTGGCAGGTAGAGAAGCAATCGCAGATCATGGAATATCCTGAGCTGGAAGGGTCCCACGAGGATCATCCTGTCCAGCTCCTGGCCCTGCACAGACACCCCAGCAATCCCACTCTGGCATCCCTGGAGCAGTGTCCAAACCCTAAACCCTCCTGGAGCTCTGGCAGCCTCGGGGCTGTGCCCATTCCCTGGGCAGTGCCCGGGTCTGGGAAGATCCAGCTTCCCAGCAGGTGAGGGGATCAGCCCAGGTGGGTGTAGGGCTGTCCCCCCTCACCCCGGGAAACTACGGGAGGGTCACTGAGTTTATTTTCATTGCTCGATCTCCCTGACCACATTCTGAAAGCCCGAGGGCAGGGGATGAGTCGCGTCCCTTTGCTGCTACCCCTGTGTGTGCAGCGGGCTCGGGGGGGCATCACAAGCACCAGGAACAGCCCGATGCTGCTCTGTGTGTGTGAATCGAGGATCCTTCTAGCCAGGAACAGGAGGGAAAGCCACCCAGCAGCTGCCTGGGCTCCTCCTCAGCAGGCGGAAGTGCAAACAGCGGATGAAGACAAAAGTGGGGACAGTGCTGTGTTGAACCCCCCCAAGGGCTGAGAGCCACAGGCAGTTGGAAGACATGCCCAAGCTTTAGGGGGAAGGAGAGATAAACCCTCTGTGTTTTTAAAGTTCTGATTTCCTGCTTTTTGCTGGTCCTGGATGAAAATACCCCACAGAGCACTGTGGGTTTGACGACGCTGATTTTAGACTCTCCCCAGCAAACCTGGCACATCCTCATGCACTTTGCTACCAGGCTGAGATTTATCCCACCTAAATTTTGCTGCCCATCTGTCACAGGCAGGATGTGTCACCTGGCAGAGGTACTGATCTGTCTGTGGTGAGGAAAAACAGCCTGGTCAAACCCGTGAGACAAAAAACCTATTCAGCACCTGGAATTTATAGGGAGCAAAGCGCATCCCCGGAATACTGATTCTGCCACCGGTGCTCATCTTCCCCCGTCCATCCCCCTCTCACATGCCATGTGTGAACAGCCTTTTCCGGCACGGCACAGAGCAATTCTCGCTTTCCCTTTGCAGTCTGCCTTCCATAATCCACTTAGAATTTGCAGTTTTTTTCCCCCTTTGTAAGCCTGCCTTTAAACTCTTGATGTAGCGCTTTTCCCATCTGTTTCTGCCTGTGCATCTTCCCTGTGTGCTGCCTAATGACTTGCTCTCACTAGGAAAAGTCTGTATATTAATATTATCATTATAATTCTCCTTTCCACCACTTCAGATCTTGTGAGGAATGTAATTGCTAAAGCAGATTTTAAGTTACATCATGATAACCGAGTAAGTTACGGAGGAGGGTTAGACTATCACTTTGCTCAGTAGTTTCAATTTCCCTTCGGTGCTGCTTTCTGAAGGACCCCGATGGCACAGTGGGGCAAATCCTGCACGAGCGGATTCATTATTAATATTGCTGTTAACTGGCATTATTAAGTTGGAGCCTGGCAGCCCCAATTATAGGCTGAGAGCCTTTTGTGCTGGGGGGCTTGTTTCCCATAGAACTCCTCTTCCATCAGCTGCAGGTCCCTTATCATCGGCTCGTTCTGCATCCCAGAATTTCTCTCTTGCTTCAGCCCACGTGTTCCCAGGGGGAGTATTTTCCTCTGCTTCTTGCCCTGTCCCCAGAGGACTGGAGGATGACGTTCCCGTGCTGATAATGTGCCTTGAGATGTTTATTCCACTCTGGTGAATGGAGTTAACAGTCTCTGTGGGTTTAACACCTGCATAAAATTAATCTTCATTTTGCGTAGGGTGAGGTAACCGAGGGAAGTGGCTTTGCTTTCACCCTCGGGGCAGGTTGGAAGTTAATGGGACATGAAGGAGGCAGCACAGCCAGTGCAGGGCTTTCCACCACACCAGCCTTTGGTGCCTCTCTGGTGCCAACTGTGTCCTACTGCCTCAGCAGGGCTCCCATCCTCCCAGTGGGAAAACGCACCTGTAACACAAGTAACCACACTGGTGGTGGGCTTGGCAACGACTCTGTGAAGGCTGGGAATAATCTGGGAATGGATGAGGGAAAGGATGCTCTCCTCTGCCCATCTCCTGGTTTAGCTCCGGGCTGCAGTGGCACTAACAAACCTCCCATGCTGGAAAACCCTGGGTTGGGTGGATTAATGGCTCGAGCCTGCACTGTAGTTATTAAGTGGAACAGACTATTTTCATTAAGAGACACTGACATTATTAAGGCCAGTTAAATGTCTCCTGGAGATGGTGTGCCCAGCGTGAGCTCGGTACAGCATGTCCTGCAGTTTGCCTGGGACATCCAAAATCCATCCATCAGCCTCGACTCATTTCTGTCCCTTATCCCTCAGCTGCTGAGTTTCATTTGGCCAGTCCTCCTCTCTCCCTCCTCTAATCCAGTTCCAGGGACTCAGGTGGATTGAGAACTGGGGACTCAGAGACTTTCATTATTCACATTGTGTGCACCTGAAAATTGCGCTGCCTGCTGGCTTCCAAATTGAATACATTAAATACAATGCATTAAACTGCCGAAATATGGAAATATCCAGGGAGGGCCTCAGATTTAAGACACTCTCAGCCGAGTCCCAGTTTCCAAGAGTCACAGGTTCCATTAACAGCAGTTGGTGCAGGGCCAGGGAGGAGCAGGGGGATGTGGCTGCAGCGGGGCGGAAGGATGGGAGCCAGATGGGGTCCTGGGCAAAGAGGAGATGCTGTTGGGATCCTGGCAAAGAGGAAGAGTTGGGCTGGATTAATATGCAGCAAAACCCAGGCTTCATCCCCTGCCTGGCCATGGGTTCTGTCAGCTGCTGAGTTGCTGACCTGCGATGCTGGGGGTGGCTGAGGGGTCTGGAGGGTGCAAAGTCCCTGTGCAGCAGAGCTGGTGGTGAGACTGAGCTGGACATGCAAAACATCCATTTTTCCCCCCTGTTCTGCATGGGTACCACATTAATTTCATATGTGAGAGGTGGAGCTCACTGCTCTGCACTCAGCAAGGATTGCCCAGCTCAGGGGTGCCAAACTGCCCTCTCAGCCCCTCTTGGCGCCCGTGAAAAGGCTCCAGCATCACTGAGCAACTGAATGTCAACAGTGTGAGGTTGTTCCTAGTTTTTAGTTGGGGAAAGTGAGGCAGAACAAGGAAAACAGCTTCTTGTCAAAGGTCAAGAGCCTCTGTAGCAGAGCATGGAGCAAAACCCAGGTGCCTTGTGTTCCCCATATGGAAATCAGGTTGGGCTTTGTACCCACCACTTGCCTGTCCCAGTTATCTCAGCACTGGTCCCTCTGTGACTTTTATTGATGAGCTCCTGTCTCCCTGAAACACATATTTCTCCTGTAAAGATGGCAAAACCAAAGCAGGGGTGCTGCCATTCAGGTAGGGTGCTCAAACTACCTTTGGATTTATGTATCCTGTTCCACACTCGCTTGTGATGGATCTCTCAGTGCTTCAGGAGCTTCACAGATGGATTTCACAGCTACCACGTGCACAGACTCACACCTTTGGAAAAGTTTCCTATATGTTTCCCACATGGTGCAACAGTGCAGCTGAACAGGCCAGGAAATGAGTACAGTGAAAATATCGAGTTTCAACTGGGAATCTAATTAACCAGGATTTGATTAAGATAGTGGATTTCCTCTTCCATGATTAGAAAAGCCATTTGGGGTCTTTGATGACCAATAGTGATCAAGACATTGATTAAGATTTCATCTTGAGAGGAGAGCCCTTGATACTTCATCTGCCCTGGGCAAGAGGCACCTGCAGCTCAGAAGAGGGCAGGGGTTTCCAGCAGCACCAACAGATGTTCCTATGTTAAAATATAATAATAATAATAATAATGTTAAAATATTATGGCAAACCTCTGTTTGTTGGCCTGAACCACAGAGCCCCTAAACAAGGCCAAAAGGCTCCTCTCCTTCTAAACTGACCGTTTTCCCAAGGAAAATAAAACCCTCCCATCGCCAACACTTCTAGTTTAGAGAGAGGCTAAATCCAAATCCATATTTTCTCCTCATCTCCACACCGTTCCAGTCTTGGTGTTTATTTTTGAGCTATCTCTGGCTTAGCTGCCAAGTTCCACCTCGGTTAAGGCCAGTCCTGGTCAGACATTTCCCATTTCCTGGCTGGAAGTGCATCCCACAGCTCTGCTCCCACTGCCCCGCTGCCCTGGGCTCCCACAGCAATTGAACAGGATATTTTAATGCCAGGCCTGCCAGCTTGGCCTAAATGATTGTAAACAGGGAGTCAGACATAAAAGGAGAGACAGCAAACATAAAATTTTATGGCTTAATACCAGCAATTAGAGGGGGAACACGGGAACGCTTTGGAGCAAAGGTTCCTGCTCCCTACCTGCAGAGAGGCTCCTCCATCCGCAGGCATACCCGGGGCTCCGCTCCCTCGCAGGGCTGTCGGGCCCGGGGCTGTGGGAGCAGCGCAGGTGGGCACACCTGGCTGCCTGGGAGGCCGAGCCCGGCTGCCAGGAGCTCGGCAGGAGGAGGGAGCAGCAGCAGATGCCGCCTGTCAGCCCGAGCAGATGCCTCATTAGCCACGGCGTGCGCCGCAGCCCAGCTGTGCCGAGGGGCCCGGCGGCCTCGGGCTGCAGATGAAGCTGTCGAGCTCGCCTTGCTCACCTCCCTTCTCCCCGCATCCCTTCTCCCCGCATCCCTCTCTCCGCATCCCTCTCCCCGCATCCCTCTCCCCGCATCCCTCTCCCCGCATCCTTCTCCCCGCATCCCTCTCCCCGCATCCCTCTGCCTTCCCCGCGCCGCCGGCCGTGCCTTGTGCAGCACCTCCGCGCATCCTTCCTCCGCAGGCCCATCGCAGCCCTGGGAGCCATCCCGATTTCTCCCCGGGCATCATCCTGGGATGCCCGGCGCGGACAGGGCTCAGAGCCGGATCCGCTCCTGCCGGTTCCTAGCACGGAGGGTCCCCAGCCAGGGCGAGCAGCTTTGGTCGCCGGGGTGGGGTTTGGCACCGCGGACGCTTCTCTGTCCTTATTTCATCGGGAGCGGAATGCTCGAGTGAGAGCCATCACTCATCGGCTTAAACAAAGTGTAGTACAAGACAATTCAATTAACTGCAGCGGGAGTCAATAGCGCGGGGCCGGGAGCGCGGCGCTGCCCGAGCCAGGAGAAATCATCCTCGGGTTGCCATCCTGGGGCAGAGGTGCTGCAGGGAAAAGCCTCTCCCGGAGCATCCCCCACGGCGAAGAGGCAGCCTTGTCTGTGAGGACGGCCTGGTTTCTCCACAGCCAGCTGTGCTCCAGGGATAAAGCCCAGGAATGGGCACATATGGCCAGTAGCTTGAGGGTGTGGATTCCGTCCCCCTGCTCCGCTCTCATGAGCGCTCTCCTGAAATACTGTATCCAGCTCGGGGGACCCAATGCAGGAAGGACACAGATCTGTTCAAGTGAGTCCAGAGAGCCATGGAGATGCTCCAGGGCTGGAGTCCCTCTGCTCTGGAGTCAGGCTGGGAGAGCTGGGGGTGTTCACATGGAGAAAAGGCTCTGGGGAGACCTTAGAGACCCTTCCAGTGCCTAAAGGGGCTCCAGGAGAGCTGGAGAGGGACTCAGGACAAGGGTCTGGAGGGACAAAGCAAGGGGAAATGGCTTCCACTGCCAGAGAAAGAGGGTGAGATGTTTTTGTTCCCCTTGCTTTGAGCACTCTCTGCTTCTCTGTACAGAACCCCTCTCTTATGAGACCCCAGGAGTACACAAAGATCCTCCGGTTAACATCTCCATCTTCTGCCTGTCCTTGTATTCTCCTGCATTCCCCTGAGCTTCCCTAACAATCCCCCCTCCAATGCACTTGTAATGCTATTCCCGTGTTTCCTGGGGTTTGCTTGTGTTTGACGAAAAGACCTCATCATTCCAGATTTGTCTTGCGTGAACTATCACAGGACTAGCGGACTGGAAATCTTTCCGAGTTTTCTTTCAGAAGCTCGTCCCTTGGGAGCATCGCTTTAGTAAGTGATTTTTCTGTTCTAGCCCAAGGATTGGATCCGCATCCAGTAGCCAAATTGAATTCATTCGGGCAAGGTTAAGAGCCATTTGATACAGTTTTAGATTAGGTGAAGGCAGCCATATATATTTCATATTCTGCACTAACTGCTGCACAGTTTCCAGGGATGGACCGGTGTAGCACTTATTGACTGCTCCCCAGCGGTCCCGCTGTTACAAATGGATGTTGCTAAACAGGGAGATGGATCCTAAATCTTTCCCTGCTGAAAGGTAATGGAAATAAAACAGAGCGACAGGCAAAGGGAATGGCTCGACACTTAATAAAAGGTTGGTGTGGCTGTCGGGGTGGCTGTGGGCAGCAGGGAGAGCTTCCCCCTTGGCTGAGGGGGGGCTGTTTGCATTCCTGCCCTTGGCTTGAGCTCTTTCCCAGGCAGGATTGAGTGGCACTATTAGAGAAAAGTACTGCTGCAGTCACCAGTGTGGTACCGAGCACGGCTGCTGTGTTTCCACAGTAACAGGGAGGTGCTCGGGATCCCTCCTGCTCCCCTTCCCTGGCTCGCAGGGAGCTGAATTCAGCGACCTGGCCATGTGCACCAATGAGGCTGTGTCAGCCAAGGATAGAGACATGGTTTGAATAGTAGGACAAATGGGTTTCCCTGTTTCCTCAAGGTGAGCCCATCCACAGTGGTAGTGATGCCTGAAATGCTCATGTGCCATCGCCATCTGCTCCCGCTGGAACAATCTCAAGAGCAGCATCCCCTGGGGCCGGAGCCCTCCTTCCATGTGCTTGGCCTGTGGCAGGGAAAAAGTGAAAAAAAAATTGCCCTGACATCTCAGAGAGGCTGCTCAGGCTGTGAGATACACACAGAGGCACAATGAGCTGAGGGAGCATCCCGTGGGCCCAGGGACAGCCGTGGAAAGCAGAAAGGGAAATCTCTGTTGTCAGTATGGAAGAGCTCACAACCCCGTGCACAGCTTTTAGCACAGGCCAGGTGAAAAAGGACTTTGGAAAAGAAGCAAGTTATATTTAGGATAACTAAAAGTCCCTCCTGAAGGGTCCTAGGGACAGGCAAGGCCCATAAAATTTTGTTCTTACTCACAAATCTCACCAATACTCTAGAGCATCAGGCCCAGGATGTTTATTGCTTTTCCAAAAGGCCCAGCTACTGAATTCATGACATGAAATGAGGGGCTCAGCCTTCCTTGCCTTTTGACTGTTTGATCTTTACAGCAGCAGGGAAAATTTGGAAAACA
The DNA here is from genome assembly GCA_032173965.1 of Sitta carolinensis. Taxonomy (NCBI): domain Eukaryota; kingdom Metazoa; phylum Chordata; class Aves; order Passeriformes; family Sittidae; genus Sitta; species Sitta carolinensis. The sequence continues at coordinate 7,035,082 of CM063304.1, forward strand.
TAACCTTTACGTTCTGCAGAGCCAGGGAGCAAATAAAAAGGACATAGAAGTCATTTGCTATTTATTTCTATTTCTGAAAAATTTCATCCTTTTTTTTATTATTTTGAAAGCACCTTGGTTTCACACAAGTTTTTTAAGTAAGTGCTTGGAATGGTTTTGGGGAATGGAGATGTGTAAATAATGACAGGATTTGGGTCTTTTTGTGCATCTTCTGAGCTCTTCCTTAACCTGCTAGAAATGAAACAAACAAGAACTAGGGAATGAAAAGCTGCCTAAAGATGTGACAGAGAAGAGCACAGATCCTCTCCTCCTAGAAATGTGTTTCCCAGGAGTGGATGGAACTGGTGGAAGCGAGAATGCTTGACCTAAACCTTTGTGTCACACTGAGAGCTCTTCAAAGCAGGAGATAGCACAGGAGAGCTCTTCAGCTTCATGGCACAAGTGGCTCTAGAAATGGTGTTCAGTGTGAATTCTCACTCCAAGCTGTCCTGAGGATGTTTGCTGAGGCTGTTCTCTGTGTGTTTGTTAGGCAGAGTCCAGGGAGTCCTGTGACTGTGACATCAGCAAAGAGATGTCTCCACTCCCCCTCCAGACAAAGCCAGGGACCAGAGGGACAGGAGGTCACAGTGGAGGACTCAGGGCACTGCCATAAGAGGATGTGACATTTAAGCTCCATTTTATCTGTCTTTTGTCAGTACAAGACTTCCTCCTCCTTTTCCTCCTCCACGTCCTTCTCCTTTTCCTTCTCCTCCTCCCCACGTTCATCACTCAAACGGCTCCTGTGAAATTCAGGGTCTCTTTGATGAGTCTCTGGAATAGGCATCTCTTTCCCTGTGCTAATCCATCATGTCTCCTCCCATGGGGCTTTCCCATCTCATTTTCCCAGCTATAAACATGTTTCACCCCATTCTCCCCATTTATTGACCCTCCTGTTAAAATGGCCAGAGAACTGGTGGGGAAATGAACATTTTTTTCTTGTTTGAACCAGAAAACAGCAAGCCCTTCTCAAAAATTCACTCTTCATCATTGCTTGTTTTGTTTCTTCATAAACCGTTTCAAAACTACCAGGTTGGTTTTTCTGTTTTGTTTTGTTTTTTGTTTGGGTTAGAAATGAATGCAAGCCAGGTAAAAATGTTTTAGCTTGAGGGATTTTCCATTCTGAAAAGAAAAAAAAATAGAGAAGGAAGCGTGGAGGAAGCAAAGCTCAAATAACACAGTGCTGCAAATCCCACCAACCTGGGAATTAAACACTGCTCCTTTTCCATTGTTTCCTCAGAGAAGCCCAGCCACTGTGAACAGTTTTGACAAATGTGTTTATATTGTTTGATAGGAATCTTCTAGTCAGTACTAAAATACAACATTGTGGGGCAGGAGGGGGAGGGAAGATGCACATCCATCTGTCCAGAGAGCAAGCAGCACATGTCCGGATTTGCATGGACACAGGCAGATCCAGGAGTCCCTGGGCAGCGGCCAGAGGCCTTTGATTGAGGGGATTTGATGGCTGTGTACCCAGCAGTGTAAATGCAGGGGAGAGCGTTTCCCTGTTGGCATCTGCATGGAGAGCAGCGATAAATTCGGGATGAAAGATCGCGCTCATCACCGCAAGACCCTGAAGGGATGGCTGGGCACGGAGCTGGAGAGTGATGGCTCACCAGGCACAGGAGCTGAGCTGGCAGGAGCCTGCTTTCCTCCCAGAGCCAACCTCGGCTCAGGAAAGAGAAAACCACATTTTTACTGCTCTTCAGAATTCATCCTTTTTTCCAGGGTCCCATTTTCACATCATTTGGAGGAGGAGGCAGGCTTTGGTGCTGACTCTGGATGTCTCCCTAGGCCAGCTTCAGAGGAGGCTGTGTCATCTCCAACCTTTCAAGGGAGCCACAAGGGCTTAATTAAAACCTAAACCCGTGCACCGCTATTCAGATGAGACCATCGGCTCCTCTGCTGACGGCAGCTCAAACTTGTCACTTTGCTCGTGCTGCACATCCGTGCTGGAAGGGAGGAAATTTCAGCTGAGAGACAGGCTCAGGGCTGGCGTGGGCTGAGCCCCTCACCAGAATCCTCTGGCTGGCAGGAGTGGGTTGGGGGACAGGCAGCATCCCTGTAAGTCCAGGGAGCAATCAATCACTGGGACTTCGTTAAAAGATGCATTGAAGGCAGCTGCTTGACAGAGCCGGTGTGCAGAGGTGACACAGACCTGACTCCAGGCACCAGGACTGGAGGGAGAGGGAAAATCTGCATTTCCTAATCACATCACTCTGGTCAGAAGTCACTTGTTTTCAGCTCCATTCTGGGCATTTGCATGCTTAGAAGGAAAAAATGTAATATTAACCATTGCCTTCCATCCCTGAGGAATCAGCCGGGACATGAAAAGCAGCAGCTACAGAGAGAGATGGTTTGGGGGGTTGGGAGACCCAGAAGAGTGAAGATTCAGGGAGCAGCTTAAAAGCAGGGGGAAAATCCAGTCCATCCAGGCAATATCAGTTTGTTGTTCCCAGTAAAAGCAGAAACCAGGTAAAGGGACATATCTGTGAGATGTTCCTGTTCCTGTGTGTGGCTGTAGCATTCATGCCTCTGCGTGTGCTGATAGGGGTGTGCCTGGAGGGGCTGCACCTGTAGGACACACCTGTGTGACACAGGACAGGTGTGCACCCCAGGAACACGTGGAGGGTGTGCATCTGCAGGTGTCTGCATCCAGACAGACCAGAAGAGACTTTAGTGAGACTGAAGGGAGAGATTGTAGGGACCATGGAGAGGTTGTAGAGACCATGGAGAGATTATAGACACCATGGAGAGGTTGTAGAGATCATGGAGAGGTTGTAGACACCACGGAGAGGTTGTAAAGACCATGGAGAGGCTGTAGAGACCATGGAGAGGCTGGAGAGACCATGGAGAGGTTGTAGAGACCATGGAGAGGCTGGAGAGACCATGGAGAGGTTGTAGACACCATGGAGAGGCTGTAGAGAACATGGAGAGGTTGTAGACACCATGGAGAGGCTGTAGAGAACATGGAAAGGTTGTAGACACCATGGAGATGTTGCTCCTCTGGTGCAGCTGGAGGCTGTTTCCCCTCATCATGTCATTTCTTCTCCAGGAGCAGAATCTGACCCCTCCTGGCTGTCCCATCCTGTCAGGGAGCTGTGCAGGGCCTGAAGGTCTCCCCTGAGCCTCCTTTTCTCCAGGCTGAGCTCCCCCAGCTCCCTCAGCTGCTCCTTATCAGACTCATGCTCCAACCCTTCCCCAGCTCCCCTCCCTTCTCTGTTCATGGTGTCTTGCTTCTGCCTGGGGGCCTCAGGAGGTGCTCTAGGAGGTGGTTCCATCAAGAGGCCACCAGGCATTTCCATTTCCCTCTGATTTCCAGCACAGAGCCCCTGTGCCAAGCAAATGCCACAACAACTCACACAGTAGCTATAGGAAAGCAATTTATACATTATTTGATGCTCAAATGTTGGAAACCAGGTTGGGCCTTGGTCTGGTGCTTCCTGTACAAGCAGAAAAGGGATATCAGATCAGATATTGGGAGGAATGTCTTCCCTGTGAGGGTGGGCAGGCCCTGGCACAGGGTGCCCAGAGCAGCTGTGGCTGCCTCTGAATCCCTGGCAGTGCCCAAGGCCAGGATGGACAGAGCTTGGAGCCCCCTGGGACAGTGGGAGGTGTCCCTGCCCATGGACGGGGTGGAATGAGGCAATCTCTGAGGTCATTGCCAAACCAAGCCATTCTGGGATTCCAGAATATCCAGTACCACAGCGAGGGGAATGGGATGCTGTGAGGGCACCACACACATCCCAGCCCATCCTGCTGTCATTGATCTCTCTTCAAGGAGATCCCAGCTGCTCTCCCCGCTCCATCTGCAGCCTCCAAACAGCCACTGCAGGGGAGAAAATAAAACATTGTGTTCAAGGTGGGGGGGAGGGAAAAATTATTTTTACAAAAATCAGCTGCTCTGGCATCCCATAAATCTCAATTTATTTGTCCTTTTCTCTTTATACAAGCGTGAAGGGAAGCAAAGCCATGTGTGCAGAGCCTCCCTGGGGTCCCTGGCAGAATGGAGGGGCATGTTCAAGGCAAGATGCCCTCAGCCCTCAGCCACCTGTAGCAAGGGAAAGGGGCTTTGTGGAGTTTAATTTTTCCCCTCAGGTATCTCTGTGGTGGGATCATTCACAATGATTTTTGCCCCAGGGAAGGGGAAGGTGCTGGAAGGAGAAGGAGGAGCTGAAGAGTAGAACTGTGGGAAGTGACCTGAGGGTTCTGGTTGAGACAGGAGACATAAGTCACCTGTGTGTGCTGGCAGCTCAAAGGCCACCGTGTCCTGGGGCATGAGGCCAGGGAGGGATTGTCCTGCCCTGCTCTGAGATGGGGCAGCCTCACCTCCAGTGCTGGGGGCACCTCGGGTGCCACAATATAAAAAAGACATTGAGCCATTGGAGAGGATCCGGAGGAGGCCATGGGGATGGGGAAGGGCCTGGAGGAGCAGCTGAGGGCTCTTGGTTTGTCCAGCTGGAGCAGAGCAGCTGAGGGCAGAGCTCCCCGGGGCTGCAGCTCCTCCCGGGCAGCTCCGGGCTCTGGGACAGGGACAGGAGCCAGGGCACGGCTGGAGCTGGGCCAGGGAGGGTTAGTTTGGATTTCAGGGCAAGGCTCTTCCCCCAGAGGGTGCTGGCACTGCCCAGGGAATGGGCACAGCCCCGAGGCTGCCAGAGCTCCAGGAGCCTTTGGGCAGCACCCCAGGGATGCCCAGGGTCTGATTGCTGGGCGTCTGTGCAGGAATAGGAGCTGGATCCTGGTGGGTCCCTCCAGCTCAGATTCTGTGATTTTCTGATTCTCTTTCTCAGGTGCCCAGTGCGTGGGGGCTCCTCAGTCCCAGGTGCCAGGGTTCAGCCAAGCAGGGCTCTGAGGCTCCACTCCCCTCGGCTCTGCTGCTGGAGAAGCTGCTGGGGTGGCCATGTCAGGGTGGAGGGGTTGTGGTGAGGGACGAGCCAGGTGCTGTGATGAGGGGACACCAGTGGCTGCTGTGACAGGCAGCCAGGGGTGTGCAGGGGGCAGGAGCTGCTCTCTGCCCCCACTGCAGAGCCCTCTGGACAAACAGTGAGTGCCCTCCCTCCCAAAGGCCTGCAGGAAGGGGGTGCACGTGGGGTTTGCTCCCAAACCCGCAGGCTCTGCAGCCCCAAGGCGTGGGGGGATCCTGTGGCTGCCCTCCCTCAGGGCTGTTGGGCTCAGGGGGTGTCAACCTCTTCAAACAAACATCTATTTCCTGACCTGAAGAGGTTGCTGAAGAGGTAACTGTGGGGTTTCGGGTGGTTTTGCTGTTTTTGCTGAGCTCCCATCAGGATTTGCTTAGGAGTTTGCCATCCACAGCCCCTGGATTTGATGTGCCTGTACCTGCGGAGGTGGGATTGGGATGCTCCCAGCCTCCGAGGATCCCAGGGTTTGCTGTGATCACCTCTGTAACCAAAGCTCTTGCTGGGTGGTGCCGCAGCTGCTTGGGTCACAGGAAGTTTTAAAAGGTTTTTGCAGGTTCAGGAGTGCACAGAGCTGGGAGTAGGCAGTGTATGCTGCTTCCCATATCCCTGCACTTCAGCTGCCATGCAGCATCTCCCGTGCATGGGCTGATGGCACAGCCTGCTGGCTTCTCCCTCGGCGCAGTGGGAGCTGGCACAGACTGTTTAACACCCCTTCTCTGAGTGTTTAACATCCCTCTTTCCCCCTCTTTGCACAGAACTTGTATCCAAATCTTCATTTTCCCTGGACTAGGACATTCACAACTTGCGGGGGTAGTACAGCAGTAATTACACTCTCCATCGCTTTCCCATCAAGAAATAAATGGAAGAAAACCACATCCCAAGGTAGCAGCACTGACCTTCATTTCAGAAGGTTAGTCACAGTCAGCTGGGCTATAATCCAGCCCTAAATTTACCCAAGACCTTGCTGTTCCCTCGGGGTGGTCACATGCTGAGATGGGGGCAGCTGCCAGAGGGAGGCTGATGGGAGAAGCACAAGTGCTCTGGGAGGTGTTTTCCATAGGAAAAGGTGTCTGTGAGGAAGGGTGGATTTTTGGGGTCACTCTCTGCAGCAGGCAGTTCCTGGCGTGGGCATCATTCTGTTGGTGGCTTTGAGAGCAGGAAGGTGCTGGGGGCCCCCCGAGGTCAGACATTCAAAGTTCATTAATCCTGTTCTCTTCCGTGCCCTGGCAGGGCTGTGATGCTGCCTGTATCTCCCTGAAATGTCACCTTTGCCTACTGATGATGGATAAACTCCTTTCCAAAGACTTTCCCTAAGGTGTGGTGCCTCATGATTTTAAAAGAACTTGGTCTTCCTTCACCCTGTGCCACGTAGCTCCAAGTGATGAAACTCTCCTGCCAGGGTTGGCAGTACTGGGATGAACCTTGGGAAAGGTCAGCATGTCTGTCCCATTCCCTCCAGCCTCTTGGGTGCTGCACCACATTCTCAGCAGTCTCATAAGCCTGCTGTTGGCTGCAGACGTGGGAATATTCCAGTTCCTCAGCCTATGGAATGCCAGGGAATGTGGTCACCATCATTCCCCACCCTGTCACCCAGACCATTTAAAGCTTGTTGAGGGAATATCTGTTTTAAGGCCCTCAGGACACCGTGCTGTGTCCTGTAGTCCAGGAGAACCTCTCCTGCTCTGATGCTGTGATGGAGGGAGGTCCAGCATTTCTCGATGTTCCTTAGGAACCTACCAGCCCTCCCTTACAAGGGAACTCTGTCTCCTCCTTCTGAAGTAATTCCTGTGTTGTTCTGCCCAAGAAGGGGGTTTTGGGGTTTGTGTGGAGTGGGCAGCTGTCCTCTGTGCTCAATCCTACTTCCTTTGGCTGTGGAAGGGAGGGAGATGTTTCTGCCATTCCTTGGGAGGGTGATTATGGAATGCTGAGGTGAAAGACTGTCTTGATCTGCTGAAAATCCAGCTGCATTCCTGGACCTCAGCTGCCCTAAGATAATGTGCAGGGCAACAACTGGATCCTGGTATCTTTATTATCCCTCTGGACTTGCTCTGTGCCTCTCACTTGTTGTCTTTGAAAGAGGAGGGGGGGAAATAGATGGCCATGAGAATTGTGTCCAGCTATTTCATGTAAGTCACAGTCATTTCTAATCTCAACGTGCAGGGACTGCATCACACGGCCCAATCAGTCACTGATTGTCCTGCAGATGCAGTTTAGCCAGAAGTAAAAAGCAATCCACAGACAGAAAAACGGGAAATAAGCTTATCTGGGGCTGTGCAACTTTTTGATGATAGGACAGCCCAGGTGTTTGAGCACTGGTGGTTACCCAAACCAGTCCTGCAGATCAGAGATGCCTCCCTGGGGTGGGAATGGAAGAAGGTCTGTGGAGGATGACTTGCTCCAAGTGTAGGTGCAGGAGGTGGGCAGCCTGCCGTCCTCGCTGCAGGCAGGGCTGACAGTGCAATTCCCTGGGGGATGCCCACAGAATCAGAGAATCCCAGGATGGTTTGGGTTGGAAGGAAACCTTGAGACCATCCCTTTCCACCCCCTGCCATGGGCAGAGGTGCCTTCCCCCAGACCAGGTGGCTCCAAGCCTTGTTCAGCCTGGCCTTGGACACTCCAGGGATGAGGAGGAGTTTCCTCACACAGCGAGTGAGTCTCAAACAAGAGTATTTCATCTGGGCAGATGGCAGGGGGTGACCAGAACTGTGCCCCTCTCATCCAAGAGGAGCCCTGCAGATCCACCCCTCAGCATTCAGGGCTGGGGGTATGGGGCAGGGGTTTTTCCACTTGTGCCATTGAGCCTCTGTGTGTCTGTCAGGCTTTAATGCAGATTGTTGTCTCTTTTCCCACACCAGGAGGGCTGAGTGCCCATGGGGATGGGATCTGCCTGCCCAAAGAGCCTTCTGGCAGTGCTGTGAGTGCCCTCATGTGCTGCAGGACTCTCCTCTGGGAAGTCTCAGAGCTGGCAAAAGAGAAGGACACTATTAGGGAAGTTGGCATCCCTCCAGCATGTGTGATCCTCTCATGTTTGCTCCCTGTGTGTTTACCAAAAGCACCCTTATTTATTTCATCAGCTAAATGCTGCAAACCAGATGCCTGAGTTCCATCAAGGCATTTAATGATGATGATCATTGCTTCCCCTAATGCTGTGTCTTCCAGCGAGGACGATGCCACAGCAGTGCACAGCTGTTGACCAATGGGGGCCTGTCTGTTTCCTCCAGTGTTTTATGGTACTTAGCTATTCTTTCTGCTAGGCCGCCTTTTATTCCCTTCTTTTTCTTTTTTTTTTTTCCTTTTTTTCTGCTGAGTTGCAAGAAGTTCTGAGGTGGAACGTGGCATCTGTTTAATGGTGCAGGAGCCTGGCGAGGCAGATGAGCTCAGGGAGTGAGGAGAGGCTCCTGCTCCTCTGCAGTGCTGCAGAAAGTCTCCAGTGTGACAAAAACACGAGCCCCACAGCCTCCCAGAAGCAGGGAAAGGATGTGGCTGCTCTTTCCCAGCTAAGCTGTGAGTAAATAACACAGATGAGTAAATAATACAGACCAGGCTGCATGAGGAGGCTTTGGCACAGCCAGAAGGGAAGATTGATCCTAAGGGGGTTGTTTCTGGTGCAGAGCTGTGTTTTTCCTTGGCTGGATGCACCAAGATGAGCTTGAGAGGACACGAGATAGGGACAGATGTTGGGAAAGGCACATGTTGGGGGTGCAGGGAAGCTGCTCAGACCCTGTATTTCCCAGGGCTGTGCTTGGCTGTTCTGCTGAGCTGCTCCATCGACCAGGACTGAGAACCTGCTGGGGACAGGTCAGGTTGTTTCATTTTAGCTGGTGCCTTCACCGGGAAGGTGGGAGCAGGATCGTGTCCTTGCATCCCAAGGTGTTCCAGGATGGACCTGCTGTCGAGACAGGCAGAGGCACTTCCCAAAGGGAGACCTTCAGGCTGCTGCCATCCTATAGGAACGATACCTGGCTGTCCAATCCAGCTGTGGTGTTGCCTTCCAGCTGGGAAGTGCCTTGTAACTGCTGGAGGTGTCTTAAGAGACAATTAAGAATTTCAGTGTTGCTTTGATATTTGTTGAACAAAATGTTGACACAACACACCAGGTTATTCGGTTTTGTTTTAACTTTCAGTTTAGTTTTCAAAAAAAATAAAATAAAGAGAGTATGAAATGAATTAGCAAATTATTTTGATTGCTTTGTTCATTTTTCCAGTAAGAAAGTTACCCACCTGGAAAATACTGACTGGCTGCAGGCAGGAGCAGAATTTATTACCTGAGATAAATGGATGTGGGATAAAAGTCCTCTTTATTTTTTCATTTTAGCTGCAAAGGATGATATGCTTCTGTTCTGCTCTTTGTGCCTAAGATCAAATAAGAAGGAACTTTGCATAGGTGTGCCAATGCCTTTCAAGGGGAAGTTTCTCCCCCCACCCCAACCTTCCTTTTCCTCCTGGAAGCAGCACCTTGGACTCGAGATGAGAGCAGTGTTTGACATCCTTTTCACAGTGATGCCAGCATGACTCTGAATCCCAGAACTGGCACTCATTCTGCGTTCCATCCCATGTGCACAGGCTCTGATCTCTCTACCTTGGCCTTGTTTTATTCCCTTTTTTCTTCCTTTCTTTCCCCATTTCTTTGGCAAAGAAGGCTTTGTGGGAGAAGCCTCATTTCATTTCCCGCGGGTCCCGAGGGGTGGCTGGCTGATCTCATATGCAGGGTGTCAGCTGCATTAAATGAACACGCTCAGATCACTGTAAATCCCTATTTACACATAATAAACACGAGGATATAAAACATAGAGGAAATAATACATTATTGATTACAGCAGTGGCATGTAATGTCCTTTGAAAGGCGGGTGGTGCTTGCCCATCCATCAGTGCTCCGAACGCGGATCCTTCTGCTCCCTGGAATTCTCACAGGTCAGCTGGGAGTGCCTGCCTGCCCCAGCTCCCTGTGCAGAGAGGATGGGCAGCCACGGGGAAAGGCAGCTGAGACTGTTTGCAGATAGAGCAGCAAAGGGCAACAGCAGCCACAAGGAAGAAGTTTTGACAGTGATGGCCCTGGCACAGGGTGCCCAGAGCAGCTGGGGCTGCCCCTGCATCCCTGGCAGTGTCCAAGCCAGGCTGGAAGGAGCTTGGAGCACCCTGGGACAGTGGGAGGTGTCCCTGCTCATAGCACTGCATGGGCTCTAAGTTTTCTTCCAACCCAAACTATGCTATTCTATTTCCCTGGCCGGCAGCCCTGCCTGTTGGGCATGCTGGAATTTTCCTTTAGGCAAGAAGGTGCTTGAAAAAAAAATTCCTACAAATGCAGCCAGAGTATTCAAATCTCGTTGTCTTTTCCACTCGGAGCAGGCAATATCTCCCATAAGGAGTGGGTTATGTGCAGGATGCCCTGGTCACATCTATATGTGAGCAAAATGAAAGCTTGGTACAACACCTGGGGGGTGCAGGGTCAGCTATTTTTTGGGATTGGGAAGCATGGCTTACAAGCCCTGACCCTACTCTTACAGCTATCAGTCGGATGCACTCCAAAACAAAAAGTCTGGTGGGTTTTACTGTGCGTGTATGACTTTTTGTTAGGTTTCGTATTTGTTTTTTAAAAATGGTGATGTGCTCACCACCTGAGGTGCCCTATCAGCATCACTGCCCTGGCACTCGTGTTACAGTGATGAAGAGCAGTGTTTTGATGGTTGCTGAAATTGTAGGTGATGATTCCTTCTTTCTCAACAGCAGGCACCATTCCTCATCTCCCATGCGATTCATGAAATTCATTCCCTTGTTTTATCTCTGGCTGAGGTTGCAGGCGAGTGAGGTCGGTGAGGCTTGACAGGCATTTGGAATAGGTTTTGTTGGGTTTAAATGAGTTGAGAGTTCAAAGCCAGGCAGGTAATGGAGCAGTTCTGCTCCTCTTGTTCACTTTGAGGGGATTGCAGACCCTGCTGCTCCTCACAGCGTGGCTTTGGGGGCTGCGCCAGTCAGGAGAACCCTGAGGAACAGCTGTGTTAGAGGGTAGTGCAGGACGCAGGGGAATGGGGGCAGGGTTAGGGTGGATATTGGGAAGAAATCGTTCCCTGGGAGGGTGGGCAGGCCCTGGCACAGGGTGCCCAGAGCAGCTGTGGCTGCCCCTGGATCCCTGGCAGTGCCCAAGGCCAGGCTGGATGGGACTTGGAGGAACCTGGAATAGCGGAAGGTGTCCCTGAGGATGGAATGAGATGATCTTTAAGGTCCCTTCCAACCCATCCTTTCCATGATTCTAACAGAGAGCCTTCATGAAATGTGGATAACTTGACTGTGCACGTGGGGAAAGCTCCCTGCCCCACCAGCTGCCCCCACCTTGGATGCAAGCTGTTTGCTCACTCGTGGGAGCTCTGCAGTGAAAACATATTGAAGTTCCCTTTTCCTGCAGCTTTTTTCCTCCAGGTATTTAATCTTAGTTTACAGATGAAATGTGCAGTGGAGAAAAAGATGCTAATCACACAGTTGCTGCACTCTGCTCCAGCCACTGAAAAATTTATTACCATCTGTCCTGGACTGGACAGGGCTGGAGCATCACCCCCTAACAGCTTTGGAGTGGCAGCAGAGAGACCCAGCATCACAGCAGGGCATGGCCCTGAGCCCCTGGGGTCACCACGGGCCTCACAGGGGCTGGGGCAGGAGAGCTGCACTCCCCAATCTGCTCTGGGCTCAGCTCAGAGGCAAGAGAAGTGCAGGCTGGGCTGGAAGCTTCCAGCACTTGGCTGTGAGTGTCAGCAGCACTTCTGGTGTTTTATGGTCAGAGGGGATTTTCACCAACCATTTGTCAACACTCTCAGGCACCTTGGTGGGATTCTAGGGGTGTCAGGTGCAGAGCCAGGAGTTCAATTCAATCCTTGTGGGTCCCTTCCAAAATATTCAGAATATTCTATGATTTAACTACTCAGCTCTTCACACTTTTTTTAGCCAGCTGTTGAGAAGTCATTATTTCAGTCTCCTGGATACATCATTATGTACATCACTAATAGGTCCCTTCCTTGGCTGTAACAGGGCACGTGGCTTTACATGATCAGGTTTTGACAGGCTTTTATAAACCTGGAGCAGAAGGTGAGGTCAGAAATCAGACCAGAAATGGGATTTCTCTGGCTCCCAAAGAAAGGTGTTTGGCTGCGCAGCTTTCTGAGCATCTTGTAATATCAAACTGTCTTGGAAGTAAAGTGGTTTGATTTTTGGCCTGTCTCTGCCCTCAGTGGATTATTGGACTTACAGTTCAGAAATACTCAAACTGCAGCTCCTGTGATGCATCTTAAATATACGATTTCCACTTGGCTTTTTGCAAGACCAATGTTTCTTCCTGGCAGATCCTCTTGCAACTATATTTTCCCTCCAGCACCAGCAAGCCCAGCAGAATTTTGGAGCACACAACCATTCCATAAAGTCCCTCTCCTGTGGCTGTGTTTGCTTATGTATCTCCCTTTTTTTTCTTTTTTTCTTTTCTTTTTTTCTTTTTTTTTTTTTTTTTTTTTAACTAACTTGGACTATTTTCATAAAACCTCACACCTTGTAGAACACAAAACTGCTGAGCAAGGAAATAATCATCAGTGGTGCAAGGAGTGCTTGTGGCTCTCCTGCAGCAATTAGCAAACCTTAACGCAGGCTTGGCTCTCTTTCCAATTAAACCCTGGCAAGCTGGAATACACGATCTGCTAATGAAATGGGGAGTTTTGGAGCTCCTCTGCTGGCTGTTCGGAGGATATGGGAGCTTTAGGCTGTCTGTCTGAAACTAAGCCATTGAAAGTAATGGGCTGGACAATCTCACCCCATTACTTTTAATGGGATTGAGAGAGTGCCGTGGGAGCAGGACGGGGGGAAGCGGGGGAGCTGTTTCCACAGATCATCCGAGTTATGGCCAATGCTGGGAAAATGCCCCCCTGGCAGCGGGGGCTGTGTGCAGTGAGAGGGTTCGGCAGGGAGGGAGCAGGGAAGGTGCACAAAGGCATCAGAGCCACGAGTCAGCCCTGAGCGGGGGCGGATTTTGGTCAGGGAATGTCACAAGGGGAGGAACTGCTGGGTGGGGAGATCCTGCTGCTGGATGGGAGAGATTCCTGCTGCTGGGTGGGGAGATCCTGCTGCTGGATGGGAGAGATTCCTGCTGCTGGTGGGGAGATCCTGCTGCTGGATGGGGGGGATCCCGCTGCTGATGGGGGAGAGATCCCACTGCTGGGTGGAGGAGATCCCACTGCCGGATGGGAGAGATTCCTGCTGCTGGGTGGGGGAGAATCCTGCTGCTGTATGGGAGAGATCCAACTGCTGATGGAGGAGCTCCCACTGCTGGGTGGGGAGGAGATCCCTGCCGTTTGTGCTCCCTCATCCCCACCTTCCCTGGTTTCCCGTCCTGCCCCTCACCTGTGTTCACTAGGGGAGAGTGTAACGTGCTGTGAGCTACAGTGATTTCAGCTGCGGCAGCTCAGCATCACTAGGTGAAGATCCAGCTGATGGAACCAGTTGCAGTTGTGAGTTTTCAGGTCAGTTAGGAAACTGAAAACGCTCGAAAAGGGGAGAGGGAAGGTCATGAGACACAAATATCACGGGAGTAAAGATTTAGGCTGAATGCTGCAGCCTGAAGTTGGTGGGGTTGCTCAACACCCAACACCTTTGGTGCCCTCTCTGGAGCTGGGCAGTGTTGTTAGAGGATATGAAAAGAATGACACTTACACAGTTAAGTGTCAGAGTACAAAGAAGAATGTTTATTTTTTTTTTATTATTTTGATATGTATAGATTTTGGATAATGATCAGGGATTGGAAATGAGGTTATTACTTTTCTAACCCTACTGGTCAAAGTAGAAGTCTATTAAATGGGTTTTTATTAGAAAAGAATACATAAACAATCTTTGTTTATGTTGTAAACTATGGGAAAGTGTATTACCAAAACGTAAATATCAGAAAGTTGTAAAATCTAAGACAACAGGGCAGGGTGAGCTGCAGCACCCCAGCCTGAGGCTGCTGCTGTGGATGCCTGCATGGCCTGGGTGAGGGATTTCCTTGTGGTGGGACATGGAAGGAACATGGTCTGGACAGGGCAGCAATCAGCCTCCCACAGCCTGAGATTTGCCCACTCACTTTCATTTCTCCTCCTGCTGAGCGTGGCCAAAGCCTTCCCTGCCTGTAAGCTTAAACCTCAGTACCTCAATCAAAGCAGAAAGGGATGGAAATGTGGGCATGAGATAATCCCTTATATCTTATGGCTTTCTCCCCCTCCCTGTAATTGGTGCCTTGTTCCTTGGTGGAGGGCTGGGACCTGTTCTCGTGCTGCCCCTTCCTTTTGGCACCACAGCTCCAGAAAGCTTGAACAGAAGGGCAGGAGCAGGGGCTGCAGCAAATGCACCTCCGACTGGGATTAACCTGGAATTGCTTCTTCTTTGATCAGTTTACTCATCAATGAGGCTTTGGCAACACCACCACAAGGTTCCCCAAGCTGTTTAGGAACCTCAGCTCCCATTCAAATTCCTGGGAAGTAATTCAAGTTTGGATATCTGAGGAGGAAATGGGGATTAACCTGTGCCATGAGTCTGCCCCAAGGTAACACACTCGCGTCACTGATCTCCTTCATCTCAGAGAGGAGACAACACAGTGTGGACTGGGCACAGCAGGTCTCCTGCCCCTTTCCACCTCACAGGCAGGAAGGCAGCTAAAAGAGATGCTGAGAGTTGCCAAGGAGAGGAAAAATGAAATAGCAGCTGAAGATCAGAAATATTTTTTAAAACGCCTCAGATGTGGAAGAATTGCAGCCGTGCTGTGAGGTAACCAGCAAATAGAATTTAATTATACCATACACAGGAGTAATGGAGCTTGTGAGGCTGGAGTGTGATTTCCCAGTAATAGGAGGACAGCAGGGATCCCTGCTCGGGCTGTCGTGTGCTTTCCCTGCCTCGGGGGAGGGAAGGGCGGCAGCTCCTGCAGCCTGGAGCAGCCAGGCACTTCTGGGGGTGTCAGCACGTGCAGCCCGTGGAGCAGCTGGCAATGGGATTATCGGGAGTGGGGGCACGAGGATCTGGGGCACAGGGGCTTGTGAGGCAGTGCCTGAGGTCAGGCAGAGGAAAGCTGTGCTCCCTGCACACTCTGAGGGCAGAAGTGCTCTGTGCTTCCCCGTGCTGCTGTCCATCTTGCAGACGTGTAAGAAGGATGGCTTAGGCAGAAACACGTCCAAGGTGGGAGCTGTGAGGAGCCATTGTTGATCCAGAGCACGGCTATAGATGTGACCTTTACGGTTCTGTGGGTTTATTTTAATTATTTTTCTCTCAAGCTTATCCACAATCTGTCAGAGGAGTGTGGGGAGTTCCAGAGTTTATTGCAAAGTGTTTCCATTGCCATGTTCTCCTCCCAGTTGAGTTTGTTTTGGTTTATTTTGTTGGATTTTTCACCTTAAGGGGGTTTGTTTGTTTGTTTGTTTGTTTCTGGAAAGGGTGTGAGGCAGGGACACTCCTGCTGTTGTGTGGAACTCTAGACCTGTGTGTAACTGTGGCTCTCTGAGTGACAGGGGAGCACAAGAAGTGCTATTCCTTCCACCATGAGTTGTTCCCACCAGGCTCCAGGATAATGTGCTGTGTCTGTGGCTGATGTTGCTTGGATTGGGGTGGGACCTGCAGGGGTCCTTCAGCAGAAGCAAGGAACAGTGCAGGGGCTTTCAATGATATTAGAAGCCCCTGTGAAATCAGGCCTTCAGAGAAAACACTGCACTCTTAAGGAATCAAAATATGTGGGTTTTGTGTCTTTCTCCCTGTCAGTTTTGTTCTGAGCTGGTTTTAGACAGTCTCAGTCTCACAACTGCTGCTGTTGAAAGCCCTCCTGGTCAGTAGGAGCTCATCCTGATCCAGTCACTGGAGATGGAGCAGGAAGGCTCAACAACAGCTTTAGATCAGCTCCATCCATCTTCCAAACACCCCTGCCCTTGCAGCACCCTGCTCACACAGAGCCCTTGTGCTGGAGACTCTGGAGCTTTCCCAGTCTCTGGGCCGTGCCCCCATCAAGGCATTTGATTTCCCTGGAGGGCTTTTTTCAGTGGAAGAGGGGCTGCAGAAAGGTGGGATGGATTTCTACATGGAGGGTGGGGTCACTTTTCTGCTGTCTGGAGTGGAATGTGCAGCTCCTGGGTTTGGTGGGGTGCAAGAAGGTGGGTGGAGAAAGCAACAAAGCCCTCACCAGGCAGGTCCCCAAGTCCCTGCCAGTCCAGGGCTGAGCTGCCAGCAGAGCAAGGGGGGAAGTGACAGCCCAGGGCCATCCCACAGCTGGAGCACAGGGATTCCTGGAGGAGGTGGAGCAGCCAGACAGGGTGAGGGACACTGCCTGCTCCCCTCTCCTGCCCAGGTGGTGTCCCAGGGGCTCGAGGAGCTCCATGGAGCACAAGGATCTGTGTGGGCTGAGCACAGCCACTGCCTGAGGCCAGGACAGATGTGTCCAACACCTGGCTGTCCAGCCCTGTCCTTGATTGTCCTGCCATGTCCCTGGCTGTCCAACTGTGTCCCTGGCTTTCCTGCTGTGTCCTTGATTGTCCTGCTGTGTCCCTGGTTGTCCTGCCCTGTCCCTGGCTGTCCTGCCCTGTCCCTGGTTGTCCTGCCCTGTCCCTGGCTGCCCTGTCCCTGGCTGCCCTGCCACCTCCCCAGAAGCAGCAAATCCTGTCGATTCAGATCTCCTTCTGGTAGGACAACATGGATGATGATGTGTCCTGGTTTCAGGGGCTGACCTGGGGGAACACCAGGAGGGACTGGGGAATGCATGGGCGGGTGCTTGCCTGTTGCTTAAACTCCCCTGGAGGCTTGTTCCAGCCCTTCCTGCAGCACTGGAACAGAATGTTTGAAGATTTGGCTGGAGCAGCAGGTACACTGGGCTGTAGAGAGGCAGATCTGTTCCCTGGGAAACCCTTGGAGCACAGGTCAAAGCCACCAGCAGGGGAGGTGGTTGAACAACTCAGGAATCTCCCAAGGAGGATCCGAGCTCCAGGGCTGCAGCAAGGCCAGGAGCATCAGAGGGGCTGAGCCAGGTGAGGTGCCTGGGAGAGCAGCTCTTGCAAAGTACTCTAAAACTCGTGTGAACTGGGGGAAATGCTGGAGCTACACCTGCACCCTGAGAGATTGTGAAAGGAAACAGCAACCCCACGAGAGTGGAGCCTTCAGGAGCGGGCTATGGAGGGAGCAGGGGCAACCCAAAGTCACATGAGATTGCTGGTTGAATTTGGGATTGCTAACTGAATTTGGGATAGCTAACTGAATTTGGGATCCTGGGCAGCCCCACCAGCTTTTCCTGAAGCCTGGGTGTGTTTTTTGCCCTGATGTGGAATTCTCTGGCTGTGTGGGGTACCTGGCCCAGCTCTCAACAGTGCAAACAGGAGTGGGTTTGATATTCAGTAGTGAAGAAAACTGATTGTTTCTACATAACCTTTTATTTGGTTTTCTTTCAAATAAAGCCCTGTGTGGAAGTTATGACTTTTATAGCAGGAAATACAGGAAAAATACTTTTTCCTGCACATGAGGTGTAGTTAAGTTGTGGAACTTGCTGCCCCAAGGCCTTAGCAAAGCATTTTGGACAATTTGACCAGTGTAAACACATGCCTGTGCACACAAAGCTGTGAAAGCTGTTGGTGTGGGAAAGTTCAAGTACCAACAGCCACCTTACTCTGGGGTGAATTGTTTTTTCTACTGCAGCTCCATCAGATTTCTTTACTTCAGGAAAAGGAAAAAAATAATCCAAAGAATGACTGGATTTGAGGCTTGTGAAGATTTTTCTTCACTTGTCGGGTGCTCCCCAAATTGGACATGTTTGTGAGAGGTTCAGAAAAAGTGCATCAGCCATGAAGGGCTGGGGAGGAGAGTGGGGAATACAGAGAGATTCACTTCTGAACTTTAGGGACCAAAGGCTCTGTGTTGCCACCAGAGGAAAAAACCTCTTCAAAACACTCCAGTGCTGAGTTACAGCTTGGAGGTGCCTCTTTTCCCTTCATTAGCCAGGGAACACAGGGATGTCATTCTCTTTGCTCAGCAGCACAAATCCCTCTTCTTTCTTTCCCCTTCTGCCCGTTGTGTTTCCTGCTAAGAAGCAACTTTTAATTGTCTGGTACCAGGGCAGAGCTTCTTCCTGGGAAGAGCTGCCTCCTGTGTGTTTTCTGCTCTTCCTCTTGAAGCTTCTGGTGCTGATGCCTTTCAAGGCACCTGGAGAGCTGGATTCCAGTGTACTCCAATATTCAAGGCATGTGCCCATCCAAAGTTGTTTGTCCCAAAGAATCTCCTCCTGGGTTATGGAGACACCAGTTTTCTATTGGGTTGAAAGAGGCACAGTGAAAATCAGCACATCCAAGATTTCCTGTCTTTTTCCATTATGGTTTTTAACCCAAAAAAAATGTTTGAGAGAAGTTTTAAGGATACTCGAGACTTCACCCTTCAGAACCAAAAATTGCCAGTGCCCTGCACTGGTTTCTGCTGGTTTTGTACCCAAATGCAGGTAAGTGCCTCTCCAGTGGTGTTTAAGGCAAATTTAGGTCTTAACAGAGGTTCTACACAGGGCTTCAGTTTTGGGGAGTTTTCTCTCACTGTGCAAAGTTGAGCTGTCTGCTCCAAGATCTTCACCCTGTACAGCAATAGGAGAAGAGACTGGAATGGTAAATTCTTCAACCAGAACTGGCTCCTGAATGGGGACAGTTTTCCACAGGCCCTGCTGGATGTTCTTCTCTCTTTCCAGGTCTGTGGGCTGTGGGACAATAGGCAGTTGTGTTTTCCATCTCGGGGCAATGAGCTGGCAAACATCTCTGCTCCATCTGTTTTCTTTCATTGATGGATTCTTTAAAGTCAAATTGTGGTCCCACAGGGACACACTCAACTAATCCTCTGCTTTTAAGATTTTATTTGTGCAATAAATGGATGACAAGGTGGTTTGCAAGTACATAATACAATAAATGGGTTTATAAATGCAACTTTTTTGCAGAGCACTGTAGAATGAAATACAATACCACTCCGGCATTTAACACCGATCTCTGCTTCATTCATATTTCAAACAGTAATGTGCCCATTTTCTCATCTGGGAAGCCTCTTAGGTTTTTTAATACATTTTTATAAATTAACCAGGCACAGATTTAATAATAACATGCATTCGTATGGCTTTTTTTTTCATCTCCGAAGATCTTGGATTGTTTTGCAGACTTAACAGTGTAATATAGAAAATCCGAGCCAAAGGATCCCTTTGCTCTCTGCTGAATTGCAGCAGGAGTTTGGACAGCTCAGGAATGCTCAGAAATACAAATGCTGTGGAGGGAGGAAGCTTGAACCCAGCACTCACAGCAGAACTGGGAGGGAAAGGTGTCCATGGGTGCCCAGGCAGAGGCTCTGAAGAAGAGGTCACAGGGATGTTTGGGATCCCTGGAAAACAAGATGATGAAAAACAAAGATGCTCTTTCACGTATTTCTTCAAATTTTGGGGATGCAGCATCCCTAGACACAGAGAAGCCAGGAGCATGGAAAACTAATGTTGGCTCCACTGGGAAGGGGCCTGAGAGGATCAGGCCAGGATAGCCAGGTCTACCCCAGAGAGGTACTCTCCTCAGAGAATGCCTTCCAGGGAGCCAGCGGCTTTCCCTCGGCTAGCCTGGGGGTGCCTTAGCAGGGTAGGAGCCACGGCGGGCTACAGTGAATTCAGCTCAGTGAGTTCAGCTCAGTGATCCTGCAAGGCAACCCCTTTACAGCCGGCACGGGGAGAGAGAGATGAGGGACTCGTTGGCCATTCCGCAGAGGGTAACTTTATTGCAAAGCACCCAGCGAAGGGGAGCCAGGGATGAGAAATCCCTAAAGTCTGGGGGAAAGTACAGAGGTTTTTATAAGGGTACATAGGTGGGTGTGGGGGGTTACAAGCCAATGGGTTCAAACAGATCTACATAAAATCCCTCAAAGAATTGTGGGCCTCTGTAACCAAAAAGTGTTCTCCTTATCTAGGGGGTCTGGACTTTGTTATTGTGTAATGCTCCTTATCTCTTCAGGAGGCCCGCTTCCCCATCTCAGGGGCCTCCCTCCACGGCAGCGCCGTGGCGGGCCCGCCAGATCCCACAACAAACCTCAGGAGACCAGGCTTTTCTGTCCACATTGCTTCTTTATCAAGGCACCCATGGAAAGCAGGCAGCTGTGTCCACCAGGACAGGAAACTGCTGGGCAGGAAGATGAGGTGTCTCCATCAAATTGTGTAATCACCAAAATCTTAGATTTGGTGAGGTAGAATCTTCTCCTATCACCTTGCTGGCCAATTTAGGAAGGTGCTGAGCTTTTTTTTCTCTGAGAATTTTGTGCTCTTTGAAGAGCCCCCAGCTGAGTTCTTTGCTTCTTGGATCCCCAGGTGAGATAAGGCTTTCCCAGCCCTCTGCCTTTCCCAGTTCCCACATTTCAGTGTCTCTGACAGTAGGATATCTGCCATGGAGTTTGCCCATTCCCCATCCCAGAAAGTAGAGTAAAACTCATGGATATAACATGCAATCACAAAAAAATATTTACAGGTAGCAAATTGCCATCACTGTAGAAGAAAAACAATGACAAAATGGAAACGTGATATTTATATTAATACAAAGTTTTAAAAATTTAATTTAAGAGACCAGCTGTTTCTGCTTCTCTTATAAGAGTTTAATTGGTATATAATAGCATAGTTAATTAAATACAAATCAATAGTTTAAACCAGCTAATTGATATTTAATATGTATGGGAAAATATAACTTAGTTGTAATATCATTAGCTCAATATTAAATAAGCAATGGAATTGCAATTATGCCTTTACAACGATTATAAAGTTTATCGTTCTTTAATAAACTTGCAATTAGACAGGGTGAGCTGAAAAATTATTAAACAGGTATTATTGGGCTATTAAATGTTTATTATCATTCCTGGTGGGATACAGCTACACAATAGTACATATTATGATTATGTTAATAAACCCTTATTACAGCTTTGCAGCTTTAGCCTTTAGTGCACTGGTGATCGGATATTTCCTTCCCTCCCTGAGTGGTGAGGGAAGGAATTGCCTTGAAATTGAGTAAAGAAATCCCATACAATGAGAGAACTGAGGAAAAAGCAGGAGAATCCATAGTTTGGGCCAGCACTGAGAGTTCTTTCTTCCTAAACATCTTTCCCCTCTATTTCCCAGGCTGAGGATTCCTCTCTCAAAGACTCCAAGGTCTTGCATCTTTTAATTGGCTTTTGCTCCATTATCACTAGCAATTTGTGGTTTGAAGTTGCTCCTGCTTTGCCCAGTGCCCTGCTTTGCTCTTCTTGGCAGTTTTGGGGGTGAATTAATGCAGGTACTTCTGAGAGAGTTGAAATCATGGTTCTGCTATGAGTTTTCCAACCAGGATACTTTAGCCCCCACTTTGTCTCAGTGCATGGGATGATCAGCTTCAGCTATAACTACTTTTGCCCCGCTGAGAAATTCAGTTGTCACCACCAGGAAATGAATGGGATTGATTTGGGGGAGATGGGGACATGCAAGGTTAAAATATTTTGGTTTTGGTGGGTCTCAGCAGCCACCCTGAAGCCAAGACATTTAAAATGCTGGGTATCTGCTTAACTGTTTTAGCTTTAGGTAGCCACTAAAAGCCAAAATGGTGAGACATCCTTAGGCAGCAGAGTCATCTTGAAGTATTTTACCTTTTAAAGGTGCTCTCAAGTATTTAAAGGTGCCTTTAGCTATAAAGATTTTTGCATGTTCTCACAAATTTATGGTATGAATTATTATAATGCAGTGCTTTTGTACAGCTCCTTTCATCATGGGATATCAAAGTGGTTTATAAGTGTTAATTATAGCACCCCTTGGGGAGGCAAACAGGAGACAGGCACCCACAGCAGCCTGCTGAGCCAGGCTCCAGAGAGCCAAGAACCCACATTTCATTGGGATCCAGCTCAGCCTGAGCCTCCCTCCCACCCTGAGGAGGCCTGGGACCTGTTGGGCAGCACAGCCACTGCCTGGGGCTGGAGCCCCTGCCCACAACCCCATTTTTGGGAGCTTTGTGCTCACTGCAAGGGCAAGGTGAGAGCTGGACACCTGAGTGGTGGGGCTGTCCCAGGACACTGCTGCCCCCAGCACTGCCCTGGCTCAGGGTGCTCTGGGCACCACCACCATCAGAAGGAGCTGGAGCTGCTGGAGAGTCCAGAGAGGACACAGAGATGCTCCAGGGCTGGAACCCCTCTGGAGCCAGGCTGGGAGAGCTGGGGGGGCTCACCTGGAGAGGAGAAGGCTCCAGGGAGAGCTCAGAGCCCCTGCCAGGGCCTGAAGGGGCTCCAGGAGAGCTGGAGAGGGACTGGGGACAAGGGATAGAGGGACAGCACACAGGGAATGGCTCCCACTGCCAGAGGGCAGGGCTGGATGGGATATTGGGCAGGAATTGTTCCCTGGGAGGGTGGGCAGGGGCTGGCACAGGGTGCCCAGAGCAGCTGTGGCTGCCCCTGGATCCCTGGGAGTGCCCAAGGCCAGGCTGGATAGGGCTTGGAGCACCCTGGGATAGTGGAAGGTGTCCCTGCCCATGGCAGGGTCCTTCAGGTCCGTTCCCACCCAAACCATTCCATGATCTTGGTGATGTTTGCGCTCATGGTGTGTGCAGGGTGTGGCAGGTCCCTCACCCCAGGTCTGTGTCCAGGAAAACCCAGCCAGCATCCACACAGAGCCCCCGTGTGCCCCTCTGAGTCACAGCAGTGCTGGCTCGCTCAGCTGTACTGTGGGCTCTGCTGCCTTGTCTGGCACTGATCTAATTGTGTTGTTTTAATTACTTTGGTACCTTGGTGCTCGTTGGAGGCTCAATAGCAATCGATTGGGGTTTTGTTTTCCTATCAATACAGACATAAAGGCTCTCACCTGCTTTGCTGGCTCTGTGCAGTCGGCCCTGGGGGCTCTGCCAGGCACAGGGGGTGTCACACACACAGGATCCTGCACGGGCACTCCCCCAAGGTCAGCAAGGTCTTATTGATTCTCGTTATCAGGCAGGGCTGAGGGAGGCAGCCTGAGCTGGCTGTCCCTGCAGTCAGAGGCATCCAACGCTCTGCAGGCTGACACCTTTCTGTGCTTGTGGTTGTGCACTTGGGGGAGCACGTTATCTCTGTCCTGGAGAGCAGGAGAGCTGATTTCCACCATCAGAGGTGGACAATGGTTGCTCATTACCCCTTCCTGTAAATTCAAGAAACCACTGAGAGTGCTGGTGGTTGTTTCATCTGCCCTGATCTTTAGACATCTTCACCTGAGTTAGCCACCACCTCTCATGGCCGATGAGAGAGTTACAAGCAACCCCAAAGATATCGTGAAAGGTGGAGTCACATTCTGGAGATGCCTGTTTCTCTCTGGGGCATTCCCTCCAGGACAAGGCAGATTTGAGGGAGCAATTAAAGTTCAGCTTGCTCTGATTATTTCAAGAGACTTGCTTTTGTCTGAGCATCGGCCTCAGTGGGATTACACGTGTGATTTGTTTTGGTTAGATGCTGATTCCTCCCTGGTGGGAGCCTTAGGACCAGGAGCCTCCTGCAAGGAGGAAGTGCTTTAACTGGGCTTGTGTGTACCCTGAGAGCCCTGGTATCAAAAGAAGTCTGTTTTTTTCCTACGTTTGGGCTCAAATTCTGCCTCATACTATGCACAAGACAAGGATGTAACCACTCTGCTGGGATGCACTGTTAGGGAGGGATTCTTTACATCTGGATCTGGGATCTTCCCTGCACATCACAGTTCCCTCTTCCTCTGGACACCATCTAGGTCTGCGATTCAACCCCAAATTTGCCTGGCACTGGAAGCCAAGTTTTCCAGGCAGGTCCTGCTCTGCTGTCCAGCCATCTCTGCCTCTCCAGCCTCCTGCTTCCCCTCCGGAGAGCAGCACAGCCTCCCCGCGCTCCGAGCGCTCCTTCCTCGGCAGAGGGGGCTCTGCAGAGTCCGCAGCCACATTAAGTAAACATCAAAGGGGCTTTGATCAGCGGGGCTCTGCAGAGCACAGAAGCCCCTGAGGAGCTCTGCAGGTCCGCAGGCAGCATTGGGGACATGGTACCTTAATTTTCTGTACTGTGACACAGGAGAATTTGTTTGAAGAACGAGAGCTCTCTGCCTCTCTGAGACGCGCACGGGGAGAGCACCTGTGCCCGCAGCCTACTTCTGGAGAAACCCACGCTCAGATCTCTCTGTTTGTTACCAAGAGTCAAAAAGCCCCATTAACAAATCAAGGCATCAAAGGCCTGTGCCTCCTCAGACTCTGGCACACTCCTGCTCGTAGGGTCACTTGCTTGCTTCTAAAGAGCAAGATTCCTCAGGCCAGAATTGTCTTCCCTACTGAGGGCCATTTCCCGTTTCACTTTGCTGCCCACTAAGGGAGAAAGGGATGAAAGAGTCCTGTTGTTGCAACACGCTGCTGTGGAGGAAGATGCAGCTCATTCCCTCACTTGGAACAGAGGAAATGCTTAAGGACAGGCAAAGGAGGGGATGCTGACCCTCCTGTCTTTAGATTCGCTGCCTTGGGGCTCAGCCAAGCTCAGCTCTGTGAGACTGACCAAAGACTTCAGTTACATGCCCACCTTCCTGGTCTTTTCCTAAAGGGTGTCTCCAGCAGGATTTGCTCCCTGCAGCATCCCCAGGTGCCTGCTCCTGTCCCCAGCCCAGTCTAACCCCACACTCTCTTCTCTTGCAGAACTGGGGCTCCCAGGAAGAGGATGCTGCCTAGTACTGGGGTTCATGTACAAGGAGAAGTACCGCAGGATGACTGAAGGTGAGCAGTTCCCTCACCTTCTCTTCTTCTTCCTCTTTAGCAATCTCATTGTGAGGGGCTTCACCTCTAAGGATGTGCTGGGTTCTTGTTCCCACCCAGGAGAAAATCCTGCTTCCCCTTTGATCTCTGGAACATCTTAGAGGGCATGCACGTGGGGAGCCCCCTGGGTGGGGCTGCAAGAGAAGAGCAGGAGCTTTGTGGTTCCATACATCCAAAACCCACTGTCTTTTCTACAGAAAGGATTTGTTAAACACAGGAAGCTCTTGCAGCAATTGCTTCATCTACTCTTCTTATTCTAGCTGAGTGGCAGTGGTCACCATGACACTTCCAGAATCCCACTTTCTAGTGCCTTTGAAACTTCCAGAATCCCAGTTTCCTGTGCCTTTGAACCTCTCAGTCACCATTGCATTGCTCTTAAAACTTCTGCTAAAATTTCCCTATTTAATATTCCAGTCGTTCCCCAAGTACTTTATGAGCATTGATTAATCCATAGAAATATCATAAATAATTATGAAGCATAATAACTAAACAAAAACTATTTATGTTCAGAAGAACTGGCATCCTTGCTTCTGGTAGCTTCCTTTCCTGGAGCCAGCCCTGGTGCAGCCCCTTCTGATTAATGCTGGATGAGAGAAGGCAGCCCAGAGCCCTGTGAGATGGGAAGGTCTCCAGGATGTGTCCAGAGGGTTTGGCTTCTGTGAGGTCACTCTGGGAATTGGAAACTTGACCCCAGCGTGGATTTAACCCTTTTTTTAGGGACTCTGATTGGAAATCATTTGGACAAAGGGTGCAATCTCTTGCCCTACTGCACTTCCTTTTCTGGAAACATCCAAGGTCAGGCTGGATGGGGCTCTGAGTAACCAACCCCATCTCGAGGGGTGTCCTGCTCACTGCAGGGGGGTTGGGTGAGGTGACCCTGAAAGGGCTCTTCTAACCCAAACTACTGCATGATTCTTTTTCCCTGCATGGGATGGAGCCAGCAGTTAGCCGTGGGGGTGTCTGCTCATGCAGGAAGCCTTTTTCCATGAGAGTAAAAGGTGATTTTGTTTTCATGGAGTAAAACTCTCATAGAGGCAAGTTTATGGCTCAAATATCAGTTAGAAGATCAAAGGTTCCTTCACATTCCCAGGAGCCCTGATACTGAGTTGATAACATGGGGAAAGTACTTCACAAGACTTCACCTCGTGCTTGTTAATTACCACACACTCTTTAAACATTGATTAGAGGATGTTTTTAATGGGAAGGGGCTGCCCCATGGGACACGAGTGCTGTGAGAAGGTGCAGCCTCCCTCTGGTACCTTCCTGTCCCTCAGCCTCTTGGACAGGCTGCCTGTGGCTGTGCCCAGACCCTGGGGATGCTCACAGAGTGTTGGAGAGCTGGCAGGACCCTGGGCATCCTTTGGGATTGCTCTGGTCCCCTGGTGGATTCAGAGCCTGCGTCAGCCTATGAAGTGAGCCCCCTTTTCAGGCTGAGCTGGGCTTTGTGTGGAGAGAACAAAGAAACATGAAAGGCCAAAAGTAAAGCTTTTGTGAGGGAAAGGGAACAAAGTGTTCCTGCCTGACGTGCAGCCAGTTTCTGGCCCCTGCAGGCTGCAGGGCCATTATGTTTAAAGGTACAATCTGCCAAAAACAAAAGTCAGGGGGATTTCCATGGCTACAAAGACCACCTAGGACTTGTGTTTTCATTAGAAGCAGTTACAGATGCCAATTGCAGACATCCAGCTTCCCAGGGTTGTGGTGGATTGCAGTGCAGATCCACACTGTGTGGTGTGTGAGCTGAGGTGGGGGTCAGATGTCTGGTCATCTACAGGAAGTTCCTGCTCGAGGTGCCTGAGCCAGGCTCTTTGGGCCAGTTCCCTTGCTAGGATGAGGAGAGATAGAAGCTCCCCTTTTGTACTTGTGCCAAGTGAGAGCTTTTTCTCCCTTTAAAAAGAGGCTGAAGGACAGCCCTATTGATAACTACAAGGGAGCTGAAGGAACTGAAGGCACAGGAAGGCAGTGGGGCAGAGGAATATTATGAGGTGTGGGGTCTCTACCCTAGAGAGAATAGGAAATTGCAGGACTGTTAGAACCTTCCTGTCATTTAGTGGAGACATCTACAGTGCCTTGGAGGTACATAAGCAAAAGAGGAGTTGGAAGCCTTGACAGTGTGGAAGAATCATTTACTGATGGAAATAATTTCTTGGGTTGGATATTGGGAAAAGGCTCTTCCTCCAGAGGGTGCTGGCACTGCCCAGGCTGCCCAGGGAATGGGCACCTTCCCCAGGGAATGCCAGAGCCCCAGGGCTGTTTGGACAATGCTCCCAGGGACAGAGTGGGACTGTTGGGGGGTCTGTGCAGGGCCAGGAGTGGGACTGGATGGTCCTTGTGTGTCTCTCACACCTCAGGATATTCTGTGATTCTGTGAACATGGTGGGTTTGGTTGTCCCCACAGAGAAGATCCAGTCTGGATGCTCACAGATCAGTTTGGCAACCTCTCCCAGTGGGGTGAAATAGGTGTGGGTAAGAGATGCCCAGCAAGGGCCTTTGGTGGCATTGTGCTGTTTGTTGACCAGCTGGCAAGGGACCATGTCCATTAGCACAGCTGGCTGCAGATGTGGCTCTTCAGCTGAGCTGGGCCCCAGGATGAGGAGCCAGGATCAGTGTCCCTGGATGTGCCTGTGCCCACATCAGTCCCATCCGTTCCTCAGTTTCTGTGTAGAGATCAGACAGGTCCAGGCATGGTGCTGGAGCCTCTTCCCCTGTCAGGCACCACGTGATGGGCACAGCAAACCCAGTCTGGGCACTGTCCTTGCACTGCTGTGCTGCGTCAGGTGCGACCACTTCTCACCTTGTAAAGCCCTCAGCAGGAAAAGCCTGGGTTTGGGGGTGGAATTTGGCTGGGGAGCAGGCAGGCACAGCTCCAGCGTGGCTGCTCTGTGCTCAGGTGATTGATGATGGACTCGTCTCGTGCTGGGAGAGCTCTGGGAGCTGTGGGGTGAAATGGAGCTGGTGACAGTTGTAGACAGAGGGAGAGGGAGAGCTGTCTGCACTGACGGCTGCGCAATAAAGACACTTTGGAGTTAATCCTCCACCATCTGTCTTCATTCTGCTAATAACCCACTCAATCAGCTGCTGCCGACTGTTTGTTAACATTCAGAAACAGATACATAATCAGGAGGAGCATGCTGTTAGCTCAGGAGGGGCTGGACTGCTCCTTGGGAACGGCTCTCCCGTGAGGGTGGAGCAGAGGGAGCCACGGCGGGTGGGTTGCGTGTCCCGAGGCAGGTAGGAGCAGTGCAAGGGAGGTGGTGCTGGGGCTGGAGGTGAGCTGAGTTACCCTGCTTCTCCCAGGGCTTGTGCCACCCTGATTCAAGGTGATTTTGGAGTAGAAAGATGTTTTCTAGGAGGTGAGTCACCTTAATTCCCACAAGAAAAAGGATTTTGAGCTACTCTGAAAATGTGGGCTTGTTCTTCTATTCCCATTTCTCCTTTCTTGCACAGATCTCTCCCCAAGGGCAGGCGAAGGGTGTGCTGGAATATCTCTCTCTCCTCACCCATCACACTTGGTCCCTCCCTGTCCATACTTGCAGGTCCCCAGCTGGGCTTGCTCTGCTCTCCTCTGCAGTGGTCCAAGGCAGGAATTCAGAAGCTGCTCCTGCAACTTTACTTCTTGTCTCCTGCCTTTGACTACTTGCCAGATCTAACTTGAGTCATTAGCAAGCGTCACTGCAGCAATTATGGCACTTTTTGGCTGCCATTCATAAAGCTACTAACGGGAACGATTAAGCACTGAGAGGTGTCAGCCTTCACCTCCACCACCTGTTCCTGTTCCTGGCTGTTCCTGCCAGCCGCCGGCTGCCGAAGGTGCCTACAACAATGTCTCCCCCACGGGGCAGGGCAGCTCCCTCTGACCTCCCCTTCCAGACGCTTCCCTGGCTCTCGTGACCTCACATGTGGAGGGCAGGTGGCACCTCCATGGGATGGACACAGCTCTTGGTGTATGAGGGGTGGGCTTCATCCTTCATCCAGCACGGAGCGGGGAAAGCAGGCACGGCTGGGGAAAGGACAAGAAGGATTTGGTGCAGCATCTTCCTCCTGGAGCAGTGAATGGTTGATGATTTGTGCTCAGGGGAGGACAACCCCCCTTCAGAGGGCTGCAGATGCTGCCTGCTGTGCCAGGAGGAGGTTGTGCTGCAGTTATCTTCGGCAGCAGCCGGGCTGGGCTGGGCATTCAAGGTGTCTCCATTCAGGACACAAAGCAGAACCAGCAGCCCGTGCTGCAGAGCTGCAGCTCCACACAGCAACGAGTGCTCTGCCGTCTGTGCGACAGGGAGAGCTTGGCAGGTCATCTCTGCTGGGTAAGGGCAGCAGAAATCAGCTCAGGTTGCCCAGACCCAGGGCACAAGACTTTTCTTTAAAAGCCATGCGGGGCTGTTGGGCAGCATAAGACAAATCTTCAGTTTTGACAGGGTGAAGAGTGAGGCCTTGAATGTTTTGTGGTCTGAGCTGCAATCTCACCTTGACTCTTCTGTTCTGAGGGTTTGGGATCTTCCTTGAAGGCACTGGGACTAATGGAAAACTCTGGTCTTTTGTTCATAGAATCCCAAAATGTTAAGGGTTGGAAGGGACCTTAAAAATCATCTGGTCCCAACTTGTCCTGACCATGTTCAGGGAGACTTCCCAGTAGATTTGGGTGCTCAAGGACTTGTCCAACCTGCCTTTAGACACTTCCAGGGATGGTGCATCCACGCCCTCCCTGGGCAACCTGTACCAGTATCTCTCCACCTTCACAATGAAGAATTTCTTCCTGGTATCTGGTCTAAATTTCCATTTGTATCCATTCCCCCTTTTCCTGTCACTATAGTTCCTGACAGAGCCCCTCTCCAGTTTCCCTGTGGCTCCTTCAGCTACTGGAAGGTGCTGTAAGGTCTCCACACAACCCAATCTCCTCCAGGAAGGTGCTCCTGTCCTCTTGTCAAGTTCATGGCCTCCTCTGGACTTGCTCCAACGGCAAGTTGTTGGGGGAAGGGGGAGTCCTGCAAAGATGGGATTCATCCACGTGCCTCAGACATGGGGCAGGGGTGAGTTGGCACAGACAGACAGGGACAGTGGGGGCCTAATTGGAAGGAGAGCCACCAGCCTGCTCTGTTTGGGATGATTCCTGCAGCCATGCAGCCCTCAAAGACTGCAGCTTCCAGAGATCATAGAACCATGGAGGCACACAGTGGTTTGGGTTGGAAGGAACCTTCAGGATCACCTAATTCCAGCCTCTGGAAGGTTCATTCTGAGCAGCCCCTGCCTGCCTGCAGAGCTGGGCAGCTGCCAGCTCCTGCTTGTATTCCCATCTCTGGCGTCATATTGTGACCTGAGAGCACCACAGCTCCACAGAGGGGTTTGTCCTGAGCTTCAGGGTGGCTCCAGTCTGCAGCAAGGTTTTGGTGCTGCCAGACATGGGGAGAGAATTGTGTGTGCATATGAAAGCTGGGTTTATGGCTTGTAATTATCTTGTACCCATCCTTGGAATAATTATAGCTCCTCCATTATTAATAACTGGAATTCCAGTCCTCGTCATAGATCACAAAATGGAGAGGAAGCTCAACCCAGGCTTTGCATAATGTACCTTGGCCTAAATTGAATAATTGATAAAATGGTGAAAATCGTTCGGTTTTCCCCTATTCCTTGGTGCTGGAATTAGTGAGATATTAGTGCAATTAGCCAGTGCTTCCATTTGAGGCTGCAATAATTTGGTTTGTAATTTAGAATAAATGTAAAAGCCCACTTATGCTTCCAAACGGATTATTTGTCCTGCTTAAAAGTATCTAATGGGGTGGCTGTCATCTAAGCAAGATACATTTGACCCATTTCAATTTGTTTCCCTTTTAATCTGCTATCTGTTTTCCGGGATCTTTTTTTAATAAAAACATAAAGAAGAAGTGGGCGAGAGAGACCAAAGAGGGAGAGAATAGAGGCGTTATAGATCCGGAGTTTATCATAAGCCAAAGTAACTTGAAATCAAGGCTGTTAAACTGCAGAAAGCAATAAAAAGAAAACACTATTTGGAATCGTTTAAAGGGCCGAGTGCCTTGTCAATGAAAGGTTGCTCTATTTGACTGCTTCTTAATGGCTTCTCTGAGGCAATCTGCAGCTCCTGCAGGAACAGGGCTGCAGCTCCTTCTGCAGCAGCACTGCTGCAGGGCAGAGTTGGGGTCCCTGGGGAGCTGGGCAGCACTGCTGAGGTGGGGAAATAGAATGCCAGGGAGGACAAAGAGGAAAGGAGATGGATTCAAACAGCAAACTGGGTTAAAGTTCTAAAGCATGTCACAAATACTGAAATCCTGGATAATGCAGTGGGCACAGAGCATGGATGCACTGCTGATTGTAGGGCTGTGGGCAGATCTGTGCCCAGCTCAGTGACAGAATCACAGAATCATGGAAGGGTTTGTCTTGTAAGGGACCTTAAAGCTCATGTCATT
Source organism: Sitta carolinensis (assembly GCA_032173965.1). NCBI lineage: Eukaryota > Metazoa > Chordata > Aves > Passeriformes > Sittidae > Sitta > Sitta carolinensis. The sequence goes on from CM063304.1 coordinate 7,066,207, forward strand.
CCACCCCCTGCGATGGGCAGGGACACCTTCCACTATCCCAGGGTGCTCCAAGCCCCATCCAGCCTGGCCTTGGGCACTCCCAGGGATCCAGGGGCAGCCACAGCTGCTCTGGGCACCCTGTGCCAGCCCCTGCCCACCATCATAGGCAGGAATTTCTTCCCAATATCCCATCCAGCCCTGCCCTCTGGCAGTGGGAGCCATTCCCTGTGTGCTGTCCCTCCATCCCTTGTCCCCAGTCCCTCTCCAGCTCTCCTGGAGCCCCTTCAGGCCCTGGCAGGGGCTCTGAGCTCTCCCTGGAGCCTTCTCCTCTCCAGGTGAGCCCCCCAGCTCTGCCAGCCTGTCTCCAGAGGGGCTCCAGCCCTGGAGCATCTCTGTGTCTTCTCTGGACTTACTCCAGCAGCAACATGTCCTCCTGATGTCCCACCCCTCATCATCCATCCCACCATACCCTTCCATTTCTCTAGTGGAGAACAGAGGGACTCACAATATTTTTTCCTCCTGGAGCCTGAGCATCTTTTCTACAGTGATCTGATCTGCAGCTCCTGTCTTTGTCAGGCCCCGTGTTACTACCTGGAGAGAAACTAGCTAGGACTCTGGGATGGAGTCCCTGCTCTTCTGGGAAAAAAAAATAGCTTGTTCAGAGAAGCTGGCTTTGTCTCTGCTTGACCGCCTCTTCTGCTCCCTACTATCATTTAAACTGGGTTCAGTGAACCCTTCCTGCCAGGAAAAGCTCTGATTAGAGCGTGGCACTGAGGCACAGTGGCATATTTGTGCCACCCATTAACAGCCCAGCAAGGCAGTTGCTGCCTCAGAATTACTTGGATTTATGGGAACACTTAATCTGGATCTTGCAAGTGACTTTTACATCTGCAGCAGCACAGGCTGAGCATGAATCTTCCTGAGCCTGAAGGATAAATAGGACCTAGTCCCTCTTATCCCTGTAAAACCTGACCTTTCTCCTCCACCAGATGCCAACAGCCTCAGTGCTGCTGTAGAAGGTCAAACTTCTCTTGTTCTCTGGCCTGACTGTGGAAAGGGTCTGTTCTTTGGGACCAGACCTGTGACATGTCACTTGGTTTAGTTCAAGCAGTGCTGGCTCTGCTCAGCCTCCTTGTGCATACAGCAGAGCTCACAGCCCAGAAACAACCCCAAGAGCACCCCAGCATCTTCCCACAGCTTTGTCCTCTGGGCTTTGCACGGTCTGCACCCTGGAAATGGGATTTCTGCCCAGCTTTGCTGCAAGCTGCAGGATCCCTGGCACGAACTGCCCCGGGATCTGCAGTGGTGGCAGCTCTGCTATGAGCTGATCTCCGAGCTCCCCGCGGGACGTGGAGGGAACTCTGCACTGCTAACTCTGCTGTCACTGCCAGCGAAGGTGCCAGCGCCCCGGGGCTCGCAGCTCCCCGCACCCAGCGCTGTCACTCGTGTCCCCGAGCAGACACCGTGGCAATTGATTAGGGCCGGCAGCCCCGGGTAAGCTGCACTGAGCCTTTTGTTCTTTATCTGACAGAGGCGTTGGGAAGGAAGAGAAGAGTGGATAGAGCTGTTCCCAAGGAGTTGTTAAGGATGTGTTGTTATCTCAGAGGTCTCATTGATATTTCCGTGATGCTTTGTGTGTCTGGGAGCTGAACAAGGCAGGGATGTAAGTGAAACCTGCGAAAAACCAGTGTAGGAGCTGCCTGTTTCTGGTGTCAGGGGAAACTGCCTGGGTTGGGTCAGCAGGAAAACCGGGTAAGGCAGAACCTCTCTGGCTACGAGCTGAATCCTGGCACGTTCCCGAGGATGCTGCCGAGGGACGGATCCCGTGTTACCTGCTGTTCCTTCTCCCCAGCTTCCTGCTGCTCTCTCTCCTTTGGAGAGGGGGAGCAGAGTTCCATCCGTGATGTTCTAGTTGTCTACAGCGGCTGTAGAGCGACTGAACAGCTCTGCTGCTCATAAATCTGATCCAAAGCTCGGGAGCTTTATGGTAACAGTGTTGTTGTAGCAGTTAATGGTCGAAGGGTATCATTTTATCTATTGATTTGAGCAGCAGGCCCCTGTGGAAAGCTATTGCTGTGTGGTCTTAAATAAATGAATACGATCCTTCCTTACTCCCTGAGTACCAGCATCATTTCAGAAGCTGCTTCTCTCACTGTTCAGCCTGCAGGTGTGTACAGGAGGACCTGGATCCTGGGAATCTGTGCTCTGTTCCTTTGCAGGGACTTCCTTTGGGGGGCCCACTGAAAACATTTCAGGAATCATAGGCTGGAGAGGGACTCCTCACAAAAGCATGGAGTGGTGGGACAAGAGGAAATGGCCTAAAGCTGAAGGAGGGCAGGGTTAGATGAGATACTAGGAGGAAATTCTTCCTTATGAGGGTGCTGAGGCCCTAGCACAGGTTTCCCAGAGAAGCTGTGGATGCTCCATCCCTAGGAGTGTTCCAAGCCAGGCTGGACAAGACTTGGAGCCACCCGGGATAATGGAAGGTGTCCCTGCCCACGACAGGGGGTGGGACAGAATGGTCTTCAAGGTCCCTCCCAACCAAACCATTCTGGGATTCCATTATTTATATACATGGATTAATATCTAGGGTGGAGTATAGATTATTTCAGCCACTTGAATTCCACTGCCCATGCCATGCCCCTTTAGATCCTTTCAGGTACTGAAATGGGATGTGCACCTGAGGCATATGACAAGTTGTTGGTAAAAGCTTGTCCTGTGAACTACACCTGGAAGAAGGCAGAGATAAGGTTGTGGACCTCACCTTGCCACAGCTGCCTGGACGTCTTTTGGTGCTGTGGCCTTTGGGCCAGTTTATTTTTAGTCAGGAGGGTGGGCACATGAATTACAGGAGGTCCAAGGCTTCTGTCTGGAGATGGCAGCTCTGGCTTTCCCACCTCCACGCTGCTCCAGGCTGAATTTCCCTTGGAGCTGGATCTGCTGATAGTGTTCCCCTCTCTGCAGAGCTGCTGCTGCAGCCTGGGGTCTGTCATTTACCTTTCCTGCCTCGTGTCTGTGGGGACCCTGCCAGGGAGGCTGCTGGCAGCAGGGTGATCAGGGATCCCAGTCACACTGGTGGCACAGAATCGTGGAGCTGTTTAGATTGGAAAAGGTCTCAAAGATCACTGAGTCCAACCAATAACCCAGCACTGCCAGGCCACCACTAAAGGACGTGGTGACACCAGAGCAGAGCCTGGCAGATCTGGCTCTGCCATCAAGTCAGGTGCTGTAAATCCCCAACACAGACACGATAGTCTGGCTGTGTGGGACTCTCCAGCTCTCAAGGTATCTGGAAGCCATTGTTTTCAAGAAAACAATCCAGATTTTGGTCAGACAGGGGGCAGGATTGTGACAGCACATCTCTACCCAAAGCTGGAGAGAGAGAGAGCATCATTTCTGCTGTTTTGGGGCACAGACACTGCAGTGCACACACAGCTGCAAGAAGACACTGGGTTTGTTCCTGCCTGTTCTGGATCTCCAGCCTCCCTCTCCTGGAGACAGCCACATGCTTTCTGCAGGCAGAGATGGCTTGCTGCTGCCCAGACTGGAGCAATGAAGCAGTACCAAGCTCCTGTCACTTAGAATATCAATTAAAACCACTGCAGCCTTTTAAGTCCACCCTGAGACACACTCAGGATCGACAAACATCCAGGGCTGCCATTGAAATGGCTTTCGAGCCAGCATGAGGAAATCTGCTGTGCAACTGTGAGCAGAAACTGGAGTGCTGGAGCACTTCCAGCCCAACAGGCTGTGGGGTGGGAGCTAAGACTGGTGTGAAGATGAAACCCTCTGGTATTCTGGGCACTGGGGAGCCAGTGCCTTTGCTGTGCTTGGAAAAGGCTTAAATAACTCATTTTGAAGCTCCATCCCCAGGGTTTCCCTGTGTGTCACATAACACCATCCCTGCAGTCCCAACCCCCAGTATGAAGCTCCTCTCTTGCAGGAGCAGAGTGAAGCAGCTCTATTTCACTGCTATAATGACAAAATGGGATGAAATTGTGTGTTTCAGGCCAGAAAAATGATCCTGCTTCCATTCCTCAGTGAAGTGTGCCTGTGTTGGATTTGACTGAAAGACACTGCCAAGCACCCAGCAATGCACACGGCTGGGTTTGAGCTGTCTTGGTTTTATACCCTTCTAAAAATCCTTTCTTATCATAAGGAAATAGGGAAATTTGGTTGTGGAGTATCCAGCTGGATGCTGCAAGTCCTGCTTTTCTTGTTTGCCCCAAGATATTTGCCAGATACCTGGCCAAACCCTCCCTGCTGTGTTCACTCAATGTGATTGAAGCCTTCAGGTTGAGGCTGGTGAAGATGGAAGGAGTGGGAATGGTCAAAAACCTGCAGGATAGGCAGGGCTCATGTGGGAGGGGGAGAGGGAGTGGAATCCCCCGGGTCAGGCAGCCAATTCAAGGATTATTTAATATCCAAGGCTGCCAGGATGAACCTTCAGAGAGCAAAGAACTTCAGCCACAACCATTCCAGTTCCCTCCAGTGCAGCACCAGTCTTGGGGGCAGTACCTCTGTGCCCTTTTGCTAACAGTATTTGCTCCCATGGGTATTTACTCCTCTATAAATGTATTAATGGAGCTAATCTTAAAGCATATCCAGAGATACAACTTGAGATGGATTTTTTTTTCCCTTTAACAAAGATGAAGCTTTTATATAGACAGGGGAAAAGAGAAGGGAAGTGAAATGTTCAGTGTCTAATGATCCTCATCAATATTCATGAGAGTCAGTAGCATTCCGAGATTTAAAATAAAGGAAGAAAGAGAGAAAGGCATTGACTCCTTTAGAAGCTAAATGAAATATTTAGGTTGACCTGGAGATAAGTGTGCTGGGTCGTTGTTGCTATCAGCTCAGACCAGTGTTCAATCCTGGAGCTTTCAAAGGGGGAGCCCAGCTGCCGGTGGAGTTTTCTGGAGACAGGAAAGGACTGGGTGGGCTCACACAGCAGCAGAAACCTTCAGCTGAGGGTCAAGTCCATGCTGGGCCAGCTGCTGTGGCACCTCCCAGATGGGGAGGGAACAATCCCTGCCCCAGGAACCTGCTTCCCCAGCCAGCCAGAGCCAGAGTGTGGAATTGCATCCAGGGGGGTTGTCCACAGCCAGGCTGGGATCAGACGTGGCCTGTCCCAGGTGAGTCCCAGCTCACTCCATCCATGGCTCCTGTCCCCAGCCATTCCCTGCTCTTTGGGACAGAGGACAGCCTGAAGTGGTGGCTTGGAGGGTGCAGTGGACAATGATGATCTAAAGCAGCTGCAGGGCTCAACTGCCTGGTGAGAATATCCTTCCTCCAAGCTGCAAACAGCTGTACATAGTGGGGAGCAGATTTTCTGTTGTGGAAGGTGTCTCCTTATCTGTTGTGCTGGTTTCCTTCCTTCTTGTCCATCCCTGCCCCCATAAAATCACCCTAAGCGTACCTAGCTTGAAGGCAAAGTTTTAAACCCCTCAAGACACTTGTAAATAGATGGGGGAACCTTAATCGTTCCCCATCTCTGTCTTTTGTCAGCTGGGTGGGAGGAGAAGGAAAACTTCTGCAAAGAAATAGCTGAAATACAGGTTTGTGAAGATGTAGCTCTGGATGTGCAGCAGTGATGGTGGAGACAGAGAATACCAGGACCTTAACAAACACATTTAACTGCAGACACAGCACTCCAGGCCTGGAAGAAAGGCTTCCCCCACCTTCTGCATGTCTCCTCTTCTAAATAATTTCTTTTCTGCTTCTGCAAGATGCCCTTGTCTGACTCTGCTTCTGAGGCTGCTCCTTTTCATTTCGAGCCGTCCCTTCCCTCCTCTGAGTGACAGCTGTCCCACCCCTGCCAAGGTCCTTTGCCCTTGAGACAATCTTTGATCTGTGCCCTGATAGAAGGACTGAGTATTGACTTTGGCTGTGGCTTCATTAAGAGGCAGCCTCATTTGTCAACTTGTTTGTTTCCAGAGCTGCTTGGGAGATGGCAGAGCTTGCATCCCCTCCAAGCCGAGCGCGGCAAGAGTCCGGAATTAACTCCCTTTCCAAGAGTTTCCATCAAGGTCATTGCAGGTGGCCCTGCACAGTCCTCTCCTCATTAATCGATGTCAGCGAGGTTTTAAGCAATGTTAGATCCAGATGGGAGAGCTGCCCAGGCTCTGGGGGCTGCAAGAACAGGGAACAGGTGTGTTAGTTAATCCAGGGCACTCCCAGCTGGAAAAGAGATCTATTCGTAGGGAAATCAGAGCTGGGGCCTTGGATGAGCTCTCAGTGGTGAGGTCCTTGCAGGGGGCTCTCTAGGTCTGGCTGGGTAAGGCTTGTGAGTAATGAAGATGAATTTCTCTTGTCAGTTGTCATCAGGTAGCTTGACTGCTGATAAAGGCCTCTGGTTCCAGTCCAGGTGCTCAGGTGGGTGCAGTGAATAAGTTGCCCAGGCTTTCCTGCACTCCTGGCAGTCAGTGAATAAAGCACTGATGAGTGTTTGCCTCTAGGGTTTGCCCTCTGCAGGTGCCCAGGGCGGGGAGCTCAGCTGGTGCCAGTGAGGGATGTGCCCCACGGGCTGGAGGATTTTGGGGGGAACAGTCTTGCCCTACAATCACATGAAACTGAAACTCTGAACATTTGCACTCTCAGGGTTGTTCAGAGATTTGCAATGGCTCCACACAAGAGCCCTGGGAAGAAAAGACATTCATGCCAGTGCAGAAAGAGTACCACAAAATCAAAAAATTATGGAATGTTTTGGGTTGGAAGGGGCCTTAAATACCATCTTGTTCCAATCCCCTGCCACGGGTAGAGACATTCCAAACACTGTCCAGCCTGAACTTGGACACTTCCAGGGATCCAGGGGCAGCCACAACTGCCCTGGGCACCTTGTGCCAGCCCCTGCCCACCCTCACAGCCAGGAATTCCTTCCTAATATCCCACCCAGCCCTGTCCTCTGGCAGTGGGAGCCATTCCCTGTGTCCTGTCCCTCCATCCCTTGTCCCCAGTCCCTCTCCAGCTCTCCCGGAGCTCCTACAAGGGGCTCTGAGGTCTCTTCAGAGCCGTGTTTTCTCCAGGTGAGCACTCCCAGAGCAGAGGGGGCTCCAGCCCTCAGAGCATCTCCATGGCTTCCTCTGGCCTTGCTCCTGTTGGTCCATGACCTTCCAATGGACCCACAGCTGGAGACAGCACAGCTGGTGGGGTCTCACGTGAGTGGGGCAGAACCCCTTCCCTCACCCTCTGGCCAGGCTGCCCCATTGCTCAGGGCCAGACTGTAGGATGGAGCTTTGCTGCTGGGGGCAGGTGGGGCAGCACAGGGCATTTCCAGACCTGGCCCTGTCCAGGAGAAGGGAAGACAAAAAGCCAGACTTAACTGGGGTCCAGTTTCCTGCAGACCCTTAAGTGTCTCTGCCCTTGTGGGGAGGGTTCTAGTGAGGCTGTTCCCATATTCCTGAGAGACGCAGCAGCCTGGGCAGGAGGTGTGGGAGCACCAGCCCAGCTCATGTGAAGGAAAGCAGCTCCAAAGCCAGAAATTCCACAGCTCAGCGGTGCTGCAGGGGTTAAAGCTCTTTGAGTGCTGGGTACTTCCACACTCCTGGCAGCACAGAGGGAGCTGAGGGAAAGATGTTCCTGGCTGTTGCCACGGGCATTTTGCTTCAGCAGGTCCCGAGGTGCTAAGGCAGTGGTAATTGTGCAGCTCCACGTGGGCTGCGGTGGGACTGGCAGCGGGGCAGCACGGAGCAAAGCCAGGGAGGATTCTGACTGTGGTGGCAGGAATGGCCCAGGGATTAGAGAGCAGGTTGTAAGAGGAGAGACTGGAGGAGGTAAATTTATATAGTCTGGAGGAGGCTCAAGGGGAGACACGACCAGAGTCTATAAATACATGCAGAAATAGAAACCAAGGGAGGAAATTATTCAGGAGGAGGGAGGACGAGGAGCAGTGCCTGAAGCAAAGCAGGAAAAGTTTATTCTGGGTCTTGCATGGAGGGAGAACAGCTTTCAGCACCCGGCACCTGGCTGGGATGGGGTCCCAGCATTGCTAAACTCCTGCTCTGCTCCCCACCCCTCTGACGCCTCACAAAGCTGGATACTCCCCCTCCTAACAAAGCTCCGCTGTGTTTTACAGTAGCCCCACCTCATTTCTTCCCTGCCAGCCATCTCACACGGGCATCTGGCACCCAGCCTCCCCAGCATGCCTCCGAAGGTTTAATAAAACAGATTGAGATGCATTTGGGCTTGTGGCTTGACAACTGGCTCCCCTTGGACAGGAACATTTGCCTTCGCTGGGTGACAATGCTTTGAGTCCGTTGCCTTAGGCACTCTGGCTCATTGCTAGTCATCTCTCCAATGAATAATACACAGGCCTGAATATCTGTCTGCATACATCTTCCTTTTCTGTAGGATAATTTAATGTTATCTTTGGGCCTCCTGCTTCAAAGATGAAGAGATTGCTTCAAACCTGCAGCCCACAACCACAGCCATTGGTTTCAAACGTCATTAAGTTTCATTATAACAAATAAACACTGCAATGACATTTATAAGTTACCAGAGAGCACAGAAACACAAATATGAAGCAGATAAACTGCATTTGATCCAAATAATTACTGCAGGCAATATCGAGCTTAGGCTGAGCTAGCAGGCGGGTGCTGGGTAATTTATAGGTGTCTGTAAGGCACTGTGGTGCACATTGCTTCTTAAAAATGATGATGATGGTGATGTGTCTCTCTCTAAAGCCTCAAACAGGTTATGTTCATGCCTCCTTGAAGGCAGGGAGCTTTTCCTCAAGTCAGAAATGGATGTGGCACAGGCAACTGTTACTGTTTGGGGACTTAGCCCCGACCATTCCTCAGGATTTCAGCCTGAGAAGGGATCTGCATTTGAAGTTTGCTCTGATTTAAGCTGCAAAAGAGCTTTTTTTATTTAGTTATGTGCTTGGTTGTTTATTTTTCCTTAGGGGTATTTATCCCCACTGCGGGTAAGTTCTCCAGAGTGGGGAATCCTTGGGGAGAGATTTGCACTGATTTACTCCAAGGGAGTATAATTCTATACTTAGAGAATAATGCAATGGTAGAATGCATCTACTTGGAAGGGATCTGCAAGGATCACCAAGTCCAGCCGCTGATTAATGATAATGAAGCTCTTTTCATTTTGACTCCCAGCCTTACACTACCAGCTCTGAACCCTGAGGAAGGGCTCCTCTACCAGCAAACCAGGTGGAAAAGCATTTCCTCAGAACCCTGAGTGAAAGGGGGTTTGTTGCTGTGCTGGTTGTGTGAACTCTCCCAGAGCTTTGCCTCTACTCTGGGCTGAGAGCACATCATCTCCTAAATGACCCCAGCAGGGCTTGTCATTCCCGAGCCCTGCAGGCAGCAGCCCAGGAGGGGGGTCGGACACAGCTGAGTTTATTGACGAGCATCTCTCATTACCTGCTAATTAACAAGCAGGCTGGAATGTGCTAATCTGCACTTGGACCGGGGTTTTGCACCAGGCAGCCATTGACTCTGCAGTGGGGACCGTTGAGAAGGAGCTGGTGACAAAACAGACAGCAAAATCCGTGTTAAATAATCCGAGTGCCCTCCCAGCCATTCCTTATCCTCCAGCAGGGAAGGGGTCTGCTGGCAGTGACCAGGCACAGCCCCTTCCCTGGGCCCTCTCCCAGGGCTGCACCTGGGCTGATAAAACAGTTGCAGGGCTGTAAATATTGACTGGGTTCACGTTGCCTCTCATTTTTCATGGTTCTTGGCATTAGTGGGTAAAACCCAGGTAAAAAGCACCAGCTGGTTGTTGTCAGCAGTGGTGCAGGTCACTGACCTCTTCCATGATGGATAAATGCACTTTCTGGGTGTTTCCTTGGCTCTGGGGATAGCGTGGCCAAGATTTTCAGGAAGGGGAGCTTTATTAATCTTCCACATATAGATGAGAAATAGGTGAATTTTTAAGCACCTTCCTGGGGTAACAAGATGGGCATGTGTGTGAAACAGTTTCTATTCAGAGATGATCTGCACCCTGTCTGTTCATCTCAGCATCTCCAACCCTCCTGCCTTCCCCCTGCCACTTTTGTATGTGTGTGTATTGCATATACTTCACTTTAGGCTGTTTTTCAGAATAATTTGTTTTAATTTTAAATATGAATCTTGCATGTGTAAAAAAAAAAATGCACATATTTACAATCACTTCCACTTGTAAAAATCCAAACAAACAATAATTACAGCAGAAACCTGCTAATTCTCACTCCACTTCATCTTCAGAGCTGATAATTCACGCAGCACAACCCCGAGCAATCCCGCCCTGCTCTGGTAAACAGCAGGAGCTGGAGCGAGTCTGCAGCCTGCTCTGCAATACCCCAGAGCTCATCTGGCCAGGAGCTCCCCCAAAAGCCACCCAGAGGATGTTTCATGCAGACAGCAGCTCCTCAGCCTTCCAGCGCAATAATAAGATTTATTCCTGCCTTCTCTTCCCTCCATCCGTGAGCTTTGGTGCCACCAAGATGTTTCTTGTTCAGGGAAGTATCTGGTAGGGAAATCTTCGATGGTGGCACTTCCAACACCTGCAGAGATGGAAACACCCTGTACAGAGACTCATTTAACCACTCCTTGGATGAATTCTCCAATCTATACAATGTCTCACCAGTCTGTAGCAAGACTAGTTAAAATTATTTTGAGAAGGAGCAGAATTTTCCACTCATTTTAATCTCATAGAATCCCAGAGCTGTTTGCGGGACCTTAAAGATCATCCAACACCCCCTTCCATGTGCAGAGAATGTAACATTAAATATCTGCATTTTCTGTTCTGAGCTGCATCTTCATTCTGATTTCTTTCCGTGCCTCAAAGCGTGCGATAACAGATTTTGAAAAACGAGGATGGAAGCGAAACATGGTGCGACCCAAGGCAAGCTCTTTGCTCTAATTTTCCACCCCGTGAACTGCACAACTTCCAGTTGCCGCTTTTCCTGGGAGCAGAGCCAGACTTTGAAATCTCCAAATCGTTTGTGAAATGGATTATTCATCCTTCTCGTTTTCCTACGGATGAGTGTCCTCTGTGCCCTCTAACTCAAAAATGAGCTGAGATTTAAAAGTCTCTATTTCAAAGAGCAGCCCTGATCTGGGAACAAAGGGTGGGCAAAGGGGATGCACAATGATTGACTGCAGTCCAGGAAAGGGGGATCACCCAAGAGATTCCAGAAGGTCACAAGGGATAAAATCCTTAAGGATTTTGTCTGGGAGACTTTGTACTGCCCACTGGTTTGCATCCAATTTTATTTTTAGTAGGAAAAGTTCCTTTTTCTTCTCTGTGGATTCAAGTGGGAGGTTTAGGTCCCAGGAGTGTCTGTGCAAGACTCCTGTGGCTGGGGACCTGCCACCTCCTTTCTGAGCTATCATCCCAAAAGCAGCTGGGGTTGCCACAGAGCGAGCTGCTTGGCTGGAATTACGGGAGCAGGAGCAGCCCCTGCTGTGTTCTCCCCCCCTGAGCCCATCAGCCTGGCCCTGGGGAGCTGTGCCAGGACACTGCACCTTGACAGGAGAACAAATGGTGATTTCTTATTGTGCCACGGCTTCCTCAGGAGCGCTGGTAACAAAATATTTCTTGGAGTCATTGGCAGTGTTCAGTGGAGCCGAGCCTGCAGGTGGATCAATGTGAGGATATCTGTTCCCCTCTGCTCTTGTCTCCACCAGGGATTGGTGCTCAGCACCTGCCCAGGGTTTCCGGTGCCTCTGGAACAGCTGCTGGGGCCACTGCCCTTGTTCCCAGCAAGGACAGGCATCACCCTGTGCCCCTTGGCAGAGGCTCAGAGCTTACAGCTGACCTTGGAGAGGGAGCCACGGCAGCATGGGCACTGGGATGATGTGCTGGTCCCAGCCCAGGGTGTGAGGAAACTCTCACACCTCTCCCCTCTGCCAGCAGCTTAGTGACACCTCCAGCTTTGCCTCTTGCAGACCTTTCAGCTCCTCTGCCCCCCCCCCGTGACACCTAGCCTGCTTTTCCCCCTCCTCCTGTGCTGTGGGTAAAACACCACCTAATCCAGTTTGCTGCCACTACCTCCAACCCCGCAAAAGTCCTGTGTGCCCCAAAGCACACATTCCAGCTCTGGCAGCCTGTCTAATAGGAGACAATGCTGCCTGCTCAGAGCTCCATGTGATCTGAGCAGCAGGTGAGGCTGTGAGAGGGGCAGCCAGGAGCCATCCACAGAGCCTGGAGCCATCCACAGAGCCTGGAGCCATCCACACAGCCGGGAGCCATCCATAGAGCCTGAAGCCATCCACACAGCCTGGAGCCATCCACAGAGCCTGGAGCCATCCACAGAGCCTGGAGCCATCCACAGGGCATGGAGCCATCCATAGAGCCTGAAGCCATCCACACAGCCTGAAGCCATCCACAGAGCCTGGAGCCATCCACACAGCCTGGAGCCATCCATGGAGCCTGGAGCCATGCACAGAGCCTGGAGCCATGCACAGAGCCTGGAGCCATCCATGGAGCCTGGAGCCATCCATAGAGCATGGAGCCATCCATGGAGCCTGGAGCCATCCACAGAACCTGGAGCCATCCACAGAGCCTGGAGCCGTCCACAGAGCATGGAGCCATCCACAGAACCTGGAGCCATCCACGGAGCCTGGAGCCATCCACAGAGCCTGGAGCCATCCACGGAGCATGGAGCCATCCACAGAACCTGGAGCCATCCACGGAGCATGGAGCCATCCATAGAGCCTGAAGCCATCCACACAGCCTGGAGCCATCCACAGAACCTGAAGCCATCCATGGAGCCTGGAGCCATCCATGGAGCCTGGAGCCATCCATAGAGCCTGGAGCCATCCACACAGCCTGGAGCCATCCACAGAACCTGGAGCCATCCATGGAGCCTGGAGCCATCCATAGAGCCTGGGGCCATCCATGGAGCCTGGAGCCATCCATAGAGCCTGGAGCCATCCACAGAATGTGGAGCCATCCATAGAGCCTGGAGCCATCCACACAGCTGGAGCCATCCATGGAGCCTGGAGCCATGCACAGAGCCTGGAGCCATCCACAGAGCCTGGAGCCATCCACGGAGCCTGGAGCCATCCACAGAGCATGGAGCCATCCACAGAGCCTGGAGCCATCCACAGAGCCTGAAGCCATCCACACAGCCTGGAGCCATCCACACAGCCTGGAGCCATCCATGGAGCCTGGAGCCATGCACAGAGCCTGGAGCCATCCACGGAGCCTGGAGCCATCCACGGAGCATGGAGCCATCCACAGAGCATGGAGCCATCCACATAGCCTGGAGCCATCCATAGAGCCTGGAGCCATCCATGGAGCCTGGAGCCATCCATAGAGCCTGGAGCCATCCACAGAACCTGGAGCCATCCACAGAACCTGGAGCCATCCACGGAGCCTGGAGCCATCCATGGAGCCAGAATATTCAGCTTGATCCAGTCCATAAGGTCACCTGAACCCTGCTTTTGGGTGCCTCCATGCAGTACATTAGTTTGTTTCCTGTCAGTGCAGCTCCCAGGAACAGGCATTTAATCTCACCAGAGGTAATTCTCCAGGCTGCTGCTGGGAAGAGTTTGCTAATAAATATCCCACGGTAAGGATACTCTTACACCTTTCCCAATTGGCAGCTAATAACAGAGCAGCCGATGACATTTCAGCCCTTTCTGCATGGCTGATCAAACTCCTCACAGCGACTTTGAAAGCAGTGCTGGGATTTCATGTGGGTATCAAAGCCAGCGGAACACTCAATAGTTCAGATCTCTTGCCTGTGTGACTAATAGACAAAAAGATCTCTGAAAGGTTTAATATCTTACTCAAAATTTCCCTCTTTCCTGTTTGAAGCTACTTAGTGGACACAGTGGGATGTTGATGGTTCTTCTCAAAGCAGTGCTAGGAAAATATCTGACATCACTGCAGGATGAGCTCAGCTCAGCACGTGGGCTTGCTGGGGTCTGGTCGTGGCCAGAAGACAACACGTTCCCAGAGGAGAGCAGAGCTTTGCACCTTCAACTCTGCTCTGTCAGCTGGCATTAGGATCACAGGAACATTTAGTTTGAAAAAGACTTAAGATCATCAAGTCCAACTCTCAACCCATCCCCCCCAGCGCGTTCCCCATGTCCCCAGGTGCCATATCCACACACCTTGGGAATATTCCAGGGACAGGAACCCACCACTGCCCTGCACAGCCCCTTCCAATGCTTTTCAACCCTTTCCATGAAGAATGTTTTCCTAAATTATCCAACCTAAACCTCTCCTGCTGTGACTTGAGGCCATTCCCTCTTGTCCTGTCCCTTGTTCCCTGGGAGCAGAGTCTGACCCCCACCTGGCTGGGCCCTCCTCTCAGGGAGTTGTAGAGAGGGAGAAGGTCTCCCATGAGCCTCCTTCCCCCCAGCCTCCCTCAGCCTTTCCTGGTGCTCCAGCCCCTTCCTCAGATTCGTTGCCCTACTTTTCATTGCTTTTCCTGGGCATCTCTTTGGCTTTGGTTTCCCCTCAGTGCATCCCACACCTTCCCCTCTGAGCTGCACAGGGGCTGGAATCAGTGGGGACCCCCAGGCTGTGCTTCCAGGCAAAGTCTCATCCCCCTGTATGTCTGTGGGTGAGCTCAGCTCCTGCTTCCCTCTTGGAGCAGGGACACCCCTGCCAGGTGACACGGCAGGTCTGTGACCAGCACCATTCCATACCCCTGAGTCATCCCTTGACTGAAGGTGTTGTGCTTCAGTTTCTTTCAAGTCGAATAATTCAGCACTGAGGCCACGTGAGCCAGACTTAACGCTTACGCAGTCACACTAAAAAAGGCCAAACTGACATTTTTGTTCAAACGGATTTGATTTTATTTTCTCCCACGGAAGCCAAATTTAAAAAAAAAAAGGAAATCTTATGCAAGGGCTGAACTCAAGCTACCTCTCTTATTCATGCCGTGAATCCCAAGTGCCTGACATGTCTGTGGCCATCAGCAGCAAGGGGCTCTCTCATGGGGAGGCTGATCCACATCTCCTCACTGAGGACAGCATCGCTGGTGAGATCCCTCTGCTCCTGTCTGGGCAGCCACAGCTCTTTTTCTTCTCTGATGGTGTAAGAAAAGCTCCTGCCTGTCCTTGTCTGGAGAAATCCTTGTCCCTGGGGACATGTGGCTGCCTCTTTCCTTCCTGTTCCCTGTGCTCTGTACTGGCTCCACCTCAGTGCAGGTCTGGGTGTTGTGTCCCACCAGGGAGGGGATTGGGATGCAGGCAGGTGATGAGCAGCTCTGCTGCCTGCATGGCTCTTCCCTGTGCTTCCCCATGACTGACAATTCCAGAGAGCTTTGTAAATAATGTAATGCTTTTGTCTGCTTGTTTTTCCTACTCATCTGAAAATCAATGCGGGCGCGTGTTCTGGAGCACGATGGGCCCTGTGCAGGGGCTCAGTGTCCTTGTCAGGGTCCCAAAGGAGTGCTGGGGTCCAGCCTGTTTGTCACAGGGCCATAGCAGGGGCTGTGTGGGTGCAGAGCCAGGCTCTGCTCTGCTGGGAAAGCACAGGCATGGACCCATCTCTTCCCAGTCCTCTCCACAGCCCGAAGACGGGTCCATCTCCTGGCACAGGAAACCAGCCCTGAGCTGGGCTGAAATGCCCTGATTTCCATTGGGTGGGATCTGCTTGGTCTGAAGAGGGACTCTCCTGGGATGTTTTGTAGGATTAGGATGTCACGCAGCAGCCCCTTGATCATCCTCCTGCCACGTGTTGTGACAACTCTAGGCTGAGGGAAGGATCAGCTCTTCCCACTGAGGGACAAGGAGAATGTCCCGCCACTCCTAATCACCAGGCCTTTCATTTCAGAACACTAATATTTTGACAAGGAGCTCATAGTTCTCCTTCTCCACTTCTGTGCTCTCCTCAACAAAAAGGACTGATTCTTTTCAGAGCACAATGGACATTCAAAGCTTCACTTACATAAAAGCAGCCACAATGTCTCCATTTCTAATGAGTCATTGTTCCCTCGGTGAGTCCCTCGCTTCCTACTACAATACTCACTCCTCTTGGGTAATGAAAATTTAACTTTCTGCTGCTCTCAGTTGCTGGTTTGGGCACAGGAGGCTGCAAGCTGAAATAATTCAGCCAGGAGCTCATGCAAACAGATTTCAGTCTTCAGAGAACTTTAAAATCCTCTCGCCGACTGTGGCTTCACGATGGAAGGGGCTCCAAGGTCCCTCTGCAGCACAGACTGTGCCAATGGCATTGTGTAGGTGCCTTCCTCTGTTTTCTGGGCTGTAAAACAGGATTTTTGGGCCTTCTCACCATCGTGGGACATCTGAAAAGCAATGCCCTGGCACTGGCAGTGTTATTTCCCTTGAAAGTCACAAACAGAGAAGAGTCTCAGCCTTTGAAATAACAAAGCAATGTTACAGAGAAACACTGAAAAAACAGGAGCCATGGTACAAAATCCATTAAGGAAATATAATGAGTTCTAAAGCAGTTCTCTCTTTTTTCCTCTTTTTTTCTTCCTTTAGCTTTTGACACGCTTGTGACTTCCCAAGGACCCTGCCTGGGGTTTTTGAAGGCAGGGTTAGTGCTCTTGCCTGCTTGCTCTTCACCATGTCCCCTTTTTCTCCTGCCCTTCAGGATTTCAGTGGCTGCAGAAGTGCCCCCATGAGAGGGACTCCTTGAGGAAGGCTGGAGCTTGAGGGCCAGCAAGGGGGTCCTGCTGGTGCCTGGCAGCTCCTCAGGGAGCGGGGCAAAGCAGCAGCCAGGAGGGGATGGGAAGGCTCTGGGATCAAGAGCTCCTGAGACACCAAGCCCTGACCTACAGCAGGTGGTGACAGCACAGTCCCAGCTTCAGGGCAGCTCCTGAGGGCAGGGGAGACCCTGGGCTTGTGCTGGACCGTGGCCAGGGGCATCGTTAGCATCTCGATTACATATCCATGTGCTTTTAAAGCAAAACCAAAAAAATCAACAGTGAATTCAGAGCCCTGATCTTTGCTCCTGCTCAGAGCATCGCTGTGCTGGATGAACAGATCTTCCCAAGGGGGCTCTCAGGGCAGTCAGTGCCCAGGGACTCCCAAGGAAGCTCCCAGGAAGCCAGGTATCAACTGAGTCGTTTCTTTGAAAACATTCCAGGTCTTTACACTTGAGGGAAGATCGAGTATGGAAGTTAAACAGGGCTACACTTAGGCTAGGGGCACATGGACATGTTGCTGTGTCTCCCGGCTTTGCTGTGCAGAACTTCCCAAATCCAGGTTTGGGGATTCTTTGTGCAGCAGGAGGTGACAGGAGATGGGTGATGAGGGTGCCGTGCCTGGACTCTTGGTTGGGCTCATTGGTGAACTGTATCTGCCTCTGGGTTCTCAGCCCAGGGAAGATGTGGAGCTGCTGGGGCAAGTCCAGAGCAGCCCACGGAGATGCTCCAGGGCTGGAGCCCCTCTGCTCTGGAGCCAGGCTGGGAGAGCTGGGGGTGTTCCTGGAGAGGAGAAGGCTCCAGGGAGAGCTCAGAGCCCCTGGCAGGGCCTGAAGGGGCTCCAGGAGAGCTGGAGAGGGACTGGGGACAAGGGATGGAGGGACAGCACACAGGGAATGGCTCCCACTGCCAGAGGGCAGGGCTGCATGGGATATTGGGAAGAAATTCCTGCCTATGATGGTGGGCAGGGGCTGGCACAGGGTGCCCAGAGCAGCTGTGGCTGCCCTGGATTCCTGGCAGTGCCCAAGTTCAGGATGAATGTGGTTTGGAGCACCCTGGGAGAGTGGAAAGTGTCTCTGCCCATGGCAGGGGTGGAACTGGATGGGTGTTTAAGTTCCCTTCCCACCCAAACAATTCCATGATTCTTTGATGAGCTCCCATCTCTGCAGAGATTTGGATTAACCAGTATTTTTTGCTGAAGTTCTGTATAGTGGAAGGGGAGAAAGTGGGAAGCTCCTGCTTGCCCAACAGGTTGGAGTCAAACCTTCTGCTTTGATACCAAAGCATCATTTTGTAATACAGTTTTAAACATTCCTGGAAAAATACCCAACTGACGTCTCTCTGCCCATTTTCTTGTAGCTGAAAACGCTCAGCCTGCATTTGTAAATCACCCTCTCCCAATCTCCCCATTTTCAGTTATTTTCTGTCAAGTATCTTATCTCCCTTAAAACTTTTCTGCAAATTACTTGTTCCTTTGACATTAAGACATAAGCTGTAACGTGGATGGGCCTCTGATCTTCCAAACCCAGTTAAACCCAGTAATCAGACTTTAAGCTGATTTGAAAGCGAGTTGAGCTCTGCCTTCAGTACTTTTTTTCTTTTTTTTTTATCTGTGATTTAGGGAGAGATGATCCTGCTGTGGAGCAGGGACTGGGCCAGGTAATGCTCTTAAGGTCCTTACACCCATCTTTCCTCTCCTGTGACTGAGTCTGAGCTGTTTGTAGCTGAAATGGAGCCTTGGATGAATAAAAAATGGGTTTAAGTGACAATTCTTCACACTGAACAAATACAGGGAAGGAAAAGACAGGAGACATATGCCATGTTTCTGCTCTGATTTTCTGTGGCCATCATCTCGTCTTTAAAACAAATCAAGAAATAAGAGGAAAAGGAAAAATAAACCATAAAAAGAGCTTCATTTCCAGCAGCAATTACCAAATGAAGCCTGTGCTTAATGGGCATTTGCAGAGGGCACAGACACCACTTTGTGCCTCTGAGTTCTCATTAGGGCTCGTACAGCTCCCAGCTGACAACCTGATAATTCTCACTGATAAAACAAATCTTTTTGGGTTATTGCTGCCTTCCTGCGCTGTCCCTGCTCGCCCAGCTCTGCCTTGAGAATTGTCAGGATTACAGAGTGAGCTGTGAAAACCCAGTTAGTGGGTGGAAAGTATATATTAAAATAAAACAACAAAACAACCAAGCAAAACACCCACTTTTTCTGCTTTCTTGGTTTTCTCTCTCATCCCATTTTTCTCTGCTATCCTAGGAGTGCTTGTCCTTTATGAATCCAAAACCAAAAAATACAGAGTTGATTCATATTCCCTTTGAAATCAAATATTTAAATCTTAGCACAAGGGTTTGTGCTGGTATCAGAGGTCACCATGACTTTCAGTGAGTGTCTCCCAGCAGAAAAACTGGAATCTCCTCTGGAATTAACCTGCCCTGTTGTGCAGGCAGCACCACCCCAAGAACCATCACTGTGGTCTTTTGGAGTATCTGTGGTGAAAATCAGAGTTCCTTAGAGATATGTGGGTGCTGGGAGACCTGGGACCTCTGAAATACCTGGGAATAAGGTGCCCAAGGTGCAAAAATTTCAGCTGGGCTTTTTGCCTTCCTGTAATGTAAAGCATCTGGAATTTAGAAAGGACAGCTCTGCTTTTCCCTGTGCTCCTTTAGGTGGCTAAGAGCGAGCCGAAGCTATAATAAAATAAATTGAAATATAAGCACTCATGTGGGACACACGTTGGTTCAACAGCTCGAGTTGGAAAATGATGGAGCTTTGGAGCCTTGCCCTGCAGGAAAGGCCCAGCAGCTCATCTGGAAACAAGATCAGATGCAAGAACTTGTGTCACACTTAACCTTGGTTCCGGATTAATCATCAGTCAATGATTAAATGGAGTCGGTGTAAATTAGGATTGAATTGATTTGGGGTGGATCACATGGAGACTGTCCCCCTTTGACAAATTGGCTTTAAAGAGCAATTTTTTCTCCCAGCCCAGTCCCCTTCCATGGGCTGAACAGACACTCAGTGGAGGGCACAGGCTCTGAATTCCTGCCTGATGCAGGATGCATAATTCCCACCCAGAGAGGTTCCTGGTCTTACAAACCCCACTCACTGAGGGGCAATACAGAGGTTCTGCCTTTCCCCCAACACCTCTCTTCCCCAGATCACCTCCTGAATCCAGAATCAGAGCAAGACTAAGTGGTGGCAAAGCAATTGTGATGCTCTACAACCAACTCACACTAAAGACTGTCCTCACAGGAGCCCAGATATCAGCACATCTGCCTGAAGTGGCCCCACATTTAAGATCTTCCAGCTTCAGACTGTGGCTCTGCAGGGGAATTTTGGGTTGTCCCATGCACTCATTATGGAAAGAAAAAAAAAAATAGCAGGATTTAACACTTTGGATCCCTGGAACATTTTGAATCCCTGAAAATGTCCCAGGCCAGGCTGGATGGGGCTTGGAGCACCCTGGGATAATGGAAGGTGTCCCTGCCCATGGCAGGGGTGAGATGAGATTTTTAAGATCCCTCCCAAACCAAACTATTCTGGGATTCTCTGATTGTCTGAATGGTTTTCAATTATGGCAAAGCCAAGGGAGAGTGAAAACAAAACGTAATGTTGAGTAAACTCTGCTGTGGAAGAGGTTACAGTGACTGGAATACTTCCTATGGAAAATGAGAGAAGTGCCATGTCACACTTGAGGTGTGAGACATCCCACCATGGCAGGAGATGACCCGGGGCTGGGATTTGTGATTGCAGCACTCCGGGTAGGGAAGGGTGAGGAGAGAGATTTGTGAGTTTGATGATGCAGCTTTGGTGAAAGGCAGTGCTGAGGCAGAGTTGGGCCTTCGTTTCCCCTCCAGATGTGTGGGAAGCTCCCAGGAAATGCCAGGAGGTTACATCTGGGGAGGGAGGAGACCAGCAGCAGTTGGTTGTTTCCCTGTGTGTTTTATAGCAGGTTGTTATCTGCACATCCTGATTTCAGAGTGCACACGAGGTGGGAGCAGGGCTCAGAAGCAGAGGACCAACATCCTCTTTTATTATGTGTAATATAAAGTATTGCTGCTGCTGAACATCCTGCTGCTTCTCTGTCTGTGATCATTGTGGCTGAAACACTATCACCACAATTTGGAATAAAACAGTTACAGGAAATGCTGGTGCCTCTTGGTTGGAGCATTTTTTTTCCCCCAGGGAGCAAAAATATTGCAAATATTTGTCTGTCACTAAGTGCTCTGTCCAGCTCTGGAGTCCTCAGCACAGGGAGGATGTGGAGCTGCTGGAATGAGCCCAGAGGAGGCCACAGAGATGCTCCAAGACTGGAGTCCCTCTGCTCTGGAGCCAGGCTGGCAGAGCTGGGGGGGCTCACCTGGACAGGAGAAGGCTCCAGGGAGAGCTCAGAGCCCCTGCCAGGGCCTGAAGGGGCTCCAGGAGAGCTGGAGAGGGACTGGGGACAAGGGATAGAGGGACAGCACACAGGGAATGGCTCCCACTGCCAGAGGGCAGGGCTGCATGGGATATTGGGAAGGAATTGTTCCCTGTGAATGGGATGAGCTTTAAGGTCCTTTCCAACCCAAACCAT
This sequence comes from Sitta carolinensis, assembly GCA_032173965.1. Lineage (NCBI taxonomy): Eukaryota > Metazoa > Chordata > Aves > Passeriformes > Sittidae > Sitta > Sitta carolinensis. The sequence goes on from CM063304.1 coordinate 7,087,333, forward strand.
TTTATCATTCAATGGGGCAATCACATAATTAAGAGCTGCAGAGGTCAGCCTCCCATTTGTGCTATGCCAGGAGCATCCTGGACCTTTGCACCCCAAGGAACTGCATTGTGTTGGGAACTGTTGTCCCTGAAAATCAGCTTTTTGATTTGTATTAGTATAATGGAGTCAGTTCTCATAAATTATAAGATAAACAAGGATCATATTTGCATTCCTTTGTAAAAGATATCACCTGATGGACTTCTCAAGTGACCAGTGGAGATGGAGAGGTGGGAACTTCTCTGTCCAATCTCTGGTCACTGTCCAGAAACTTATAGATATGAGGTCAACAATAAACTAGAGAGTTCCTTTCTTCTTCTCTGCCTGAACCCTGCTGTGTGTGTTACTGTGTGTTCCTGTCTGTGTCACAGCAGCATTGAACCCAGAAAAGTGATAGCATCCTGTTCCTCTCCTGTTCCCTGTGCAGGCCAGGCGTCCTCGTTCACGCAGCAGCCCCAGGACCAGGTGGTGATCGCGGGGCAGCCGGTGACGCTGCTCTGCGCCATCCCCGAGTACAATGGCATCGTTCTCTGGATCAAGGACGGGCTGGCCCTCGGAGTCGGGAGGGATCTCTCAAGTAAGTCAGGACAACGCCCTCCACGAACAAGGAAAGCAGGAGCTCTCCTTGCCCAACGCTTATTTGGGGAATAATGTTTTCATTTCAACTCCAGCACCTTCCAGTCCGCCCAAACATAGGCACTGTTGTTTGGAATAAACCAAAATCTGTTTCACTCTGACCTGAAACAAAACTGTTGGTTCCCACAGATGTCACCTGGCTGTAATCTTTCAAACCTTTCAAACCTTTGAGTCTTTCAAACCTGCAGCTTCTAAATTTCTGAAACTCTGTTTCTTCCTAATATTTTGAGTTTCTAAACCTTGTTCCCACAACTTAAACATAAACATCAAATTTTGTTTTAGTAACAATACTTATGTTTAGAATTCTTTCTGTAAGAGAGATTTTCTTTTTTATGTCCCTCTAATTTAACCAATGTAAGTAAAGAATTCTAGCACTCATGCACCAATCACAGTGGCCTGTCAAAAATGTATAAAAAATACCCCCATTTTTTAAATAAACAGAATCAAATTAATTTCTCCAAGAGTTTTGGAGAAATTCCACAAAAAGTCAGTGTCGTGTTATTCACCACAGCAACAACCTGACCCTTCGGAAAGCCCTGGTTTGATTTCCTTGGAAACTAATGTCACCCTTCCAAAATGTGGGATAAAATATTGTATAAATATTGAAAGTGCCTGTTTTGATATTCTGAAAAATAAAAAGAACCATAGAATATCCTGAGTTCAAAGGGACCCACAAGCCTCTGTTTGCTTTGGACAAGTGTTTGTGGCTTCCTCAAGTTTTGGCAAATAATAGTTTGGTGACCAAATTCCTCAGAACTCACATTCCTTAATCCCACACCCGCACTGTGATTGAGGGTTGATTGCAGCTGGTGAAGGCTGGTGCAATATTGGAGAAGTTTAGAGTTTATTCTGTATCTTTTGCTGGAAAACACTAATTTGGAACTGCTTGCTGGAAACAGCCTGGGAGGACATGGAGCCCTTCAGGAGCTGCAGTGTCCCCTCAGGCTCTGCAGAGTTTGTACATGTGTGACACTGCTCAGCTCCTGGTGACCTGAGAGAGTTTTCCCCAAGGCAAGAAGCAGCATTCAGAAAGCAGAGGAGGATCTGTGCTTTTTGGTCTCCAGGGACCCTGGTCTTCCCTAAAGTGCAGTGCCTGCTTCTTCTTTCCCTCTATTTTTTATTAATACATATAATTGCTCATTTACAACTGTGCCTGAGTGAGCAGCCCCATCTTTCCCTGTTTTTCAAAGCTCTGAGCCACAATTTTTGCATCTATTAGAGAGCTGAGCTTTCCATGCAAGACCTTGCAACACAACTGGGTAACAAGAGCTCCAGTGAAGTAGGGAGCTGATGTGAATGACTTCCACAATTAATGGAGCCGGGGCTGCTGGAAGCCACAGGAGCTGCCAGCTCGCGTGATACCAGCTCAGCCAGTGTCTAATTAGCACAATACAAACAAACCCATCATTTGTACTTCTCACGGTTCAGGAGAGCAAATCCTGCTGTTGATAACTCGAGAAACAGCAGAAGCACAAGTGTGTGCCAGTGCTGTGCTACACAGGGCATTGGGCACGGCAGCACAGGGGGTGGCCCCTGTCCTCCCATGTGTCCATCCTGTGTGTCCAGGCTGACCAGGGCTGCTGGTGCCCCCAGACCCCTGCTCAGGCTTTACACAGAGCTAACCGTGGTTGTATTCCAGGGTGTCACCACAGCTGACTTCAGGAACTGAGGTTATTCTATGAGGGGTTGCAGAGGAGCAGGAGGTGGTGGGTTTCCTGGTGGAAGGACTCATCCCTCTCTCTTGCCCAGGGAGGTTGTGAATGGCCCAGCCCTGGAAGGATTCAAATCCAGGCTGGAGACGGCCTTGAGCAACCTGATCTAGTGGGAGATGTCCCTGCCCATGGCAGGGGGGCTTAGGCCCAGATGATCTTTAAGGTCAAAACCAAAACTTCCAACACTTAACATTCTATGATCCCATGATTCCTTGGGATTTCAGTTAATGCTCCTTCATCAGCACTTCTCTTTTTGAACCTGGAGAGCAAAACATGCAGTCTCTTTCCTGGATTTGGCAGATTCTTTCTCTCACTTTGGGCTGGCTGCCAAGGAGGGGAAGAAGCTCCCAGGATCCTGGGAATTGCTGGGGGTGTCACTGTGGGTGATGAACAGACGACATGAGACCTCGTTATAAAAATTGCATCTGACTCCACTTTATTAAAACAACTGCCTTCCTTATATACCCTTCAGAACAGGCCACTCTCATTGGTTAGAAGAGTGCCAGAACTCTTCTTCCCATTGGCTCAAACCGATGGATAGAGACAAGTCTATCCCACAAAAAAGAATCCAAAACATCACTCTCTTTACAATAACACTTGGGATGTTTATGTCAAGTCCGTGGGAACAAGGTCTTCTCAAACCCAAACACCACAAAGAAACTGAGTTCAGAAACTCAGAAACCTCAGGCCTCGAAAACCAGACTACAGGGGGGTGCTGGGGCTCTGGACCCATGCTCTGCTCTCCTCATCCCTGGGCTCATGGCTCCAGCTGCCTTCCTGACCCGTGCTTTGCCTCAGCAGGTTATCCACGCTATCTGGTCGTAGGAGACCATCTGTCAGGCCAGCACCACCTGAAAATTCTGCGAGCTGACCTCCAGGATGACGCCGTGTATGAGTGCCAGGCCATCCAAGCAGCCATCCGCTCCCGACCCGCCCGGCTGACTGTCCTCGGTGAGTCCCCACACCCTCGAGGTGTTTGCTAGGGCTTTCACTGCCTGCATGGTCACCCCAAGTGGCTTTTGACAAAATGTTTTGTTGTTGGATCAAGAGGACTGGGGATGAATCTGTGGTGAGAGCAGTGGGGGAGCAGCTCAGTCCTGAGAATAGGATCAAAGGAAGCTGCCTAGGTAGTGAAGCAGTTCTGGGAGGGAGTATGATGGTTCTAGGAGTAACCCAGGCACCAAGCGTGCACTTCAGCTTTGTGGATTTATGCCCCAATTCAAGAGTCTGTCCATAAATTTAAGGGTATGAAGAGTGTCAGTGACATCACTGATGCATTACCCTGCCTACAGGAACAAGATGACTCACCCCGTGAGGAAAGGCTGGTTTCATACTATTGCAGCATTTTTAAACTATCTACATACTAATATTTTATCACTTTGCGTTTCTCAGTAATTCGTCTTTCCCATGAGCAGCACAGGAGGATATTAACTGGGATTGCAAACTGGAAGTGGTTCCTAAAATCATGTGTGGGAGATGGGTGGGGAGCACTGGCAGGGCTGGAGGGCTTTGTTGGTGTCTTGGTTTAGGGCAAATTTGGGAGAAAACCTCCAAAAGGCGACCCCTCCAGAGAGCAAACCCACATGGCCCCTGCCCCTAACCAGTTTGGGAATGATTCCTCAGAGAGAAGTGGAAAGAACCTGTTTATTTAACAGGCACAACACCCCCCAGTACACAACATGAACAATACTGGGTAACAACACTCTTTCACTGCTCTGAAAAAGATGACAAATTCAGAAAGTCTCTCTTGGAGGTGGTCGCTCTGTTGTCAGTCCCTCCAGTGCTGGGGATGGCTGCTGCAGGACACAAGGTGCAAACTCTTGGTGTTTCTCAGGTCTCAGTCCACATCAGGTTCCAATAGTTCCAAGAAAAGGAAAAAAAAAAAAAAAAAAAAAGCAAGGGCAAAACAGGAGCAAAAGCAGAAGTCAGAGATAGAGCCAAGCAAAAAGAGGCAAGCAAAAAACCAAAAGCCATACTCTGTACTGCCCCATCTCTGTGTGCCACCAGCCGTGGGGAGAGCAGGCTGAGAACAGAACCAAAACAAAACATTTGCCCTTCAGAGCCAGTCCTGAAGGCACAGAACAAAATATCCAGCACAGCAGAACACACAAATGGGGATACAAGCATCACCCCAGGACAGTTGGGCATCTGGCAGAGTGGAAGGGAGGCTCTCCCCACAGGAGTGCTGGGAAAAGGCAGGCACGTCAGCGAGGCTTCCCGGCATGGACGTGGCTTCAGACAGCTTAATGAAAATGGTATTTTTCTTGAACAGCTTGGACAAAACCCAGTCTGTATTGCTGCTCCCAGATTCATCCTGGTTATTCAACCCTCAAACCATTTCCATATTTAAGTTTGTTTAAATTAAAGATTGGATTTCTTTTTTCCTTGTTGGTTTAATTCCTGGTTAGTTTCTAGAGAGGGAAAAAAAAAATCCTTTCAAAAAGATTCAAATCAAGAATTTTGGTGTTTTTAGTCAGATCAACACTGATTAGTTTTAAGCAGCCAAAAGAAATGAATTAAGGTACCAGCTGTGGTTGAAGGTGCACCTCACTGTAGTCTGCACTATGAAAATGAGTTCACATTCCTGGTTTGCAATTTCCCCTGCATTTGTTTTCCTCCTTCCACAATCCTACAATGTTCCCTACTCCCAAACTTTCACAGCTGCCATCCCTTCCTTCCCTGACCCTGACGATAATGATGATTTTCCTTTGATTCCTTCCTCTGCTCAATCAACCCTTGGCAGCAGCTCAGAGCTCTGACATGTGCCCATACATGAAATAATCCTGGAAATGAATGGGAAAGGGGAATGTTGTCTTGCTCACCGACAACCCCTCCTTCGCCTGCGCTCCCTCCTTCTGTTGTGAAAGCAGAATACATTGCAGGAGCCAGACAAAAGAAATAATGTTATTTAATTAGAGCTAAAGATTTCAAAACTAATTTAGTCCCAGGGCGTACGTCAGAGCTGCTGCAAAGCGTTGATTGAGCAGAGAGATGTTTTTATGGATCAAAAGGAAATCGTTATTATCTTTGGGGTTATGGAATGTGTTGAATAGATGGTAGTTAATGTTTATGTGGATATACATGGTAGTTGCTAATTGGTACATTTACCTAAGATGTTCAGCAACTTATATTTTCAGAGTGTTTTCCTTTTAAGAAAATTAAAGTTACAGCGTGTTCAATTTAGGCCAAATCGATGAGAGAGTGTGGGTTTGGAATCCACTGGTAGCTCATCTTTAACTTAAGGGTATTTATGCAGATGTTCTGAGGGGGGAACGTGGTCACAGCCCCAAGGCAGCCAGAGCTCCAGGAGCATTTGCACACTGCTCTCAGGGGTGCACAGGGTGGAATTGTTGGGGTGTCTGAGGTTGGACTCAATGACCCTTGTGGGTCCCTTCCAGCTCAGGGAGCTGTGTGGTTCTATGATATTTCAGGCTAGTTGGGGAGGTAGGAGTGATGACCGTGCCTTTGCAGGGGTCAGTGATCAGCAGCTCACACTGCTCCTTTGGGATGGGGTGTCCCGTGCTGGCAGCAAGGGCAGGGGCTGCTGTGGGATCTGGGCTCTGTGCTTTAGCCACCCCCATGGAGGGGACAGAAGTGGCACTTGAAGAGTAGGAGCCTTAAGCCCCTGTGTTTCTGACAGCTGGGGACAGTGTGCAGCCTGTCAGGCTGAACTCAGTGTGTGACAGGGGGTAACACATATCTGTGAAAGGGGAGAGACATTTCTGGTGCTTCCAGATGTGCAGTACCACCAGCTGTGCAGACATCTCTGCTCTTAGCAGGCAGTGTGTGAGCCTGCTGTAGGCGTGAGCTAAACAGCTGTCTCTGGAGGGAGCTGGATCTCCCAGATTTCACCTGCCTGGGTTGGGAAGGGATGTGCCAGGCTGCCTGAGCTGCTCACAGGAGGATGCCTGGGGGGCGTTCCTTCATCCCAGTCTGCCCAGCTTCACCTGAGGCTGCAGACTTCCCCTGGGAGGGAGAGGATCCCGAAGGCATCCCTGGAGCCTGCTGCAAACCGTGCAGCTCTCAAGTGATCAACCACAGCTCAGGCAGAGCTGAGGGGCTCTGGTGGCATGGGGCTCTGGTGGCTGAGGGGTTCTGGTGGCTCAGGGGCTCTGGTGGCTCTGGGGCTCTGGTGGCTGGGGTTTCTGGTGCCTGGGGGTTCTGGTTGGGAGGCTGTGGTGGTTGGGGGTTCTGGTTGAGAGGCTCTGGTGCCTGGGGGGTTCTGGTGGTTGGGTGTTCTGGTTGTGAGGCTCTGGTGGCTGGGAACCCAGCATCTGCTGCTGATTCTCAGTGACTCGAGGGTTCTTCAGCCAGCTGGGTGTTAGAAGCAGTTCTCGGGAACTCTCTCCCACTCTAACACTCCCAGCCTTGTCTCTGGAAAAAAATCCTGCCTGGTTTTTTGTATCGGTTGGTGCTGCCTTGTCTGTCCTTGCCAGCTTTTCCACTTCCTTGGTATCAAGAAATCCCCTAATGCTTCCTGATTCAGGCTCCAATTGCTGTCATTCATGTCTGACAACAGCTTTATGGGGCTGATGCCTCCTACTTCCCTGTTCAGATGCAGAGCTACACCATATTTTAATTAAATATTTAAGGTTTTGTCACATTGTTTTCAAATCTACATAGTTAAATGTAGTGGAACAAATCATTCCATAGCCTTGGAAGTCCAAACACTCAAACAGACAAGCCTATTAATGTCATCATCATCAGAGAAAATCTTTTATTTCTGGAGTTCCAGGGACAAATATTGCTGGGAAATGTTGTTAATGCATCCCAAAGCTGGAGGGTTCCTCATCTCCAGTTCTCCCTCACCTTCCCTCCTACCATTGCACAAACTCTCTTGGGAAGGAGTCACTGCCCAGTCTCCTCAGGATATTTGCCCCAAGCAGGGAAGGTTGCTAAATCTGATGGTATGGGATTTGGGACATATGGAGGCATCCAGATTTTCTGCAAGCAGAGGATGTCAAGGCAGTTTGGCAGGGGAGCTCAAGCTAGACAGGCTCTGGGAAGCCACTGGAGGGCTATTTGCTACCTGGTACATCTCTAGTGGCAGGACTGCTTAATTTATGATCTATTTAACTAAGCCAGGGTATTAATTAAATAAAGTAAGAGTCTGATTAGGACTTGGAGAAATTTAAAAATAAAATCAGGCAGCAATCGAGCGAAATTGCAAAGCAAACACTTTGGCTGTAACCACTGGAGAGTTCCCTCCGGTCTTCCATCAAAGCTCAGAGCAGGGAGGGCAAATACAAGAGATTATATTGCCAACAGATGTGTGTTGTTAAAATATGCATCTGCCAGCCATGTAGCTTCAGGAGCCAGAGGGTTCGCTCGTGGATCCTTCTGCACTCACGGGACCGTGAAGGAATTCGAGGCCCCGGCAGCCGAGCTGGGATTTGCAGACACGTTAATTAGTGCTGAGTTCCCAGATCTCGGAGGCAGCCAAGCGAGGAGAAACTTTGAAGAGAGCTTTGGTTTCCCTGGGAGGGAGACGGGAGGGAGAGGGGAGCCCCGGCTTGCAGGGTCAGTGTGGCCTCAGCACAATGACACCATGGCCTGTGGTGACACCATGGCCTGTCGTGACACCATGGCCTGCAGTGACACCATGGCCTGCTGTGACACCATAGCTTGTGGTGACACCATAGCTTGTGGTGACACCATGGCCTGCGGTGACACCATGGCCTGCGGTGACACCATGGCCTGCAGTGACACCTCAGACTGCAGTGACACCATAGCTTGTGGTGACACCATGGCCTGCGGTGACACCATGGCCTGCGGTGACACCATGGCCTGCAGTGACACCTCAGACTGCAGTGACACCATAGCTTGTGGTGACACCATAGCTTGTGGTGACACCATGGCCTGCGGTGACACCATGGCCTGTGGTGACACCATGGCCTGCAGTGACACCTCAGACTGCAGTGACACCTCAGACTGCAGTGACACCATGGCCTGTGGTGACACCATGGCCTGCAGTGACACCTCAGACTGCAGTGACACCATGTCCTGCGGTGACACCTCAGACTGCAGTGACACCTCAGACTGCAGTGACACCATGATCTGCTGTGACACCATGATCTGCAGTGACACCATGGCCTGTGGTGACATCATGGCCTGCAGTGACACCTCAGACTGCAGTGACACCTCAGACTGCAGTGACACCATAGCTTGTGGTGACACCATGGCCTGCAGTGACACCATGGCCTGCAGTGACACCTCAGACTGCAGTGACACCTCAGACTGCAGTGACACCATGGCCTGTGGTGACACCATGGCCTGCAGTGACACCTCAGACTGCAGTGACACCTCAGACTGCAGTGACACCATGATCTGCTGTGACACCATGGCCTGCAGTGACACCATGATCTGCTGTGACACCATGATCTGCTGTGACACCATGATCTGCAGTGACACCATGGCCTGCAGTGACACCATGGCCTGCAGTGACACCATGATCTGCTGTGACACCATGATCTGCAGTGACACCATGGCCTGTGGTGACATCATGGCCTGCAGTGACACCTCAGACTGCAGTGACACCTCAGACTGCAGTGACACCATAGCTTGTGGTGACACCATGGCCTGCAGTGACACCATGGCCTGCAGTGACACCTCAGACTGCAGTGACACCTCAGACTGCAGTGACACCATGATCTGCGGTGACACCATGGCCTGTGGTGACACCATGGCCTTCAGTGACACCATGGCCTGCGGTGACACCATGGTCTGTGGTGACACCATGGCCTGTGGTGGCACCAGGGCAGCAGGACCTGCTGTGCCCGGAGGATGGAGGAACCAGGGTGATGCAGCAGATGGGTGACGAGGTGTTGGGATATGAATGGCTCCTCTCCTTCACGGCACCTTGGCAGGAGCACCCCAAGGCTGTCCTGCTCTGTCCTGCCCAGCCGGAGATGTGGCACCTCCAGCCCAGCCATGTACCTGGGATGTCCCAGGAAGCTCCAGGCACCACTTGCTTGGCACAGGGGAAATTTCGGTCCCCGAAGTGCCAGTGGGAAATTGGCCACAAGCAGGAAAAGGGAATATGAGGGTGTGAGGAGGGAGGCAGGGGAGCTACTTCCAGAGACTTAAGGTGAATAATTGATAGGCAATTAACTTGTACCTTCACCTTTTATAGTCTAATTCTCTCTCTCCTCCCCTCCACGGCCTCTTCTAATATTAACTCTGTCTTCACGTGTGTCCCATTAGGAATAAAGCTTTCTTAAGTCAACATGAATTATTTAACTCAACAGATTAAGTTAATTTGAAGTGAGAGCTCCTGTCTCTCTTACAATGACACAAGGCAGGGACAGGAAGAGGGTCACTGGAGTGTCAAGAGCATCCACACTCAATCACAGCCATTTTCATATTTTCATTTTATTTTTTATTTTATCCCAATCCTCCTTCTTGCCAAGTCTTTCCAGTCCTCCCCTGCAGAGCAGAGTAAGCATTTCCATTACCAAAATGATGGTTGGCAGCTTGAGACATCTGCGTTTCCCAGCTTTCAAGCTCTTTAGTGGAGTTTGATCAGGAAATAAAGAGGTTATGTCCTGGCTAAGTCCCTTTCTCAACATTTGTTTGTAATTCTGAGCTGCAAGGAGAAAATATGAGGAGGTGATGTTTCAAATCCAGAAACAGTTCAGCTTGGAACCCTTTTTCCACGCTTTTTAATACAATTCAATTCTCTGAATGCAAAATTCAGAGCATGTAGAGCTGGGATGTCAATTCAGAACCAAAAAGAAAAAAAAAAAAAAAAAAAAAAAAAAGAAATGAAAATGTGATCATTTTCTTCCAGACAGTCTCTTCTCCTTGAACAACTTTGGGTCTTCACAAAGATGCATTTTCTGCTGGGAATATTTTCAGTGGCAAAACAGCAACTGGCTCTACTGGGAATGAAACAGAAACATCAAACAATCGAGCGCAAATCCCAAATAACCTAAATATTTGATGTCATGTCTGAGCAGCTTAAGTTTACAGCTCTCTGAGCCAGCTCCTTTTGATAGCAGAGGGTGGCTGGGTTTCCTTGCTCACATCCCTGTGTGGCTCTGGGGTGGGAAGGCATTTCCATCGGATTGGCCATTCCTGCCAGGCAAACCCAGGGGCTCAGAGGTGAAAGGAAGCCACTGCCTTGAGCAGCCTAGAGCTGGAAAGCAGACCACAAAGAGGGACTGTGAGCTAAAACAATGGGTCTTGACATGGGTCCTCCCAAGGTGGGTTTCACCTGGGTGCTGAGAAGTGCTGCTTCCCCCATTCTGCAGGGGTTTGCTCCCTGTCTGTGAGGAGAAGGAGGAGGAGGAGGAGGAAGAGGAGGAGGTGAAGGAGGAGAAGAGAAGGCAGCATCTGTATAAGCCCTGTTCTCCTTACTTTGAAGGAGACAAGAAAAATGGCATCTTTACATCCCCAGTAAGTGCATCTGGGCTGGTGGTGAGTGCCAGGATGAAACATTTTGTGGGACAGAGCTACCCACCTCGGGCTCTGCCAGGGTCATGGCAGTGCAGTAATGACATTGCAGACGTACAAACACGGGAGAAGAAAGCTGAGGAAGGGTTTGTTTTACCTTACAGACATTAAAAATTATAAATACAATAGAACCATGGGATGCTTTGGCTTGGAAGGGATATTTATGATCCTTTAGCTCTGCTTCCCTGCTCTTTCACTATCCCAGATGGCTCCAAGACCTGTCCAGCCTAGCCTTGAACACTCCCAAGAATTCAGGGGCAGCCACAGCTTCTCTGGGCACCCTGTGCCAGGGCCTTGCTACCCTCACAGGGAAGAATTCCTTCCCAATATCCCATCTAACCCTGCCCTGTGGCAGTGGGCAGCCATTCTCCCTTGTCCTGTCCCTCCATCCCTTGTGCAAAATCACTTTCCAGCTCTCTTAGAGACTCTTTAGGCACTGGCAGGGGCTCAGAGATCTCTCCAGAGCCTTCTCTTCTCCAGATTTGCCCCCCAGCTCTCCCAGCCTGGCACCAGAGCATAGGGGCTCCAGCCTTTGAAGCATCTCCGTGGCTTCCTCTGGGCTCACCCTGCCAGGTCCCTGTCCCTCCCCACAGTCAGGGCTGACTGAGCAGGGCTGGTGTTCAGTCACATGGGGCGAGTTCAGTGGGGCCAGGCCAGCACTAAGCAGAAGCTGCCTGTACTCCCTCAAACTCTCCTCTAGATGGGCTTACACAGTTCTTACAAACTTTGTGTTTTCTTAATGCCCTGGGCCCTGGGGTTGACTGATGCTGCCTCTCCCATGAAAGCTTCCCTTCCCTAAGCCCTCAGAGCCACACCAGCATTCCTACCTGCACACTGAAAACTGAAGTACCACAGAGAAAATAAGAAGAGACACAGATAGAAATGATTAATGTTCATGTTCCTGCACCAATCTGTGATTCCTTGTCTCGATGCAGGGAGGGCATCATGGTTCTGACCCATGGTTTTATCGAACATGAAGCATTTGGCTTCTCTCTGCAGGCTGCTGGGCTGGGCTCACCTGATGGATGCAAAGCACAGAGGGCTGATAAAAAAACCTTCCTGATTTTTAGTCATCCCTTTGTCTCTTCCCAGCCCCTTCTGCTGGCTCTGCCACTGCCTCGGCCCCCCGTTTCTCTGGGCTGTGATGGCCGTAGTGCTGTGTGTCAGGATTTACTCAGGGTTACTCAGGGTGCTATGAAACGATGTGGAGGTGCTGTGTGTCAGGACTCCTCCGTGCTGCTGTGCTCATCACTCCTTCCTGTGCCTGCACCCCTCCCGCTCAGGGCACGACCCCTCTGCATCTCTCCGCAATTCCCCCAGTCCGCACAAGCCATCTGGGGGCCAGCGGCTGCCTCCACATCACACCAGCCTCTCCCTCTGCTGCACCCAGCTCCTCCAGCTCCCGGGGTTGCCGCGGACAGCGGGCATCATTTTGCCTCATGCGCTTTTGGATCGCTGACACCTCGCATTCTGCACCAGCCAGGCCCCCGCACGTGCAAACCTCGCTTTGCTTTCACTCCTACGCACGAATCTCCCCCTCGCCATTCCAGACCCAGCTCCCCCATCTGCATCCTGCCCGTGCTCCTCTGCATCTGCAGCCATGCTCACAGCAGCCCCTTCTGTGCGTCTCCCGGCTGCGCGCACGGGCGCGATGCCGGCTGCAGCGCCGGGACCGCGGTGTGTTTAGTGACCTGACATGAGTATTGACGCCCTCTCCCCCTGTCAGCCGGCTGAGAAGAACGGAGCGTGACATCACCTGAGCGACAGCCCCCGCTTTGCCATCGATCGCCCGGGTGACAAATGAACCGGCGGCCGGGCAGGGCAGGACCGGCCGCGGCAGCGGAGGAGCCGCTCTGGGAGGGGCTGCCTGCAAGGACCCCAGCCCAGGAATGTTGTTTCCTGGTTCCAAGAGCTTGGCCAGCCCTTTTCGCTCGTCTTGCGTTTCCCTGCTCCGTGGAACGCTGCCCAGCATGGGCCCACTGTGCCTGAGCTTCTCTGTCATCCATTGCATGGTTCGGGCTTCCCAGCAGAGCTCGCAGCATCTCCCAGCTCCCAGCGCAGGCAGCATCTCCCAGGTCATGGTGACGGAAGCGTTGGGAGCCCCGTGAGGGATCTCTCTGTTACACACCCATTGCGGCGCGTTCCCGGTGCCGCTTGCTTTTGGTGCCTGTCACCGTGCCGGATGCCAGCCTCCCATCCGGCAGGAGCGCTGGGATGGGTTTGGAGCTGCGGCATTCCTTTTGGCTCCAGCTGGGCTGTAAAATTGGTCAGTCATGTCTTAATGACTGACCTGTGGGTGCCCTTGGTAATCAACAGGAGAATAACCTCGCTTGCTTCAGGATATTTCTCACACACCAAGGTGGACTAATGACCCTCTGGAAGGGGCTATTACTCTCTTATTGACATTAAAGGTGCCTGATGTGCTCAAATTTGCCCCGTTCAGCGGGCAAAGAGAGGTGGAAAGCATGGGCACGGCATTGGATGACCCACCCAGGACTCTCCAGCCTCCTCCTGCTCTGGGGAATTGAGCTGGTGCTCTTCCCCAGGGGCAGCCACAATATTGAGTTTCTTTAAACTCAACTCTGACCTCCACAAAGAGAGACAAGGGATTCATGGCAAATTATGGATTTAACACCTATGATGAATCCCCATTACAGCATGAAATGAGAAAGGAAAATGTAGCTAAATGGAAGATTTCCCCTGGGCAGCAGGAGGCTGCAGCTCCTGAGAGGCTGGGGAAAATAGAATGAAAAAAATGGAAAAAAATAGAGAATTAGGAAAAACCTTGTTCCATTAACTAAATATTGCAAAGCCTTTGCAAGCCACTGCTTGCAGGTTAGTGGAGTTTAAAGGCCAGGGCTCAGACCTGTGACACATCCAAGGTTTCTAAATCCATCCCCTTGGTTGTCATGACAAGGGGAAATGAAATACTCTTGATTATGGTCCCCTGGGGACTCAGAACAACTGATCTCCTGTCTCTGGGGCCAGGACCTGCCCTTCACTGTATTCTGAGTGTAGCCTGATCCTGCATCAGTCATCTCCCTGTGGGAAATGCCAATGGAGCATCAAAAGGATTTTAAAAATGCGCTGAAAAGTGCATTTCTGTCTTAGACCAGGCTCCTGGCTCCCAAACATGAGGTTTAAGGCCAGGTTGGAGAGGACTTGAAGCAATCTGGCCTGGTGGAATGTGTCCCTGCCCATGGCAGAGTGGTGGAATGAGATTTCTCTAAGGTGCCTTCCAACCCAAACCATTCCAGGATTTTACAACTCTAGGATAATGAAGCTGGAGATGAATTCCCACAGGGAGAAACTGTCAGTAACTGTCACTGGGTGGCTTTCCTGGAGGTCCAGAAAGGAAGACAGGCTTTAGGAACCAAATGGGGGGGAGGTGGGGGAATTGGGGAAGGGGCTCTCAAAGTGCTGCCTGCTTGGCTTGTCCTATGGGCAGAAAGGGAATCCAGTTATTTATGGCCTCTGTGGAAACACACACAGCCTGGGGTAATTTCTGTGGTGCCAAAGCCTCCATGTGCAATCCTTCAGATCCCTCAGGCTCAAATCCCTGCCATAAAGAACAGGAAAAAGGATCAGGGTGAAGCAGGAGCAGGAGCCTTCGGGTCAGGGATATGGTCCCTGCGCTCGGCGCAGCTCCAGCTGCAACAGGAGGGCAGCCAGGAGCTTGGTGCAGTCATTCACTGGGGTTGGGCAGCAGCCAAGCAGAAACACTGCAGAGTCACAGTTGTGGGGACAGGTGTCTATAATCTCCACTGAGTCATAAATCATGGAGGAGCTGAACTCTCCTCCCCGTGACCCTGTGGACCCTGACTGCTAGACAGCCTGCGGTGGGTTCCGATAATCCCGGGCACACCCTCGTACCCAAGGTGGCTGTTTCTTATTCAGGTTGTTGCTAGGGAATTCTGCAGAGATTTCTCCTAGTGGGTGAGAAGTGACTTTCAAATCAGTGGCAGCATGAAAAAATTGCAACGAAAAAATAAGAGTCTTTCATGAGATCCCATTTAATTGCTAACGAAGACAAAAATCACAGCTCTCACATTTGGTTCCCCAACAAAACCCAGAGAGCAGCTGCCCCGTATGTATCTGATTCCAACTGGTAGGTTTAAAAGATACAGAAGGTATTTAATGATAATGATAATGATTTACATTTATATAGTGCCTTGTATCCGCTGGGATCCCAAAGTGCCTTATATATGTATGGATAAAAATATACTGGATAACAAGCACTCCATCCATCACCAAATCACAACCCCTTCCCTGGCGAGGCTGCAAGCTGTTCAGGAAAGAGTTGCTGCATTTCCAGAGCCTCTCTCCCTCCTCGTTCCTACAGCACTTGGGGTGCTCTACGGTAATTTTGTAATAAAACCAGGTGATAAAAACACTTTAAAAACAACAACGTCATAAAACAAGAGAACCCTCAGTGTCATAAAATGGCACACAGAGGAACAGGAGGGGAAACTTGAGAGGGAGAAGGTTATAACGATTTTAAAATAAAACAGAGTAGGTTTGGGTTGAATATTGGGAGAAATTCTTCCCTGTGAAGGTGGGGAGGCCTTAGCACAGATTGCCCAGAAAAGCTGACCGGTTCCTGGAAGTGTCCAAAGCCAGGCTGGACAGGACTTGGAGCAACCTGGGATAGTGAAAGGTGTCCCTGCCCATGGCAGGGGAGTGGTGTGAGATGAGCTTTAGGGTCCCTTCCAACCCAAACCTTTCCATGATTCCACAATAAATAGGGACAGTTTGCCATCAGGAAGGCCAGCTCTGGAGAAGAAATGTCCTCCAGGTGCTCTGAGTTAGAAGGTGAAGAGCTTGGTCAGCAGGAACAGCCCCAAAGCATGTGCACCATCAGAGCTGGGTAGTCAGGGACCTCCCAAAATTATTTGGAAATAGCAAGACAAGGAAAAATCCTGACACCTCATACTCAAATGATGCTGCTTCTTCCATGCTCTGCTTTGTCCTGCTGTGGAGCAAATCTGTTCCCATGGGCTGCGTGCAACTCAGCCATGCCCCAGCAAGCTCTGCCCATGCCACGTGTTTTGGTGCCTGTCCTGGGAGGGGTGAAGCCTCCCCAGCCCAAACTCCTCCATCTGAAAGGAGCCACTCAGTTATGCCCCTTTGGTGGCAGCCTCTGGCTCAGCTGGGCCTGGGAGGCAGGCGAGGGGAGGGGAGGACTGAAGGCAGAGAGAAATCGAGGCTTTCAGAGACATTCATTCAAAATTCATAGGCGCAAAATTGCAGTCTGCATGGATTTGTTTCCTTTGGAAAATTACAGGAAGCTACAGGCACCAACAACTGTTATTCAAATAGCCACTTTGGATGATTAGGATGGCAGGAGGCTGTACTTACACATGCAGACCCAATATAATCAGGCATGAGGCAGGGTGAGAAGGCAAGGCCGGGAAAGGGAAGCTGAAGGAGCTCAGAAGCAATAACAGCAGCAGGGTATCTCTGTGGGAAGAGCCACGGGACCAAATCCAGCCCCACTGCTGGATGCAGCAGGAGCAGCCAATGAGCTTCCATGTTTGGGGTGGTAAGGAGAGTACAGAGCTGGGAGGTGGCTCCTGGGGGATGTTTCCCAGCCCTCATGGGTCAGCAGCTGAGAACAGGCAGTGCACAGGGGCAAGCACCATTCCTGCAGCAAGGGCTTTGCTCTGCCCTGCACAAATGTCACTGCCCAGGAAGCGCCACAGAGTATCAGAATCCCACAATGGTTTGGGTTGGAAGGCACCTTAAAGGCCACCTCATTCCAACCTTAAAGGCCACCTTCTGCCAGGGCAGGAACACCTTCCACTGTCCCAGGTGGCTGAGTTTCACCCTCCTCATATCCTGCTTTCCTGCCTTCCAGCAAAAAAATCCATCATCACTCCCCTGTTATAAATCAAGAAAAAACTTTTGCCCACAGTGAATTTATTTTTAAAGAAAAAGAACTTTAAAGCCACACACACACAAAACCCTGAGCAAATAACTGCTTTGAGGATTGGCCTGTGGGTCAGCAATGAAACACAGGCAAAACATCTGAGCCATGAAGGGTGAAAATTGTATAATAAAAGTAAACTCTGCAGTACAAGCAGAGGAAAAACTCTTGGCTTTGTACTGGGGAGCTGCTTCTCTCCCTTTTAAAATGCTTCTCTGCAGTGCCAGAGGTGTCATGCATCGCAGAGCATCTCATCCTCCACCGGCCGCCCCTGGGCTGTGCCTCTCCTGCCCATGGACGGATTCAGGCGCCTGCCCCGCCTCGAGGTGTGGGGGAATGTTTGCACACAGGCCGTCAGGCCCATCTGCAGTGCCCTGGCAGCAGCACAGCCCGTGGCTTGGCAGGGTTTGGCATCCCGAGCCGTGAATCCCAATGTGCCCGCAGCCCTGCAGCACGAGTGTCCCACCTCCTCTCCCTGGCTGCAAGGGCATGCAGGGCTCCAAGGGGAGATGGCCTTAAACCAAGAGAGGCTTGGGTTGGATATTGGGAAGAAATTCTTCGTTGTGAGGATTGCCCAGAGCAGCTGTGGCTGCCCCATCCCTGGAAGTGTTCAAGGCTTGGTTGTACGGGGCTTGGAGAAACTTGATCTGGTAGAAGATGTCCCTGCCCGTGGCAGGGGGTGGAGCTGGATGGGTTTTAAGGTTCTTCCCAACCCAAACCAGTCTGGGATTCTGAGATTCTGCGATCTCTGTGATGTCAGTAAAGAGAGAGAAGCACATGGAAGATCAAAGCTGTGTTTATGGTGAAGGTGGATAGGAGGGATGCTGGCAGTGGGATTTTCTGGAGCTTGAGGCTTGAAGCAACCTGGTCAGGTAGAAGGCGTCCCTGCCCATGACAGGGGGTTGGAACAGGGTGATCTTTAAGATCCCTTCTGTCCTAGTTTAGGGCAAATCTGGGAGAAAACCTCCAAAGGAAGCTCCCTCCGGAGATCAAATCCACACGGCCCCTCCCCCCAGCCGGTTCGGGAATGATTTCTCGGAGAGAAGTGGAAAGAACCTGTTTATTTAACAGGCACAGCCTCCCCCCCCCAGTACACAAAATGAACAATACTAGATGATAACACTTTTTCACAGCTCTGAAAAAGAGATGACAAATGCAGCGAGTCTCTCTTGGGGGTGGTCGCCCTGTTGTCACTCCCTCCGGCGCTGGGGATGGCTGTTGCCGGCCACAAGGTGTTTTCAGGTCCCAGTCCGGAGCAGGTCCCAGTAGTTACAAGAAAAAAAAAAAAAAAAAGGAAAAAAAAAACAAAGCAAGAGCGAAGCGAAGCAGGAGCAGGAGCAAAAGCAGCAGCCAGAGCTAGAGTCAAGGAGAAAAGAGAGCAGCAAAAAAACAACAGCCACACTATGTACTGCCCCGTCTCTGTGTCCCGCCAGTCGTGGGGGGAAGCAGGCTGATAACAGAACCAAAACAAAACATTTGTCCTTCAGAGCCCGTCTCACAGGCACAGAACATAACATCCAACATAGCAGAACACACATAAATGGGGATACAAACATCACCTTAGGACATTCCACCCCTTATCCCCATATTATACTACCACACATCATACATTTTAAAACTTCCATCTGTCACTTGCTTAGACCTTCGACACTTACATGTTTCCTTCTCCATTTTTTCACTTGCCCAGACTTTCGACACTTACACATTTTCCAACAAATATTGATCATCTTCACCCCACGATCAGATCTCCCTGAGGTACACATCGTGTTGATCCATCTCTTTGCATTACCCACCAGGTGCAACCTGGTCCCTGAGCAAAGACAACCCCGCGGATGGGTTTGTCTGTACTCGAGGCAGACTTGATCCACACCGTCTTCCCTAACAAACCTCTGACATGCACCACTGGGACTTTATCTCCGTCTGCTGTATTCAAGGACTCAGACTGGGCAGGACCTGCTCGGTTGGTGGAACCCTGAGTGTTAACTAACCAAGTGGCCTTTGCTAGATGCTGCTCCCAATTTTTGAAAGATCCCCCACCCAAGGCCTTCAGCTGGGTTTTTAGTAATCCGTTGTACCTTTCTACTTTACCTGCAGCTGGTGCATGGTAGGGAATATGATACACCCACTCGATGCCATGTTCCCTAGCCCAGGTGTTGATAAGACTGTTCTTAAAATGAGTCCCATTGTCTGACTCAATTCTCTCAGGGGTACCATGCCTCCAAAGGACTTGCTTTTCAAGGCCCAGGATGGTGTTCCGGGCAGTGGCATGAGACGTAGGGTAGGTCTCCAACCATCCTGTGGTGGCTTCTACCATTGTGAGCACGTAGCGCTTGCCTTGACGTGTTTGGGGCAGTGTGATGTAGTCAACCTGCCAGGCCTCCCCATACTTGTATTTGGACCATCGCCCCCCATACCAGAGGGGCTTCACCCTTTTGGCCTGCTTGATGGCAGCACATGTCTCACAGTCGTGGATAACCTGAGAAATGCTATCCATGGTTAAATCCACCCCTCGGTCTCGAGCCCACTTATAGGTGGCATCTCTACCCTGATGGCTTGAGGTATCATGGGCCCATCGAGCTAGGAACAACTCTCCCTTGTGTTCCCAGTTTAGATTTATCTTGGACACCCCTATTTTTGCAGCCTGATCTACCTGATTGTTGTTTTGGTGCTCCTCATTAGCTCTACTTTTGGGGACATGGGCATTTACATGGCGGACCTTTATAGGTAGCCTCCCTACTCTGGTAGCGATGTCTTTCCACTCTTTAGCAGCCCAAATTGGTTTTCTTTTACGTTGCCAGTGAGCCTTTTTCCACCTCTCCAGCCATCCCCACAGAGCATTGGCTACCATCCATGAATCAGTGTAGAGGTAGAGCTTTGGCCACCTCTCTCTTTCAGCAATGTCCAGGGCCAGTTGAACGGCTTTGAGCTCTGCAAGTTGGCTTGACCCACCTTCTCCCTCAATGGCCTCTGCGACCTGTCGTGTGGGGCTCCAGACAGCTGCTTTCTACTTCTGGTTCATCCCTACAATACGACAGGAACCGTCAGTGAAAAGAGCATAGCGTGTTTCCTCTGGGGGCAGTTGGTTATATGGAGGAGCTTTTTGAGCCCGTGTCACTGGCTCTTCTTTTTCATCTCTGACATCAAAATTTTCACCTTCGGGCCAATTTGTAATTGCCTCCAGAATCCCAGGGCGATTTAGTTTACCTATACGGGCGCGCTGTGTGAGAAGAGCAATCCACTTGCTCCATGTAGCACTGGTGGCATGGTGGGTAGAAGGAACCTTGTCTTTGAACATCCACCCCAGTACCGGTAGTCGGGGTGCCAGAAGGAGTTGCACTTCTGTACCAATCACTTTTGAGGCAGCTTGGACTCCTTCGTAAGCAGCTAAGATTTTTTTTTCTGTTGGAGTGTAGTTGGATTTAGACCCCCTGTAGCCTCGACTCCAAAATCCCAATGGTCGACCCCGAGTCTCCCCAGGCACCTTTTGCCAAAGGCTCCAGGACAGACCATGGCTCCCGGCTGCAGAGTAGAGCACATTCTTTACCTCTGGTCCTGTCCTGACTGGGCCAAGGGCCACCGCATGAGCGATCTCCTGCTTAATCTGGGCAAAAGCTTGTTGCTGCTCAGGGCCCCAGTGGAAATCGTTCTTCTTGCGGGTGACCAGGTAAAGAGGGCTTACGATTTGACTGTACTCAGGAATGTGCATTCTCCAAAAACCTATGGCGCCTAGGAAAGCTTGTGTCTCCTTCTTATTGGTTGGTGGAGACATAGCTGTAATCTTATTGATGACATCCGTAGGAATCTGACGCCGTCTATCTTGCCACTTTACTCCTAGGAACTGAATCTCACGAGCTGGTCCCTTGACTTTACTCTTTTTGATGGCGAAACCAGCTTTCAGGAGGATTTGGATAATTTTCTCTCCTTTCTCAAACACTTTTACTGCCGTGTTCCCCCACACAATGATGTCATCAATATACTGTAGATGTTTTGGAGCCTTACCCTTTTCTAGTGCAGTCTGGATTAGTCCATGGCAGATGGTGGGACTGTGCTTCCACCCCTGGGGCAGTCGATTCCAAGTATACTGCACTCCCCTCCACGTGAAAGCAAACTGAGGCCTGCATTCTGCTGCCAGAGGAATGGAGAAAAATGCATTTGCAATGTCAATAGTGGCATACCACTTTGCTGCCTTGGACTTCAGTTCGTACTGGAGCTCTAATATGTTTGGCACAGCAGCACTCAGCGGTGGAGTCACTTTATTTAATGCACGGTAGTCCACCGTCAATCTCCATTCTCCTCCAGATTTGCGCACAGGCCAGATGGGGCTGTTGAAGGGTGAGTGGGTTTTGCTGATTACCCCTTGGCTCTCCAGCTCTCGGATCATCTTATGGATGGGAATTACAGTATCTCGAGTTGTTCTGTACTGTCGACGATGCACTATGGAAGTAGCAATTGGTACCTGTTGCTCTTTTCCCTTCAGAAGTCCTACTGTAGATGGATTTTCGGACAGTCCAGGCAAAGTGTTTAGTTGCTGGATGCTCTCTGTCACTACAGCCGCTATCCCAAATGCCCACCTGAGTCCTTTTGGGTCTTTGAAATACCCACTTCGAAGATAATCTATGCCCAAAATACATGGGGCCTCTGGGCCAGTCACAATAGGGTGTTTCTTCCACTTATTTCCAGTCAGGCTCACATCAGCTTCCACCAAAGTGAAATCCTGCGATCCCCCTGTCACACCAGCAATAGAAACAGATTTTGTCCCCACATGTCTTGATGGGATTAATGTGCACTGCGCACCAGTGTCAACTAAAGCTGTATACTCTCGTGGTTCCGATGTGCCAGGCCAACGAATCCACACGGTCTAGAAAACACGGTTTTCCCTAGCCTCTACCTGGCTAGAGGCAGGGCCCCTCTAAGCCTGGTTATCCTTCTTTCCTTGGGTATATGTTTTGGAGGTTCCTTCAAGGGGATCGGACATGTCATCATTATCATCATACTTGGCAGTTTGGCTACGGGCAACTGGAGCTGCTTTCCTTTTGGTGGAACTTCCTCTTTGATCCTTGTCTTCCTTCAATTCACGCACCCGTTGGGCCAGAGCAGCAGTTGGTTTTCCATCCCATTTCCTTATGTTTTCTCCACAATCACGCAGGAAGAACCACAGCTCAGCTCGTGGGGTGTATTTTCTCTCTCCATATGGGGAACGTCTGCGTTGGGTACCAGAGCCTCTGATCTGTACTGCTGAGATTTGGAGAAGGTCTTCTTTAATCTTTTCTCTGAGCTTCTTATGATTTTTTTCTATCTTGTCCTCTAATTTTTGCAGACGTGTTTCCACCGCTGCAATTTTGGCATGTGTTGGGCCATGCACAGCATCTGCGTAAGCTCGGAGCTTCTTTGCCATATCCAGCACAGTCTCATTCCTGTCATCCCTCTTTATTATGGCTAAAGCAGAGGCATATTCTTGTGGCCCAAGTCGTACCAGTTTTCGCCACATCACAGACGTGCATGGTACCATGTCTGGATTCCTAGTTGTTATGTCATCTGAGAAGATAATCTTTGCCACTGCCATTTCTCTCAGGCGTTGTATCCCTTGTTCTATGGTTTTCCACTGTGTTTGCTGCATATAAAGATCGTCTGCACAGAGGTATCTTTGTGCTACACTTTCCAAGACCCGTGCCCAGAGGCTGTGAGGGTTAACCCCTCTCATCATTCCTTGGTCGATGACAGGATCATGTGACAGGGATCCCAAATGCCTCGCTTCAGTGCCATCCAGAATTGTAGCCTCACCTGCAGCATCCTAAAGACGGACTAACCAACTAATTATAGATTCATCAGGTCGTCGAGTGTAGTCCTTCCGTAGGCCACGAAGGTCCTTCAGGGAAAAGGACTCAATATTGGCTTCTGATCTGGTACCTGTTGTTTTGACTCCTGATTTTATGTCAGGAGGTGTTGAGGGTCCTTCTCCTGCATCATCATCATCATCATCCACTGGTCGATCGGTCTTGTCTGTGCACTTCCCACTTCGAGTGCTAGTAGCAACAGCCATTGGTTGAGGCTTATTATCTGCTGTAGCTGCTGCCTTAGGCTCACTATCTGGTTTGGCTGCTGGCTTCGAGCCCAGGGTGTTTGCTGTAGCCTGAGTGACCGGGATAACTGCTGATGTATCTCCCTGCCCCCCTTCCTCTGTCTGCTGTCCTACAGTATCTAGCAGTGTGCGATAAGCATATGCCAGGGCCCAGCTCACTGCAATGATCTTTTTCTCCTTAGGATCATCATGGTACTTCTCTTTCAGGTATTTCCCTACCTCAGCTGGGTTCTGAATTTGTTCATGGGGAAAGTCCCAGGCTATAGGGTCAGAGAATTCCTTCAGGATTTGGCCCATATCCTCCCATTTCCCACACCACTCAGGATTTTCCACACCTGGGTCTACTCCTGGGTCAGGGGTCTCATCAGCCCGTCTAGAAATCTCAGCCCTCATTCTAGAGAAGCTGCGGACTGTATAATGGAAGCTTACTAGATTAAAGACCAGAAAGATAGTCTCTTTAACATTCAGGGGAAACTGAATATTCTCAAACAGTGATGTGACAAATTCAGAGGAGAAGAAGGAAAGCAAAGACTGAAAAGCCTCATCCCCTACTCCTCCCATAACAATCTGGGTAAATAACCATAGCCATGAACCATCCATACCTGGAACAGCCCCCAGCAGATTTATAAACTTTTTACAAATCACCACCACCAAGCCCAGCAGTATGGCTATTCTGGTCACTGCCCCTCTACTGTAAAAACTACGTATTAGGGACAATAGTAGAACTATTTGAGGATAAGCAAATAAACCTAGGGACCATAGAAGTATTATGATCTCAAAAAACCCTAGGGACCAGAAATACAGGCAAGCCTTCACCCCAAGAGACATTATAAATTGAAAGCACATGACTATTAAATGCTTTATACCACCACCAAGTAGTAACAACCAAAATATACTCAAAACAGGGTTTTTCCACTCTCTCTCGAGCCCCACGTTGGGCGCCAAATTTTGTCCTAGTTTAGGGCAAATCTGGGAGAAAACCTCCAAAGGAAGCTCCCTCCGGAGATCAAACCCACACGGCCCCTCCCCCCAGCCGGTTCGGGAATGATTCCTCGGAGAGAAGTGGAAAGAACCTGTTTATTTAACAGGCACAGCCCCCCCCAGTACACAAAATGAACAATACCAGATGATAACACTTTTTCACAGCTCTGAAAAAGAGATGACAAATGCAGCGAGTCTCTCTTGGGGGTGGTCGCCCTGTTGTCACTCCCTCCGGCGCTGGGGATGGCTGTTGCCGGCCACAAGGTGTTCTCAGGTCCCAGTCCGGAGCAGGTCCCAGTAGTTACAAGAAAAAAGAAAAAAAAAGGAAAAAAAAAACAAAGCAAGAGCGAAGCGAAGCAGGAGCAGGAGCAAAAGCAGCAGCCAGAGCTAGAGTCAAGGAGAAAAGAGAGCAGCAAAAAAACAACAGCCACACTATGTACTGCCCCGTCTCTGTGTCCCGCCAGTCGTGGGGGGGGAAGCAGGCTGATAACGGAACCAAAACAAAACATTTGTCCTTCAGAGCCCGTCTCACAGGCACAGAACATAACATCCAACATAGCAGAACACACATAAATGGGGATACAAACATCACCCTAGGACACCTTCCAACCCAAACCATTCTGTGATTCTATGATTCTATGGGGTTACGTTCCATCAAGCTCTTTTCCTGGCAAGTCTGCGCTGTTCTAAAGCCCCTTGGTGATGGACGAAGGTAGATGTGGATGTCGTGGAAAGGAGGGAGACCTAAAAGGACAGAGCAGGAAGTCTGGAAGGAGCTGACTTTCAAACACAGCTCAGAAGGCAGATGGGACAGCCAGCATGTGCACAGAGACCTTCACAGAGCCTGTGAACACAGTTTTTCCCCTCCCTGGGGCTTTGGGGTGACCTTGAGTGTGTGTTGGCCAGACATGGATTGTGACCAGCTACTTTGCACATCCAGCCTCTTTCTTGTCTTTACAAGTGCTTCTCTCTTATCTGGTAGTATTTTGCAAAACTTCACAAGCTTTTAGTGGCAAGACTTTTGCTAAGAGGCTGTTGATAAATCTGGAGTAGGCAGCAGGAAGGTTTTAGTGACGTATTCTCTTCCTTTTGACTGGAAAAAGCAGCTTATCTGCTTTGGAGAATACAGGTTCTTCCTCTTTATCCCTGCTGAAATCTTATCTAAACTGGTTCAGGTGGCAGAGCTGAGAGAAGGAAATAATTAAGCAAGAGACAGGTGAAATGCTGGCATTATTATTACTTAAATGGCCCAAACCTTTTACCTCGTGTATTTTTTACTATTATTTTACCTTTTTTTTTTACTGCTGGTGACACATAACAAGGGAAAAAATCGGTTTTTCCAGGTTATCTCACCCATCCACACACTTGCCACTTCACCCCCCTCCTCCCCACCCAAATATAAATCTCGTTTAACTGGTTCTGTTGGCAAGACAGAGAAATAATTAAGGTGAAGGTGGCTGCAGTGTTGATGTTATTACTGTAATGCAGCAGCCTGTTTAGTTTCTTTGCCAATGAAATGCAACCAGGGAAAATCAGTTTTAAAGATTACCTCCCAGAGATGCAAATAAAGGAGCGGAAACCATGAAGTCAGGAAGAAATGGTCTCAAACTAGGAAACATTTCAAAGTCGGTGACAGTCTCTTAGGGCTTTTAAGACCACAATTTACCTTTTGACTGCATTCTATTTTCTCTGAAATCCTTTATTTCCCTCTTATTTATTGACTGGAGAGACAGCACAGAAACGAGAAAGTGATTCTCCAGCCGCTGGTCTTAAAAATCCATAGACGGAAATTGTTCTCAGGAGTGTGGATTTTTGTTGTTGTCGGGCACTTCTTTTTCCCTCCCTCCTTGTTTTCAGCCCCCTCTGTGAACCAGGGTTTAATTGAATCACTTTGCCGTGGAGAGGCCTTGAACTGGAAGGGATCAAGGTCAGCAGCTCTGTGTGGGAGCGAGAAGCCCTGATGAGAGAGGTGGGAGCCGTGGTGATAACGCAGAGGGAGGCAGCACCTCCTGCTCCAGGCCAGAGGCCAGCTCGGGATGGAGGTGGAGGTGGTGACCTCTCCATCCACACACAGCAACAGCAGCTGAACCACAGTGAGGTGCTTCAGGGGGATTTCTTTTGTAGCAGGAATGGCACTGCGGGTTGGGAAATGGGCATGTCTGTGCTTGGATTATCATCCCAGTCTTGGATTAACATCCTGCTCTTGGATTGGCTTCCTGCTCTCAATGGAACACCCCAATCTCAGATTAACATCTTGATCTCAGATTGGTATCCCACTCTAAAATTAACATCCTGCTTTCAGACTGGCATCCTGCTCTTGGATGATTATCCCTGGTCTTGGATTAGTATCTCTCTCTAAAATTAACATCCTCCTCTCAGAGTAGCGTCCCGCTCCTGGTTTAGCATCCCAGATTTAGATTAGCATGCAACTCTCAGACTAGCATCCCACTCTCAGATCAGCATCCCACTCTCAGATTGGCATCCCACTCTTGGATTAGCATCCTGCTTCTGGTTTAGCATCCCAGATTTAGTTTAGCTTGCGATTCTCAGATTAACATCCCACTCTCAGATCAGCATCCCACTCTCATATTAGCATCGTGCTTTCAAATTACCATCCTGCTCCAGCTTTAGCAGTAAACTCTCAGGGCAGCATCCCTGGACACAGTGGCACCATGAGCCCCATGCCTCGCCTGCTGC
Source organism: Sitta carolinensis (assembly GCA_032173965.1). Lineage (NCBI taxonomy): Eukaryota > Metazoa > Chordata > Aves > Passeriformes > Sittidae > Sitta > Sitta carolinensis. The sequence continues at coordinate 7,113,854 of CM063304.1, forward strand.
CTCCTGCTCCTCTCACCCCACCACACACACGTGTGCTGCTCACAGGTTCCTGTCTGCAGGTGTTCCCTGCTGGAATGATAGTGAGACATGCTGAAAAAAAACAATCCCAGAGAATTCCCGCAGTGCTGGCCTAGTTAGCCCATTCCCAGCTGTGAGCTAACGCTGCTGCCCAGGCGAGCCCCCAGAGACAGCTCTGCTTGGAAGAAATAACTCGATTAAAAAATAGCACATCAGTGCAGGGTCAGAATTGGTGCAGCCCTGTAATTAGAGCCTGGATTTCAGAGATTAAATCCTTTAAGGCCAGCTTTCAGTAGCTGTGTTTAATTACTCCTGGCATCTCCCAGCCCTGTCAGGAAAGGACCCTGTCAGGACAGCTCCAGCTCCCTCACTGAGGTTTCCTGCTTGTTGATACATTTCTGCCCAGTTCCTGAGGTTGCACCATTCCTTGGCAATCTGGGCAGGTTGGCATCAAAGTCCTGCCTGTTCGTGCTGCAGAGGAGGAGCTGTGCAACTCCAAAGCACGGTGGGCAATCCTGGGCATCACAAGGATCCACAGCAGGATGGCGATGGGGTGGGAAGGAAAGGGAGCACCCACTGCACTGGGTGGTGCCTCTGGAAGAGCTGAAAAAAGGGTTACAGGCTCAGGAAACATCCTGGAGCAAGGATATCTATGCAGAGGCTCCTCAGGTCGGGCTGCTCCATCTCCTGGCACTGTTGGTTTGTCTCAGCTCCCCGGGCAGCACTCGGAGGTATTTTGCTGTTCAGAGATATCTTTGGCTGGTGCAGAGGCAGCAAGAAGAGTGGGAGAGGAAAATTGCAGAGGTTTGAAAAGTTTCCCTTTTGGAATGAAGGGTTTCCTACAACTGAACTGAATTAAAAAACAATTGATTTGGGCAGACCTCCACTGGGACAAATCCAGTTCGTCCAATCCCACCCACCCGGAGAGCTGCCACGCCCTGGGTGCGCCCGTGCCCCTTTGCCTGCCCGGCCCTGGGCATCTCCCGTGATGTGCTGAGTTTCGAGAGCCCTGGGCTCTGTGCTGGGGTCAGAGCTGTGTCCCGGGAAGGTTTGGGGGGATTGTCCATTAACACAACTGAAAAAATGAAACGGGAGCCATCCGCAGCCGGCTCCCAGCTTTCTGCGTAGCCTCTTCTGTCTCCCCTAAACCCTTCCTGGTTTCTGCGGCTGTTGCAGACTTCGGGAGGAGCAGCATCGCTGGGATGTGGGTGGAGGCAGCAGGACCCCTCACCGTGCGAGCCCCCGTGTCCCTCCACGGCTCCATTGCTGCGGCGAGAGCACCCTCTCCTGTCTCAGCTCTGCCTGCCTGTCTCCCGGCAGATGCCGGGGCAGAGGCTCCATCACATTCCGGGTGAGGCCGTGGGGACCGGGACAGCGCAGCCCGTGCCCACAGCCTGTCCCGGCACCACTGGCACCCACCGGCACCACTCCAGCACAGACGGCTGTTCAGAGCACCAGGGGAATATTTAAGTAAAAAACAATTTCTAGGAGAGGTCTGTTATAATTACTAATTAGATCTGGTTATAATTATCTCTCCTTGCAATCCCATACCTGCCTCAGAATAGCTCCAGTTCCTCCTAACAATTAACAGAGAAAGTCTTTTATGACACACCGGGTGATTACATCACAATCGCAGCCTCTGTGGCCAGCACTGCCTTATTAAAGAAGGGCTGATATTTACAGAAGAACATTGTGATCAAATTAGACTAAAATTAACTGGAGTAAATTAAGAATAAGAGGGTTTCTTTCATCTGCTTCCCTTTATTTTCTGCCACAGATTTTCCTCTGGGTTGGTTGTAATGCTCTGTGTGTTGATTGTGGTATTTGACTGGGCAAAAAAACACAGAAAGTGGCAACAGCTCATTTCTCTGGTTCGCCTCAGAGTGAAATCTGCATTCGCATCTCCTCACTCATCCACATCCTGCTCCACAAAAGCTCAGGCCTGAAGCCTGGCAAGGCTCGAGGAGCTCAACGCTGCCAAGCACAGGGTGGGGTTGCTGGGTGTCTGTGTAGGGCCAGGATCCAGACTCAGTGATCCTCGTGGATCCCTTCTGACTCCCGATATTCTATGAAGCTGCAGGGCCAGACCCAGCCCTGTGGCGTTTCAACCCCTCCAGCTTCAATGAGCTCTGTGAGTCTCTGCCATGCTGAGAGCATCCCAAAGTGCTCATCCCACACTTCCTGCTCAGGGCATGGCTTTGCTCAGAGCAATAGCAGAAATGGGTGGATTTCCCCCAGCGATCCTAAACCCAACCTCACTCACATTTAACAGGCAGCTTAATGTCTCCAAAACTAAGGCTGGTGCTCAGCATTACACAAGATCATCCAACAAGGAATTGAGAGATTTTTTTAATAGCAATGGGCCAAACAAAATAATCATCAGGTGGTTTGAGGGTTTTTCATTTATTTCTCAGCATGAAGAGAATTACTGATGAGCAGAGGGTGGTTTCTGGGAGGGTCAGCTCTGTCTGTAGGGCTCCAGAAAATGAATGATCAGACTTTTGGCAGTGGCAATGTGGGGTGGGTACATGGACTGTTGCTTTGCTTCTCCTGAGCAGGAGGCTGAATCATCCTAAAGAATAGTGCAGCAGAGGCTGCTGGAGGGAATGAATAGCACAGTCTCTGACCCAAGCCTTTGGATAAATCATCCTTCCCATTCAAACCCATGAATCCGACAGGCTTTGAAAATGGTCTCTTATTACAGTTTCACCAACTTCTCCCCTTTACCTGATGGCTTTATCTCTAATCCCCAGACCAAAGCCCCACTGGACATGGGGGCCCTTATTGCATCTGTAGCCACTCCTGTTTTTTTCCTTAACTCAGGAGCTCCACCCCAGTTCTGGTTTAGCTCTCCATCAGCAGTTCCTGCAGGCTGAGCCTCTCTCCAGGCAGCTCCACTTTGATCTGGAATTCCCAGCTGGCCTCTAGATGGGCAAACCCAGGCCAGGAGCAGGGAGTGGTGGCACTTCTGCAGTGCTAAAGATGCTGCTGATACAGACAAGAGGGAGGTGGGCACAGCTCCCCATGGGCTTTGGGGAGATACTTTGGGAAGATGCAGTAGCTGGGATGAAAGAAAGATGCAACAATTGGAATGAAAAGTTTATCAGTGAACAGGCCAAGGTGCTTTTTCCTGCTTGGTTTCAGTATAAGACACATGAAGTCATTGATAAGGTTTTAAGCTTTGTCCTTTTCTTTCCTCCAGAGAGGAAGAAAGAAAAGAAATAACTGAGTTAAAATTAGGTCAATAACCTTCATTTTTCAGGTTTCTTGTCATTGGAAAACTGAAAAATTCCATCTTGTCTGTCCAGAATGAAATGTTGGAATATATTCCTTGTTCTATGCAGGCATGGTGACTTCTGATGGGGTTTTGCCTGCTCTTCTCAGCACCTGCAGAGCTGGCAGCCAGCAGGGACCCCTGCCCTGCTCATGGGGTGACAGGACTGGAGGGGCTGGTGCTGGCAGTGTCCACTGGGGACACGTGTGATACCTCAGGGGGTGCCAGGGTGGAGGGACAGGTACTGAGAGGGAGGTGGGAAGGGCAGAACCCCCCGAGGGTGTTTGTGCTGCTCCCATTCCTGTGCCTCACTCATTTCCCTTGTGGGGCTGGCAGTGGTTGTGTTAGAGGATTTCCCCCCTGCGGGTCCTGCCCTGGGGAATCAGTGAAGGAAAGAGAGGGTTCTTTAGTCACATCACACTTGAGTGTTCACGAGAGCTGTGAATTACCCATCTATGCCACCCAGGCAGGGCTGAGACATCTGCCTGGAGCCCCACCCCATTCCTCCAGCAGCCTTGCTGCAGTGGAGGAGAAAACTAACAGCACTCCTTGCTTTGGGGACAATTCCTTCATCCAAATCACTTTTGAAATCTGGTGAGTGTTGGGGGTTTTATTTGCAGAGAACACTCAGGGTTTGTCAGGAACAGGCAGCCACCTCAAGCCAGGTTTCTAAATCTATTCAACCCATTCAAGAATCCAACAAAGGAGAAACCAAGCCTGCTCCACGCAGGGCAGAGCTGAACCCCGTGTCAGGTGTTGGCCCTGCCCTGCTCCTCATCCTGCCTTTGCATTAGAGCAGCCCAGCAAACGGTGAATTGAAATGGTACAAAATGAGCCCAGGGCAGCATCGTTTTCTCAACTGGAATGAGTCATTTCTTCTGAAGTATTTCTGCTCTCCTGACCTCACAGTGTTGCTCACCCTGGTCAGGATCTCCAGACGATCTTTGTTGCTCATTGTCAGCACTAATTGCTCTCTGCTTGGGCCCCAAACATGGACAAGAGCAGAGCAAGGACAGAGAAATTGGTGTGTTAATCCCTGGCTTTGCTAGGGCACCCGACAGCTACTTGGACACTCCTCTTGGACAATGGGAAGAGTCATCCCTTTCTCTTTGGGGATGTTGGAGTACAAAATCACCAGAGAAATGACCAACAAGTGACTGCCTCAGGTGGCAAATCCCAGTGTCAACCACAGTCCTAATGAGCTCATGGGAGAGGAGCTGGCAGGACTTGGCATGGCCAGGATGAGCCACAGCCTGGGAAATCATGGAGTGATGCTGGTGGGGGGCACGGTGAGAGGGAGAGGAGGCTCTGTGTGTGGAGCAAAGCCACAGGCTCTGAGGATGCTCCTGGTTTTGCACTGAGCTGCCACGGTGCTGGTTCCAGCCCTGGAGTGCAGTGACCAGCACTGAGGTGGCCACTGGCACTTGCTGGTGTCTCTCCAGCAGGTAAAAGTGGCACCTGTGTCCTCAGCATGGTCCTAGTACGTTGGTACTTGGGACTGGGGCTGTGAGTCCATCACCTCTGTGCTCTCAGGGCAGCCAGCTGAACCTGCAGCATATTCCTGCCCGTGGCTCCTGCAGAGTCATGCTCCCCAAAAACCAGTGCAAATCCCTGATTTCCCACTCAGATCAGGCTCTCCCTCCCTTCCATGGCTGCAGATGGTGTGAGTGTGCTGGCAGTGCCATGGGTGCTGTCCCAGCATGGAATGCAGTGGGAACAGTGACCACAGAGACAGCCCCTTGTTGATGATTACACTGACTAGAGCTGGACAGCCCAACAAAGGCTCCTCAGTGTGGTTTTTTTTTCTCCACAATCTTCCAAACAAGCTCTGGTACAAGGGTGACTGTTTGCAGACATGTATAACCCTTTTTATTCGAGCTGGGTTTGTTTGGGAAGCCGCTGCTGTGAGGCCCTGGGAAGAGGCTTAGAAACAGCTGTGCTGCACAAGTGGCACTCCAGAATCAGATGTCAGGTCTCCAAAGCCTTGAGACTGCATGAAGTGAGGGAATTTCTAGTGAAAATAAAACTGCTTTGCCTCTGTTATTGGTGGAGCATGCCAGGGTCATGTTCTGAAGATTTGCAGTGCTGAGGACGAGCAATGTGTTGATTTTTCTGTGATGAAAAGCTCCACTCCTCCTCACCTCTGATGGTTTTAGAGTCTGGGCTGGAAGAAGAGTGAGAGATGATGTGACAAGCAGGGTACAGCTGCTGTGGATTTGGTGACGCTCAGTTTGCTGGCAGATGTTTGCCCCCATCCCTTCTGCTCTGCAGAAGACAAGCAAGGCTCTCTCAAAACCAATCCAAGACCCCCGGGAGCTCTCTTGGCAGTGCCATAGACCCCATTTCTGGGAAGGGGGTGACCCTCAGGTGGACAGCTGTGCCCTGCATTCCCTGACCCCTCCCTGGGGTGAAAAGCAGAGCTCAAGGTAGAGGGACCTTCTTGTTTGAGGTCATTTTGCCCAAATGCAATGCCCAGCCTGGGACCAGCCCAGGGCTCCTGCCAAAGGCAATTCAAGAGCCTGTGTTGAGTCAATCCACCTTTCCCCTTCCTTTCCATCTGTCTTTCCAAGGTCCCCCTCCTCTGGTGTCAACACAAGCTTAATGAAAAAGCAGCAGATGTTGCTGTGATTTCAATTTACTCAAGATTTTAACCTAATGCAAATGGAGGTTTGCATCCAGCTGTGACAAGGCGGCCTGTGCTGAGGCCCAGCATCCCTGCCTGCAGTCCCATGGCTGTGATGGCAGTGACTGACTTCCAAAAGTCTTCAGGAGGTTGCCTTGGGACCTGCCCTGACCCAGAACCTTCAACAGCACTTGCAGCAGCTCCTGGTGAGGCAGAGGTGGGATCTGCAGAAGAACATCAAGCATCGCTGTGGCCTGGGGAGAAATATTTGTGTCTTTTGGAGGTTTCTCATGAAATGTAGGAATAACTGAGAAGAATAGCAGTCAATAGGGAGTGATTCATCTGCCAAATTGAGCTTTGCTCTCCCCCTTAGGATTGCAGAAGCCAACTATGATTTCCTGACCTTATCTCCTCTCTGAGTGGGTAAACAACAAACCAACTCCTCTGTCGCTGCCTGCAGTAGCTGGAAGATAGTCACAAGCAGATTTGGCTGGTTTGTTTGTTTGTTTGATGGGAAACAAACACCTTCTCCTCTGCCTTGTGTTTTCACCACCCAAATTCCCATGTGTGGGCAGAGCTCCCACGTCACTGTCGTGCCACCAGGTCTGTGACCACCATCCTCACCCAGAACGTGCAATGCCGTGGTCACAACACACCTTGGAGGCTCTCTGTGTATGGAGAGCACCTGCAGCTCACCCCCACTACCTGCCCTCATTCCTGAAAAACTCCCTGCCATTCACAGCCCTCAGGACCAAAGGTCTTCAGCACAGGAGGAATGAGCCCAGGGAAAGTACAGATTCACCTTCCGGGCTTCACCACCTTCCACTTCTCAAAAAAAATTCCAGAACAGGAGACAACCATGTGCTTACAGAGCCAAGCAGTCATTTGCCTCCTTGTGAGACACTTTTCAGATAGTTTTGGTGGTCTGCAGGCCAAAAAAGGAATGGCACTCCAGTCCATACATCCCTTCCCAGAGACTCCCTCCTGCCGGAGTCCTGCATGCCCATAATGGACTGAGGTGGACACAAGGGGAGGGAAAATCTTCTGTCACTGGAAAAACCATCCTGCATTTCCCCCTGGAGCAAAGCAGGGGAGGAAGAAGTGTGGTCAGCATGCAGCCCATCAGAAATCTCAGCCTGATTAGGAACAGTGATCCCCTGACACGGAGCAGCAATTTACAGGCACCATTAGCCCACGCCAGGGAGAGAGGGATGCCGAGAATGTCCTATTTTCCGCACCTCTGGAATGCCACATGACTCGTGAAGGATAAAAATAATTAGCTGGAGCATCTCAGGGATAACTGACAAGTACCAGGGGCTGGGAGCTCCCCCGATGTGCAGTGCTTCTCTCCAGCACTTTGAAAGGGAAGGAGAGCACTTCACCGAGAGCCAGCTCAGGGCGGTGGATGCTGCCGGCTCCCTGGGAGTGGGATGGGCTGAGGGGAACTCGGTGAGTCACTCCAGCCTTCACACAGGGCCTGGCTGCATCTGCAGGGGCTGCTGCCCCTAAATCTGCTGCTGCCAGGGCAGTTGACCACACAGGGCCGAGCCAGGCTTTGGCTGTCCCCTCCTGCTGCAGGTAGGGCTTGGATCCCACTGTCTCCTTCATCAGCCTGAGCAGCCTCTCTGCTTTTGAACCTCGTGGTATCTTCTAATTATTAGGCTTGTTAAATGGCACTATCATGCTGTCAGGAGTAATGGTGAGGTTCAGGACAGGGCTGGGAACTGGCTCCATGGGCTACAGGGATGAGTGGGGAGCTCAGGAAGGAGCTTTGCATCGCTCCCCTGCCTTCCAAGCCCACATGTCCAGATAGGACCTCATCCTTTCCAGCCAGTTTCCCACCAACCATTACTTGGATTTCACTTCTCTCAGCCTCTTGCCTTTTCTTCCTAAGTTTACTCTATTTATCCCATCACCTCCAGGCCTGCATGCCCTGTCTCTCTGATCAGACACAGCTTGTCCCAAAAGAAGAGCTCATAAAGTGATGGGGCCTGTGGCCCATAGCTGGGTGACTGGTTTGTCATTGCTGATAAACTCCCTGGGAGCTGTTTGTTATGTGAGTCAAAGCTGAGAAAGCATTCCAGCTGGGACAGGGCAGCAGAGGGGTTCATGTTCCTGAAAACAGCCATGAATTTCACATGAGCCTTTCCAAAATGAAAGGCTAGGCAGGGAAAAACCCAAAACTTTGTGTTTTGACATCTTCCAAACATCTTTTGTACTAACTCAGCACTTCTTGTTTTAAAAAAATCCCAAACCTAAATTCCTAAGTAGGATTTTCTTTCCATTCCCTTCCCATCCAGCACAGTTTCTGTCCTGCCTTCTCCCTTCAGCTGTGACACAGCAGGGTTCTGTCCTGCCCCTTGGCCCAACCATCTTTGGGCTTTTTCATCTCTCTTCCCTTTCTCTTCCTTTCAGCAGCCAGGACCCAACTGATCAGACCCTTAGGAAGCAGGAGGGGGATGGTGATGGGTGCTTTGGGTAATTCCAGAGGTGTCTCTGCCTCTGCTCCTCCTCACCAGGGAAATATTCCCCCCCAGAACAGGGGCTCCTGGAGCCCTGGCAGCCAAGCACTGTAAGGGGGTCCCCATGGCAGTGGGAGCAGATCCACCTCTCCTTGTGACACATGGGATGGGATAGCTCACTCCCATCCCACAGATGCAGCGTGCACCAGGATGTCTGCCCGCCCAGGAATGCATCCCAAACCCTGCAGCACTTGGCTAGGCTGCCTCTGCCACCATAAAAATAGCTGAGTCCAACAATGGCCTGGCAGCAGCTCTGACTATTTGTGCAGTCTGTGGCTGCATTGGGAAGAGATCCAAAACAGCTCAGAGCCAAGGAGCTGGAGCATCCCATAGGCATCACCTCGGGGCTCCAGACCAGGGGTACAAAGATGGTGCTTATTTATCTGTTACCATCTATGGGCTTATGATATGTAAACTTTGGGATCAATTTGTGAGTCAAATTGAGCAAGAGCTCCTTGTGCACTTGGAGAGTGGGAATAATGGGGAAAAGTCTGGTAGAAACCCTCAAAGTGGCCTTCCCCATGAAATGAAAAGCTGGTATTCCATTACCAACAGCAGTATCACCTCCCACCTTGTGTCCTTGGAGGCTCCTTTGCTGTGATTGAGCAGGGTCATTTCTGCCTCAGCCTGGTAGAGCCAAGCACACCTGGTGAGCAGGAACCTGCTGTGGTGGGATTGGTGAGCGGGAACCTGCTGTGGTGGGATGGGTGAGCTGGAACCTGCTGTGGTGGGATTGGTGAGCAGGAACTGGCTGTGGTGGGATTGGTGAGCAGGAACCTGCTGTGGTGGGATTGGTGAGCAGGAACTGGCTGTGGTGGGATTGGTGAGCAGGAACCTGTTGTGGTGGGATGGGTGAGCAGGAACTGGCTGTGGTGGGATTGGTGAGCTGGAACCTGCTGTGGTGGGATTGGTTGAGCAGGAACTGGCTGTGGTGGGATTGGTGAGCAGGAACCTGTTGTGGTGGGATGGGTGAGCAGGAACTGGCTGTGGTGGGATTGGTGAGCTGGAACCTGCTGTGGTGGGATTGGTGAGCAGGAACTGGCTGTGGTGGGATTGGTGAGCAGGATCCTGATATGGTGGGAGCTGGGATTGGTGAGCAGGAACCAGGAAGTCATTGGTGTTGTCCTAATTGCTTTGTGCATGTCTCAGTCTAAGGAGGGCAACAGCCCTAGGGGAGCTGCTGTTTCTCAGCCCATAATATTTCAGAGGTGTTGGATGGAGAACAATAATGAGAACTGCCAGAAAAGAGAAAACAATAAAAAAATCAAGCAAAAAAGTCAGAAGGAAACAACTATTGGAAGCAGAAGCTCCTGAGAGCCATCACTCAGACACCTGGTGCTCCCTCCCCTGCTCTTTCCTTGCCTTATTTCCCATGTCAGGCCAAAACTGCTTGGATTCACCATCACCTTTCAAGAGGAACGAGACTAAAACATTTCCCCTATTGACATGTTGCTCCCTTTTTTTGCTATTGATTCCTTAATTAAAAAAGAATAAAATTCCACCAAAGCAAACATTTCTCCGAAACACTCCATCAGTCAAAAAAAAAAAAAAAAAAAGAAAAAAAAAAAAAAAAAGAAGAGGAAACAAAATCAATATCCTATTAAAAAATAAAAAACAAAAAAAAACCAGCTAACAAACAAAACACATTTGGGAGCAGATTTTGGAGCAGTCCCAGGTAGTACATCTACTCCCTTCTCTAATGAGTTCTGTTTGCTCTGCCTTCCCGTGCTCTCCAGTCACTCTTCTCTTCACTGGTGTCCTTTCCTCTGGACTTTTCCCACAAATCTCCTTTCTCAAAGGGTTGTCACCGTTTCTACAGGGTGAAGCCCAGGGAACCTGCTTGTTTCCCTGCAGGGTCCTGTGCACAGGCACCATGTCCCTAAGGATGGGTAACACCTCTATCTTTGTGCTCCTCTCAAAGAAAAACCTTTGGCAAATCATGGAGGCTGAGCAAACCCAAAGCCTGGAATCTCAGGAACCTTGTGTCATGGCTTTAAGCAGGATTCCTGCTTTTCCAGCTCCATTTTTCTGCTAGTGTGCAATTTGCAGGCTCTCTGGAACTGCAGTGTTAATGGCTCTGGCTCCATTGGGACTTCACAGAGGGACTTGACTGTGAACAGCCACCCCAGGGGATTCCCTCCAAGTAGAGGTTTAAAGATTTGGGTAATTTATCTTAAAATGAGGGTGTGCTAATGGTCTGTGCAGGATGAATGACCCCAGGAAAGGCTGTGGGACTGGAGGGCAGACAAGGGCACTAAAGTGTCTGTGAGGCTGAACCTTTTCCATGTGGAGCTGTGCTGCTGCCTGATAAGGGATCCAGACCTAACCCAGACATGTGTCAATGCTGGGACATTGGGATTGATCGGGCTCTGTCCTGGACAGGCTGTGTTTGTTTCCTTCCAGACATGTGGCCCAGCCACGTTGGAGATAAGGAATTGCACTGCATTGATCAAACTCGGCTGATGGATGCTGGATTCATCCACAGGGATTTGCTCAGCCCTCACTGCAGAGCAGCTGAAGGTCTGCAGAGCCCATGACCTCTGCAGCTCAGGGACACATCCCTGGCATTCAGCAAGCCTGTGGGATCCACCACAACATCATCAGTAGCTCGGTCTGTTTGATCTTTAAATGCTCTGCACAGGTGCTTAAAGCAGAGCCAGGGGCTGTTCCTTGTTTGCCAGAGCTGGATGTCCAGTTCCAGGGACACTTTTCCCTGAGGAAATGGTTAGCCTGGCACCCCTGGGATTCCCATGTCCTGAATGGGGGACAGGGTTCAGGACCCTGTCCAGCACAGCCATGGAGGGTGTGGGGTGTGAGAGGTCTGAGGTGGCTCAGCCTGGGTGTGTTGAACAGAGAGTGGTTTTATCTGGCTGGAGCTGCTGCTCCAGATGCCACAGGAGGGGGGTGAATCCAGCTGTTTGCAGGCCCATGGTGCTGGGGAGAGGGGAGGGAAGCAAGGCACTGACAGATCTGGGACATGGTTAGTCTCTTTCTAAGGCCTTCTAACACCTGGGAGAGTTTGGCTGGTACCCAGATCAAAGCTCCCAGCCCAGCCCTTCCTGCCTTGTCCATCCCAGTGCCACCACAAGGCAAGAGCAAAGCTCTGAATGTCCCTGCGGGGCTCCCTGGTGTGAGTTGCCCTCAATTCCTCTGCAGCAGCACAGCCAGAGACCTGAGTGGGAATGTCTCCTGGAGGAGGCTGGAAACAGCATCACTCACCACGATGCACAGCCTGCTCCTGCCAAGGAAGGAGGAACGTGAGAACTTCCAATTGGTGACTTGCAAATGAGAGATTCACAGAATCCAACAATGGCTTGAGTTGGAAGGACCTTAAAGCTCATTTCATTCCAACCCCTTCTGCCATGGGCAGGGACACTTTCTACTATCTCATGTTGCTCCAAGCCCCATCCAGTCTGGCCTTGGGCCAGGGATCCAGGGGCAGCCACAGCTTCTCTGGTCAGCCTGTGCCAGGGCTTCACTGCCACAGCCTGGAAAGGGTGCTGGAAAGCATCACCAGCATCTGTCATGGTTGTCCTTTGTTTCCAACAGCCACAGTGTAGATATGAGCTGTAGGCAACCCCCCACATCCTCCTCTGATCCCCCATTAGCCCATCTCCATCACAGGCAGCCATGCTCAAAGGTCCTGCAAACCTCTCCATGCCTCCAAACTCAGTCTGTGCTGATGTCAGGTGTTCAGTGCTTGGGAACAATGATCCGTGCCCAAGGAAGGGTGGTTGGGTCAAGAAAACTTCTCATCCTTTCTGCAGAGTGAGGTAGGAGCTTTCCCAGCCCTGGTGGGTCCATCCCAACATGTCCATGGAGAGCAGCACAAGGCAACAGCCTAAAATCCTGGGGAACCTCCACCCTTCCTAGTGACCCAAATTGAACAGGTGTGGAAGATCTTTGTGTTTTCACTTGGCTTGATCATCCTGCTGTGCAAACAACCAGAAACTGAAAACAGAGAAACCACAGGGACAAATCCTTCCCTGTGAGGATGGTGGGGCCCTGGAACAGGGTGCCCACAGAAGCTGGGGCTGCTCCATCTCTTGAAGTGTCCAAGGCCAAGTTGGATGGAACTGGGAGCAACCTGGAATAGTGGAAGGCATCCCTGCTCATGGTAGGGGGTGGAATAATGGGATGGTCTTTAAGGTCCCTTCCAACCCAAAACAATTCTGAGATTCTTCAAATGTAAAGGCATCCTTCTTCCTTGAAATGAGAGTCATACTTCAAATCCTAGGCACTGGAAATGCCAGGGAGATTTTTACCAGCCCAGCCTAAAGTCTTGTCTCTTTTCACCCTTTCTTGTTCCCAGTTTCCCCGGTGACACATCCCAGCAGCCAGATCTGTGCTTTCTCCAGCCCTGGGCTGCAGCTGGGAAAAGCACCAATAGCCATGGCTTTGGGGCAGGGAATGGTTTAAGGGGGAGCATGTGACAAAGCTGTGGCCTTTAAGGGAAAGAGGAGAAAAAAGGAAAAATCAGCCTTTCACCTTAAAAACAAATAAATAAAATCAGTCCTTCCAGACCCAAAGGAAAGTAGAATCCCTCCACTCTTCAAAGTGCAGTCTGGGAACGACAAAGCACCCCTTGATGTCTCCATCCCATGCTGGAGTGCCTGGCATTGGTGCGAGCAGGCACTTCTCTGTCATCTGAGTCTGGAACAGCTGGATCAGACCAGGTACCTGCACATCCCAGCTGGGCCAGGCAGGGAAAAGCCAAGGGAGAGGGCAAAGCCTCTGGCACTGAGCAAATGCACCAGCACTGGGGCCACAAGGGTGAAAATGAGCTCCTGAGCTGGAAACTCACTTCTCATTCTGTCTGCCTGTCCTTGAGCAGCAGACAGAAGCCCGGACCGAGGCTAGAGATGCAGCTAGGCTCAAAATACAAACCTCTCCTTTCTCTCCTCAGCCTGCAGGTTGCTGGGAAGGGCTGTGCCCATCCCTGGGATTGCCCATCTCTGGGATGCCCACCCAGCCTCTGCCCTGGATGCAGGCTGAGACAGGGAGGGCTCCTGGTGCTGCACAGTGGCAGGTGGTGCCTGCCTTGCTCTCCTACCCTTCCAGCTCCTTACACATGGATTGGTGTGCCAGGCTCCCTGCCAGGCCCACCCCGAGGGAAATGCAGGATACAGCAGTGCTGAGGCTCCTGGGCCTGTAAGGTGCTGTTAGGATAGTAAATACCATGGCTAATTAACAGAAGAGGTGTTGGCTAATGAGCTCAAGGCACGTGCAGCCTCCAAACAGATCCAGATAATCAAGCCCCAAACGTTAACGACCAGGTCCCAGTCTCCTATGTCGTCCTGCTGTGCTCTGCATCACTGAATTTCCATGGCACCTCCTGGGAAGAGACAGGCAGGAGTTCTCCCCCCCCCATCCTGCAAGAGAGGGGATCTAAGAGCAGCTCTCACCAGAAGGAGAGGACCAGCTCATGGTTTTGCTCCTCTTTTCTTTTTTTCCTATATTTTAATGAACAGTAATAATCCCCCTCTCTTTTCTCTCTCTCTCTCTCTCTCTCTCCCTCTCTCTCTTTTTTTTATTTATTTATTTTTTTTTAAATACAATTTGAAACTATCTGACATATGGGAAAAATAATGAATTCAGTTTTTCTCCTGCGTTCTCTGATCTGTCAGTCTGCACCCGGGAGCCATGTACAGGGGGAGGAGGAGGCAGGGGTGCTGGCCTACATTGGGGAGATAATGATGTTCCTGCTGATCCCCCTCCCAGGAGAAGGTTCAGGCATGTCCTGCAGCTGAGGCGAGCCAGGGTATGCCACAGCCTTTTCCTTAGCTTTGTATTTCTCTCTGTGGGAGGGTGTTTGTAGCTGCAGTAAAACGAGATGTGCTTGGAGTGCCTGTGCAATCTCATGGGCTCTTCCCTGATTGCCAGGGGCTCTGGGACTGGATCCACCATGCTGCCTCCAAAGGAAACTGACCCAGGGCTGTGCTCTTTAGTTTCAGTATCTGCCCCAAAAGCATCCCTAACCATCACCCTGTGTAGGATTAGTGAGGATGCTGCAGCCTCTGTGGAGTCCCAGATTCATTTGGAGAGTTCCAGAATCATTTTGGCTGGAAAAGGCCTCCCAGAACATCATGTCCAACCTGTGACCAATCCCCCCTTGTCAGCCCAGAGCACTGAGTGCCACATCCAGTTGTTCCTTGAACACCTCCAGAGGTGGGGACTCCAACACATCCCTGGGCAGCTGTAGGAGCATGGGTGGGTCAGACAGAGACAAGAGATCTCTGAGGCCAGGTCTTGGGAGTTGTGGTTTATTGCAAAGGGCAATTATTGTTGTTATTGTTATTGTTATTATTGTTATTATTGTTATTATTGTTGGGTGCAGGGCCCTGCTGGAGCTGCCAGCACAGCTCAGAGCAGGTTTGAAAGACAGCGAGGAAAGAGAGAGAGAGAGCAGGAGAGAGAGAGGGTGCTGGTGCTCGAAGTTCCTGTTACAACACAATAAATCTTCTGTGCTGAATATTCTAATTCTCATTAACCAATCTAGTACAAGATACAAATCCTATAGAATTTACATTCAGCCTATAAGAATCATTACATTACCATACTATGTTACATTTTAAACCCTACAAACTGCTCTCTGCACCCCTTCTGCCAAGCTGGTGGGGTCTGCTCTGACCCTTGGACCTGTCTGCAAGCAGAGGGCATTGTTTAATCAGAAGAGGATTAACTTCAGTCAGCCATACCATTGTTTTCCAGTTGTTCAATAGCTAAGGCTTGGTATCTCAAAGCTTGCTTTCATTCCAATCTCACCTATAGTTTCTAAATTCTCAAAATCTTTTGCCAGGCAATCATATTTATAAGGTTTTCCTGTTTCCTCTTCCCCAACACAGGCAGCCCCTTCCATTGCCTGACCAGCCCTTCTAAGGGGAAATTCCTCCTGATGTCCAGCTCGAGCCTTCTCCCCTGCACTCTGAGGATGATTCCTCTTGTCCTGTCAGTTGTTCCCTGGGAGCAGAGCCAGACTTTGCTGTCTCTGTCAGGGAGTTGTCCCCCCTGAGCCTCCTTTTCTCACAGAGATCCCCTGTGGGACACCCAAATCACAGCCCCTGCTGCCCCCTAAAGCAGGCAGGGTTTACATGGGACTGGCACAGGTCTTGGTGCAGGGCAGCTGGGCAGGGCAGGAGGATTGCACAGGAGCAGGGGTGAAGGGATATTCCAGCCAGGCACGCCTGGGATTCAGAACCCCTGGTGTGTCTCTACCTCAGTTTCCCCTGTGCCCACAGAAGCTGTGGATCCCTGGAAGTGCCCAAGACCAGGTTGGACAGGGCTTGGAGCCACCTGGGAGAGTGGAAGGTGTCCCTGCCCATGACAGGGGGTGGAACAAGATGAGTTTTAAAGTCTTTACCAGCTCAAACCATTCCACGATTCCATGATTCACCCAGCTGCCTGTGCCGGGGAGGGGCATCCCCAGCACAGGGATCCTGGGTGTGACAGGGGCTCTTATCAGCAAATTTGGTTACATCAGTGGTAACAAGGCCAGGTGGGCAGGTAATTTTTCCTCCATTCCTCTCCCATCCCTGCTGACACATCTGAGAAGTTTTACCCTGACTTTCCACCATCCTGACAGGCAGAATTGGAACCATTAATCATGGTTGTCGGGGATCACAGACCCACCTCTCTCAGTTTACACTCTTCAGTTTACAGGCAGCCAGGGCAGACACAGCAAAGCAAAACAGCTCCCTCCAAATCCCCCTGCCCTGAGTTAGGGCTTGGCAGTAGCTCTTGACATGATCCAACCAAAACACTGCCTCGGTGAGGAGAATGTAATGAGGACCTGGCAAATGCAATATATTCTTTGGCATTGTGTTGCCCTTTCAGCTGGGAGAGGAAATTTTAAGTTTTTTACTCTTTGCAGAGTGAACATTCCAAGTAAACAATCCTTACCTGGCCAGGTACCTGCCTGCACAGCATCTGGCTCTTTGTTAAGGAGTGGAAGGGGGCTGCCAAAATCTCTTTCTCCTCACATAGAAGGCTTTTCAGTAGAATACAAACGTTCACTTATCCCATGTCAGATCTGCTTGTGTGCTCTCCAAAATGGATCCTGCCCAGAGCCAGCTCTCACAAAGGATTTCAGAACTTTGACATTTGGTTTTGTTCCAATCCATTGTGAAAACTCAATATTTAAATCCCTCTCTAGCCGAGAATCTTTGAGCAAACCACTCCTCCTTAAAAAGAAAAGAGTATTCCAGTGATATTCCTCAAAATGACCTGGAGAGGGCTTAGATAGAGGAAAATCAGCCCCTCCAGGGCACTGAGAGGGAAAGCAGAGCTGTGCTTTGCTGCAGTGAGATGAAACCATCTCTAGGAATCATTTCTGAATTTTAGGGATCTGCACTCTCCAGCAAGACACTGTTCCACTGCAGAAATCCATCCTGCTGACCCTGGAAATGTGGAGCATGTGACACTTTCAGTGGCTGGATGAAAAACAAGACAAATCATTCAGAGAAAATAGAAAATAAAAGGGGGGAATTTTAGGAAATATTAGTGGTTTGTTTCTCATGAGCTCCTTAATGTGTGAGGAGGGTCCATGAATGAGACAGAGGGAAACAGGGATACAGGTGTCTGCTTAGGATGGAGAGGAGGCAGCATTCCCTCCTGCTCACACACACACTGAAGTGCCACAAGACAAATAGGGCCGAGAGAGAGATGCACTATTTAAACTTTCATCACTATTTTTCTCCCTGGCTCCCCTTGTTTCTTTTGATTTATTTTTTATTGTGTTTTCCCCAGGCTGTGCTGTTCTCCTGCATCTCTTCCCTCTCCTTCTTCTCCTGGCAGCAGCTGGTGCCGTTCCAGGGCACCAGGAGCTGCCCAGCATTTTTCAGGCTGTCCAGGCTCAGCACCCATGGGTAGGCAGGAGGAAGGAGGCAGCAGAGCAGCATCAGGCTGGGGAAGATGTGGCCAGGACATAGCAGGAACAACAGGGCACCTGTAGACACAACATCCTCCTTTTCCATCCATCCCTGGCTGAGCAAGGACTAGGGGACAGCTCTGTATTGCACAGAGCAAGAATCCCATCCCATCCCATCCCAGTCCAGCCCATCCCACCCCATCCCATTATCCCATCCCAGGGCAGGTGGCCCTGCCAGGCTTGCCATGGGATTGATGCAGGAAGGGTTCCAGTCATGCAGGCATGCTGCAAATCACCCTGCTCCCATGCCTTACCAATCTCAGCAGGGCCAGAGGCTGGCAGCACACAGAGGGCCTGGATGCTTGGAAACAATGCCAGAGCTCATCCCGGAGCCAGCGTGGCCTCTGTAAATGGACCGTGGACAGCACGGGCTGGGCTGTGTTCAGCCTGTCTTGTGTAGGGAAGGGGCAGACAGCTCCAGGGATTGTTTTGCAGAATCACAGAATCATGGAATGGTTAAGTTTGGAAGGGACCTCATTCCACCCCGTCATGGCAGGGACACCTTCCCCTAGACCAGGCTGCTCCAAGCCCCATCCAGCCTGAACTTGGGCACTGCCAGGGATCCAGGGGCAGCCACAGCTGCTCTGGGCACCCTCTGCCAGGGCCTGCCCACCCTCCCAGCCAAGAATCCCTTCCCAATTATCCCATCCAGCCCTGCCCTCTGGCAGTGGGAGCCATTCCCTGTGTGCTGTCCCTCCATCCCTTGTCCCCAGTCCCTCTCCAGCTCTCCTGGAGCCCCTTCAGGCCCTGCCAGAGGCTCTGAGCTCTCCCTGGAGCCTTCTCCTGTCCAGGTGAGCCCCCCCAGCTCTGCCAGCCTGGCTCCAGAGCAGAGGGGCTCCAGCCCTGGAGCATCTCCATGGGCTCCTCCAGCAACTCCAGGTCCTTCCTGTGCTGAGGACTCCAGAGCTGGACTCAGCTGTGTGGATGGGGTCTGACAAGGGCAGAGCAGAAGGGCAGAATCCCCTCCCTCATCCTGCTGCCCACACCCTGGGGATGAGCCCAGGATGCAAAGAGAAGGATAAGAGTGGAGCCTCCTCCTGCTGAGCAGCTGCAGACAGGAATGGTGTCCAGGTTTCAGATGTGGGATGCAAAGGAAGATCTGATCAGTCATACTTGAAGGGGAAATATTACACACTGGAGCCAGGAAGGACCCTGAGCCCAGTGCTTACTCCATTGAAACTCAGACCACTTGCTCTGTGTTGTTCATTTTTCCTTACCTGCCAAAGCAAAAGGATTGAAATCCTAATTGCAGCAGGAAGGGGAGAGGTAGAATGGATGCACTTCCAGACAGTGGAGGGCAGGATGCAACTGTCATCCAGGGCTAGGTTTCCTCCAGATCTTCAGTCACTGAGCCCCACAGTCCTGCCCCAAGTCCCCACTTGGTGCTGCCCTGAGAAGCCCAGCCCATGACAATGCTCAGACAGCAAAATCCCTGCTTTCAAGTGCTGGACAAAACCTAAGAGTCTGTTTATATCCTTCTTAGCTCTGAAGAACTGCTGGAAATCTGAATCCTAAATGTGTAAAGGCCTGATAAATGGAAAGCTAAACACTCCTGGAGCTGTAAGCTGCTCTGCAGTGGTTTAGGCCCTCACAATTTGGAGCCTTCAGGGTTGATAATACAGCAAGACCCTGAGCAGTCTGCTGCAAAACTCTGCCAGAAACACAATCCATGTAAGGGGATTCTCTTATCCAGTGTAGCAAGCTTCATCCTAAAAGCAGTGTTGTGTTCTAGCCCCTTTTCCTCCCCTTGGAAAGCTTTCCTAGACACTTGATGAAACAGAGAACCTTCTTTCTCCCCAGCATCCAAATTTTCCTGCTTTTTTCTTTGTCTTCTCCTGGTTCTTTCACTGTCACTCATCCCAGTGAAGCCTCCCAGCCTTCATTTTGTCAATTAAACAAGCCAACCTCTGCGGATTTCGCCTGGCAGGGGAGCTGCTCTTTTCCTTTGATCAGCTCCAGGGAGTTCTGCATCCATGAGTGTGGCCAAAACCCCCCAGAATCTCAAAAGCATCGTGCAGAGCAACACCACTAAAGCTCCAAAATGCCCCCAAGGCTGCTGGGGAAAGCAGACACTGTCTGGGAAGAGCAGGAAGCTCCCTGCAGCTCTCAAGCAGAGAAGAGGATGTTCTGATCCCAAATGATGCACAGAAATGATACCACAGCCAATTAACTCTTCATTCTGCTGGATATCATTAGCAAGAGCTTACTGCCAAAGTCACACCCCGAACGTCTTGATACATTGACCACCTTCTGGACCAGGACAGGATAACAGATACACAGAATATTTGGTGTATCTGGAATATCTGGAAGGCCATCTAGTCCAACCCCCCTGATCAGAGATTCCAGGGCAGGATCTTCCAGAGGCTGCAGGTTGAATCCTGCTTCTTTCACAAGTGCCTTGCCAGCCAGCAGACCTGAACTCCCAGCGTGAAGCAGAGATGGGATTTGCAAAGGCGAACTCTTATTTGCAGTGTTTGTATTCCAGAACCTCCCCAAGGGCAGGCAGCTGTGCAGGTCAGGCCCAGCAACTGCCCTGTGATGCCTCGAAAGCCTGACTTGTCTACAAGAGCTGAACCTGCTCCCCTGACAAGCAGCAACGCCCTGTCAGAATGCACAAACACCTCACCAGAGCAGAGCAAAGCTCCCTGTCCACCCTGGCTGCCCCAGGGGCTCAGCTGAGCCAGCTGAACCCCTCTGGGCTGGCCCCCAGGGCTTCCCTTTCTGCAGAGACAAAGCACAGCATCAGAGCAGCCAGTGTCCAGCTTGGCTCTGTCATCTCCACAGGGCTCCTGCTCTCACTGAGTGCTCACTGGGAGGCAGCTGTCCTCACGGGGGAGGCAGGGGATGCTCTTGATTCACCACAGAGTAGGTTTGGAAGGGACCCTAAAGCTCATCCAGTGCCATGGGCTGGGACACCTTCCCCTATCCCAGGTGGCTCCAAGCACCCCTTGGATGTTTCCAGTGATCTAAGGGCAGCCACAGCTGCTCTGGGCACCCTCTGCCAGGGCCTTAATACCTTACAGGGAAGAATTTCTTCCCAGTATCCCATCCAGCCCTGCCCTCTGGCAGTGGAAGCCATTCCCTGTGTCCTGTCCCTCCATCCCTTGTCCTCAGACCCTCTCCAGCTCTCCTGGAGCCCCTTTATGTCCTGGAAGTGGCTCTCAGGTCTCCCCAGAGCCTTTTCCTCTCCAGGTCGAGCACACCCAAATTATTTACACTTGTTCTCTCAGCTTTGGGGCCAGGAAACACCTTCCCATGGTTCATGGCACATTGTGATCACCAGGAACATCCTCTGGTCAATGTTAATTTGTTTAACTCCCACATGAGCTGGGCCCAGAGCCCCAAGAGCCACAGATCCCCTGGGGAAGGGGAGCCATGAAGATGAGCAATGCATCAGCAAGGCCTTATCCAAGGGATCTCATTCCAGAGGGGACTCTTGTGCTGAGCCTAACAGCAGCTGAAACATTCCTTGCAGAGATTTGGCTCAGGGCAGCCCTCAGGGGCTGCTCAGTGTCTGCCTCTCCAGCCCAGCAGCTGGGGGGCCCTCGCCCACCTGCAGGTGTTGGGGCTGAATCACTTAACACTCTACAGCCACAGCACAACAGCCTTAATTAGGGAAAAGGTACCAGTGGCTGCAGGGCTTTTTGCTTCCTCCACTTCCAGGACCTGGCTGCTGGAGGATCCTGTTATCTCAGTAAATATTGCTAATGACTGTGCCTCTGTGTGCTTGCAACATCCTTGTCCAGCTGCTGGGAGCATTCCAAGACATCCACACCATTCCTGTCTCAAGGCAGCATTAGTCAGGGATCTCAGCCCAGGGCTGAAGAATTGTGTGGGGGTCACTAATTAATCAAGTTGTGCAGGGTGGGACAGTGTGCAGGAAAGGCTCTAACAGCTAATTTAAAAAGCTGATGAATCCACCAAGAGCACCATCATTGAATTGTCTTTTTCATGATGATGTGCTGTAAATGCACAGCAAAGGGCAGGGAGCAGAGACCCCAGGCTGTCCCCTCTCATCCAAGCAGCCCAGAGCTATGGAGAATGGATTGAAGCCTGTCCAAGACTGCCTTAAAAATACTCATCAGTTCCTGTATTTTGACAGAAAATGAGGGGTTTGGCAGGGAGAACTTTGTCAGCATTTCTTTGGAAAGTTTTGTCTGCAGTGAAGACAGGCACAAGTGTCCAGCTGAGGTTTTGAGGGCAATGTGAGGAACAGGAGACCTTCTGCTGGGGTGATTCACCTCCACCCCAGAAGGTCTCACCCTCATGTCCATTTGGGGATAATTTATGGGGATTCCCACCCCATAAAAAGCTGCATGCCATAGACTCATGGAATCATTCAGGTTGGAAAAGCCCTGTAAGCCCAACCATTCCCATCACTGCGACCATGTTCACCACGACCCCAGGTGCCACATCCAGGGATGGGGCTCCACCACTGCCTTGTTCCCACCTGACCACCCTCTCAGTGAAGAATTTTTCCCTGATATCCCAACTACACCTCCCCAGGTGCACCTTGAGGCCCTTCCCATCCAGCTTTCTGTTCCTGTGGGCTTGAGCTGTCCCAATCCCCTTCTCCATCATTTTAATCTTCCTGGGCATGTGCAGGTTAACTCCATTTGCTTTGCTGTCAGGAGTAACCCCCCTGCAGCCCCAAACAACTCTTCCTATTTATATCCCTGGTTTAATCAGGAAGGCTAGTGCTTCCATAGCTACATGATTAAAAATTAGGAGACCAGATTCTGTATTCATAATAACAACCAATCCTGGGAGCACAGTGGATGAATAATGGATCATGGCTCCGTGCTACAGGCTTCTTGCTTTCCCTCCTTTCTTCTTCTCCCCTTTTCATCTTTTCATTCTTCTCCTCTTCCTCCTCCTCCTCTGCCTCCTCTCCCAGGCTGGAGTTGGGGTGGGGAAGGAATTCATTCATCCTTCACATTGCAGAAGTTAGAGAGACATCACTGATTCCTCTTCATCAGATCCTCCACCCTAAGCAAATTCCCTCTTAGGGAGCCTGGAGACATCAATAATTCATGGCTACCTGGAGGTCTGGGCGAGGAAAACCATTTATGTGGGAAGAGGTAGCCAGAACCCATCCTCTGCTCATTGCCATAAGCAGCTCCTCAAGGCTGGCTGCTGATCCCATAGGGAGAAACAGGAGCAAAACTGTAAAAAAACAGGATTTCTGGCACAGGCCAGACAAGTGATTCCATGTTTGTTTGTGTTATGTTGTCCCCTATCCCATAATATCCCCTAGTGGACACGCTAGATTGCTTTGCAGGGGAGATGTTGCTGCAGGAGTACCAGGAAAAAAACATCAGGAATGTCAAACATCCCACCATAAAAGTTCCTTCATTAAATTCCAAGATGGTTTTCAGAGAAAGATTTGTGGGTTGTTTTTTCCCCCACTCTATGTGATGAATTTTCAATACTTTTTACAAGCAGAGGTCAAATTCAATTAATGGATTCAGTGAGGGGAAAAAAGCTATTGAAAAATGCCAGATTTGGTTTCAAACAGCATAAACTCATCCAATGCAATAAAATAAATAAATTTTAAAAATTAAAATTCATACTTCCTTTATAGTTAAATAACATCAGAACGGAGCAGAATTGTTCCCACTCTCACATCTCAGTGACAGGTGTTCCAACTAACCCAAACCACAGATTTTCACTTTCTTTTTCCACTCTTTGAGCCTAAAAAAAAAAAAAAAAAAAAAAAAAAAAAAAAAAAAAAAGAAAGTACATTTTGGATCCGTGTAGAAAAGCTTTTTTCCCCGGTCCTTGGGTTCCACCCACTGAGCTGAAAAATCCCATTACTCCCAGCACTTGGCAGCCGCGAGTGCGCAGCGGGGTGTGCCCGCAGCACATCTGCAAAGCCCGGGCTGGGGCAGGCAGCCCTGCACTCTCAGGGAGTTTAATCCCTTCCCAGTTCCCACCCAGCCCGGCGTTGGAGGAGCCAGGGAGGAGATTTCAAACATTCCTCAGCCAGGCACAACGCGGGGACAGCTCAGCAGCAAAGGTGGCTCGGGGTTTCAGAGGGGGCTTAGACCAGCTTTGGCTCTGAGAGGCAACAGCTCTGACCTGGAACAAAAGCAGCTCCACTTTGGCAGAAAACTGCTGGGTTTCACCCAACTGCATCCCCTCCAAAGGATGAGGAGGGTTGGAGGGTTCTGCCCCCCACCTCTGAGCAGGGTGGGAAGGGGCAATTTCCCATTTCTTGAGTGTGCCTTTGATGTGTCCCTCACATCCCCGGCAGCCTCCCACCCCCAGACAGGCCGTGGATGGATGGGCACCACATCTGTCTGCAGCAAGAACAGCATTTGGCTTCCCAAGGGTCATGGCTGGGAGGAGCTCAATGCCTTTGGCTGGTGGGCTGGGCTGGAAGGGCTCTCAGTGAGGGGATTGCAGCAGCTTTCACTGCGAAGAGGTTCCCTGCTGTTTCCCTGGAATAATGTGAGGCAGCCGTGGGACTGGGGAAGATGTTAAAGAGCCAGGGTTAAAGAGAGGGAGGGCTGAACTCAGGTCTCTCACAGAGCAGAAATAAAAGTGCATTTGTCTTACTTAGGAAATTTTATCTCTTGATGAAACACCCACCAATGGTCAGTAAGGCCAAACTTTTCATGGTTCACCTCTGGAACAGGCTGGAGTCCTCATCCCTGGGGAGATTTAAAAGCCATGTGCATGTGGCACTTGGGGACATGGTTAAGTGGTGGGCTTGGCAGTGATGGGCGAATGGTTGGAATTGATCTTAAAGGTCTTTTGACCTAAGGTCTTAGATAATGCTCTGATTCCATGAGGATTTGGACAAAGCTCCATCTCCAGCACAGATCCTGGATGGAGCAGACCCATCAGCATAGCAGATTTAAAAGTTCCTCCCTGCAGAACTAAAGAACAGCCCTCCCTCCAGCTGGATTTCCCATCTCTTACCATTCTGGGGTGCCAGGTTCAAGAGCTGATTCCAAAAGAGAAGACCATGCTCTGCCCCTCCTCTGCTTCCCTGTTTCCACCTGTCCCTGTCTCTGGCTTCATTTCCAGTGGGGATGCCCAGGGCTGTGTGGTACCAGCAGAGCCATGGCCTGAGCTGCAGCTCTCAGGTGCCTTCAGAGGAACACCAAGGTCCTAAAGGTCTCTGTGCCCACCTGGCTACATCTGCATTCTCACAGGGAGGTGCTGAGAAGCCTCCCTGTGGCAGGAGGTGACCACAACCTGCTTCTGGGAGTGACAGGGGCATCAAAGAGAGCAGGGAGTGTCCAGGGCTTCCCCATTCCTCCGTGGTCCTTCTGGGGCAGAGGGCAGACAAGAGAACCCTCCTCAAAGGCAGGCACCTGGAAGTCACCCTCCTGATGCCCAGAGGTTATTCCACCCTGAGTCCTACAGGTCCAAATCCAACTCCCCCTGCCCTTGTACCCCAAAACACCCTCACCTCCCACCCACTTTGCAGTCAGAAGAACAGGGATCATACCCAATCCTCTCCAGCCCCTGTGTCCAGCAGGAGCCAGTTAGAGATCCCCAGGGAGGCAGAGAGGAGCAGGCACAGGAAGCAGGGATATTTATTTCAAGCAGGGATATTGCTTTCAAGTACTCACCATCCTCCCAGAGTTTGCAGCTAGCTCAGGGACATCCAGGGCTTTGAGGATTTAGTAGTCCTCAGTGGATTTATCTGCCACAGACCTGATCCCTCATATTCCTGCAAAGCTTGCAGCCACCTGGCTCAAGTCCCCTCAGAAACTTCTCCAGTTAATCTGGGGCCCAGTTTTCACAAGAGCAGCAAAAGGCAGGTGGCTCTAACTTGGGGACAGGGGGTAGCACTGCCATGGCCACCCCAAACCATCTGCAGAGTCTGAGAGCTCACAGGCCAGTCCTGGCAGCCCAGCCCCCTCAGGTGACTCCAGGGAGGTGGGTTTCATGCTTCAGATGACATTGTCTGCTCTGTGCTCTTTCCTTGCAGTTCCTCCAGATGACCCTGTCATTATGGGGGGGCCCATCATCAGCCTGAGAGCAGGAGACCCCCTGAACCTGACCTGCCACGCAGACAACGCCAAGCCAGCAGCCTCCATCATCTGGATGAGGAGGGGAGAAGTCATCAATGGAGCCACCTATTCCAAGGTGAGGCAGGAGGGGGCTGGGACAAGGCCTGTGCTCTTCCCCGGCTCATGAAAGGGGTACCAGGCCTGGCACTTAACACAGCCCCAAAACATTTGGGGCAGCACCCTCAGCTCTGCAGAGCTGACTCCCACCCTGCATCCCTCCATAAAACCTTCCCAGTGGGGAAGCTGGGAGGAAAACAGTCAGAAGGATGCAAGTGAGAAGGCACAAACTGTCACCAAAATGGACTCTGCTCTGAGTTTGGCTTTTTGTACCTTCTCGCAGCTTGTAACCTGTGAGAATCCCACCTGGGTGTGGTGTTATGTTGTGTACAGCAGCACTGACCCAGCCCTGGTTCTGGTTCTACTACAGAACCTCTGGATCAAAGATGTGGTTGCAGTGACATGTGTCCCCTCCTCCAACTGCAGTTTTCCATGAAAAATTGTCAGGGTTCCTGGCATTCTTTAATTTAGACAGAAAGCCTTTATTGGGTCATGAAGGAAATCATCAAAGAGCATTCAGCAGCACACTGTGAATGGGACCCCACATGTTCTCCTGTTTATGGTTTCCTAATGGCTGGTGAGCGTGAAAGATTTGGTAACACTTGACAGCTTTAAAGAAAATTTCTAAACAGCAAAATTCGAGACCTAAAAATAGGTCAGTTTGCAGCCAAAACTTCAAAGTGGGCAGTCAGAGCCATTCCTCGAGCTCCCAAAGATCTTTAATAAACATTTCATCCACAGCTGCCACTGTGAAGCCTCCGTCCAGCCTCATCCCAGCAATATCCTGATTTGCTGGGAGAGCAGAGGAGGCAGAACCCCCTGCTGCCTCCTCCCACTCCTCCTGGTGAAGCTGAGCTGCTTCCCTGCAGCTGGGGTGAGCAGAGGGGAACCTGACCCATCTCCCAGCGTGCGATGCGAGAGGCAGCACTAATTAGAGCCAGAGAGAACTGACCTCTCTGGCGCTCAAATCGAGTGGAATTAATTAAAATCCCGGCTGTCCATGTGCAGTTGCTCATAGCTTATCCCCCTCACCCCAGCCCTCCCTTCCAGGCTGTCAGGTGTGGCCCTGAGGAGACAAATTTTGAGCCCTGTCCCTTTCAGGCTCACAAGCAGTGGGGAGCAGAGAAGGGGGAATGCCCATCTTTAAAATATTTCCAACAGAACACCCTTCCAAAGCAGAGTTTTCCAGGCTGCAGATCCATCTCCCACAGCACAGAGATCTCCGTGGCATTTTAAGCAGTTGGCAGGGATGGGAGCCCTGTTCTGCATCCTTCCCCCACTCCTGGAGTCAGGAAAGCCTGTTTCTGAAGCTGAAACTCATTTTCTCCTTACTTCCTGAAGGTTTTCATGAGGCCTTCCACTTTAAAGAAGAAAATCAGCCTTTAGAAAAATTAGCAGACAATTTTAGACATTTTTTGAGTGGGAAATTTGGATTTTTGGGGTCTTAGAAACGTTTCCCTTTTGAAGCTCCCTCTAAAATAGTTCCTCAATTTGCCTCTTTCTGCTGTTCCAAGAAAACCGAAACCCAACCCAGCTTTCCTTTGATCCAGATATTCCAGCCAACCAAAAAGAAGCCCTGTCTGGGCTACCAACTGCCTGCAACCATTCACACCGAGTGATAATTCCTTTGTTACTCTGAATTTCCAGTCCACCAACTTATCCATATGCAGCCCCCTGCAACCCCAGCCAGGCAGCACAGAACAGCCACAGCTGACTGAAATCCCCCTGATCTGTATGGAAGGGGACAGGGAACGTTACAAGATTCTGCAGGATTTGGAGGTTGACCTCAAACAGGGGAAATTCTGCACGGACTTAGGGTTCACCTCAACCCCAGCACCAAAAGTGGGGCCATTCCCCAAGGGAAGAGCACAGGGCGTGACAATAAAGCCAGGACAAGGCAGCATCCTGCATTTGTGTCCTGAGGTGGGAATGGAGCTGGGGAAGGGAGCACCAGGAGTGTCTGAGGGAGCTCTGGGGGCTCAGCCTGGAGAAAAAGAGGCTCAGGGGGACCTTCTTGCTCTCCACAACTCCCTGACAGGAAGAGAAGCCAGGGGAGCT
Source organism: Sitta carolinensis (assembly GCA_032173965.1). NCBI lineage: Eukaryota > Metazoa > Chordata > Aves > Passeriformes > Sittidae > Sitta > Sitta carolinensis. The sequence goes on from CM063304.1 coordinate 7,141,362, forward strand.
GTTGGGCTCAGCTCCCAGGGAACAAGGGACAGGATGAGAGGAAATGGCCTCAAATTGTGCCAGGGGATGTTTAGATTGGATATCGAGAAAATTTCTTTACTGAAAAGGTATTCACACATCGGCTCAGATGGGCTCTCAGCATGGTGGTAGATTGCCCATCCATGGAAGTGTTCCAAAATCCTGTGGATGTGGTGGGGAGGGACATGGTTAGTGGGTCAGTGCTGTCAGCACTGGGTAAATGAACGGACTTGATCTCAAAGGGCTTTTCCAACCTCAATGGCTCCAGGATTCTGGGCTGGTTGTGGTGACAATTTCTCAGCATCATTCTTTGTCTCATGTGTTTGAGATGAACAAACCTGTGTGCATGAAGGCCGTGGCATGATGATCCCAGGGAAAACATTAGTCCTGGAATCAAAAATCATTTAAGTTGGAAAATCCCTTCCAAAATCAAGTCCAGCCATTCCCCCTGCACTGCCAAGGCCACCACTAAGCCATGTCCCCAAGTGCCACATGCACACCTCTTGCTGACATCTGTTTATCTCCCAATAAAGCCCTGTCTTACACTGTGAGGAGCAAATTTGAAGGATACCAACTTAGAAGGAAAAGCTGCCTGGCAGAGTCCAAAATCCACTGTTGATAAACCAGAGAGAGGTCAGAGGTTGGAGAACGATTAAAAGACTGAAAACCACACAACATCTTGAGAGCTCAAAGGGTTCAGTTTATCCAAGTCAGGGTTACAGGGTGACATGACCTCCTGTAAGAACTTGCAGGAGGATTAGAGGAGGGTAAGGAGGTGCTCCCAGGCTCCTGTGCTCCCAAAAGAGGCATGGCAGGGCACCATGGCTGGAGTCAGATAAATCCAGGAAGGAGCCAAGGCTGAGCAGGCAGAGCTGGTTACCACCAGGGTTTGCATCTCTGGCCCCCATCAGTGAACACCTGAGAGGGGATGATTTACTATCAGCTGGGCCAGAACACAGCATGGCAGCCAAGGATTCATGGCCAGGGCCCGTCCATGCTGCTGGCAGCTGCCATCACCACTCATTGCTCTGGGAAGTGCCCAGGCAGCTCTGTGCACTCTCCTGGCAGAAGATGACAGCAGGGCCACAAAGCCATTTGCCTCTGGCTCCCTCTTTCCTGGGGTGGTGGGTGGCATGTCTCACTGGAGCTTTCCTCCCCAGCCTAGGCACAGCAGGGCTACAGGGAAGCAGATGGGAGTTAAGGGCCCAATTCCCAGGGAATTGCAGTGAAATTTGTCTTTGTTATTCCCTTAAGGCTTTTGGCAGAATCCAGCCAGAGGAACTGTTATTGCAGGAAGCTGCTTGGCTGAGAAACTCTTATTGGGCCTGGAGATGGGGAAAGAGCCCCTATCCCACAGGAAAGTCCTCTCCTCATGCCTGTTTCCCCCTCACAGACACTCCTCCGGGATGGCAAGAGGGAGAGCATCATGAGCACCCTGTTCATGGCACCCTCGGACATTGAGAACGGCGAGAGCATTGTGTGCCGGGCCACCAACAAAGCCATTCCCAGCGGGAAGGAGACCTCTGTCACCATCGACATCCAGCGTGAGTACCCAGCCAGCTGAGCCCCCTCTGGCTGCTGGGAGCCCCCAGCCCCTCTGCCCCTCCATTGCTGCCCCAGGAGCAGCATGCTGGTAACACCAGGACCCAGTCCTGTCACTGTGACACAGATAGAAACACACAGCAACACACACAACAGGGGTTCGGGCAGAGAAGAAGAAAGGAAGTCCTTAGTTTATTGTTGACCTCGTATCTGTAAGTTTCTGGACAGTGATCAGAGATTGGACAGAGAAGTTCCCACCTCTCCATCTGCACTGGTCACTTGAGAAGTCCATCAGGTGATATCTTTTACAAAGGAATGCAAACGTGATTCTTGTTTATTTTACAATTCATGAGAACTGACTCCACTATACCAAAACAAATCAGAAGGCTGATTTTCAGGGACAACACAGTCCTGAAATGGGCTTAACTCGGGCTGGCTCTGACCATGGGAGTGGGCCTGGTGAGTGATGAAAGGAAAGAGGCTCAATCTTTCTCTGGGACCCAGACCTGGTGGTTTATTGCTGGTCCAGGGAGGAAGAGAGAGAGACCCCACCACATGAGTGTGGGGATTTTAAACATCAAGATAAGAGAGAGGCATGGGGTAAAGGGAATACAGCAAATGGGAGACATTCAGGGAGGGGGTCAGTCTGGGAAGGCTACAGCACGAGGTTAGGAAAAGGGGGTATATAGGATATACCATGTTAGTATAATAAAAACAATTATTAGTCACCAGTGTGCATCTACAACAAACCAACTAACTATCTTGTGCAATAAAACATGCTGGGACTGGGGGTTTCTCTTCACTGGGATTTCCTGGAGTATCCACAGAGTGAACTCACAGCCAGGAGATTTCATCACCTCTGAGCTCCCTGGGGCCCTGTGGGATGCTCACACTACAGGGATATCCTGCTTCCCATGTGTTCATGGATTTGAGCAAAAGCAGCACCAGCTGCCATGCTCTGGGTGGCCCAGCTGTGCCCTGATCCAGCCCTCAGGGGTCTTTGAGGCAGGGATGGATCCCAAAGGGGTTTGGGTGAGCAAGCAACATCTCTGGGCATGGCCAGTGGCAGAGATCAGCCCTGCTAGCATTTCTGGTGCAGAGTCACCAGAAATCTTTCTGTGTTTCCAGACTGACAGGCAGTTCAGTGGTGTGGTTTTGGTAGGACACCTGACCAGAATGTGTCCTTCCCATGACACAAAGCCACCACCTCAGGGGACAGGGCTGTGTTCAGAGCTGAACCATTCACCCTTCACTGTAAATCCACAGAGCAAAATCTGCCATCCTCCAAAATTCACATTTCACAGGCCTCTTCCCTTCTCCTCTGCAGTAGCCATTGCTCTTGGGCTCCTCCTGACCCCTTCCAGCCACGCTCCATTCACACACCCAGTTCCTGCAGCTGTATTTACCCACGACTTGCAAAAGCAGGATGTTCAATATTAGCATGCCAGCTGCTTTCCAGAGACCAATTAAAACTGGCAAACTCAACTGAACAAACTCAAGCGCAGCAGAAAATTCACCATTTAAGACTCCCAGCTTTTGCTGCCGGAAGATTACCAGGCTCTTGGGTCGCTGGCTGCATGTCCTGACAGAACTGGGCAGATAAAATGAGATAATAGCTTGGGTTATTTCACAGCCAGCAAACAGCTACAATAGCTGGAGACACACTCACACAAACAACACGGAGCAGAGACATCATTACACCGGGCAGTACAGTGTGGGTGGAGACGTGAGCTGAATCCCCAAACCACGTGGAATGTGCTTGGGAAAGAGAAAAACCCGATAAAGAACACCAATTTCCACTCTGAGCTATTAAATACTCCATGCTGTGAATATAATAACAATAATATTCTACCCAGCTACTAAAAGTATGTTGTTCTTAATGGGGGCTAATGAGGATATTGATTTCCCGATGCTGGATGGGTGATGGGAGAGAAAAATACTGAGATGGATTAATCAAGCTGAGGTGGGATGTATTTTGACCTGGATGCAAAAGACTGCTCTAGCTGCATCTAGTAACAGAATCATGGAATCATCGAGTTTGGAAAAGACCTCTAAGAGCATCAAAAATGCAACTATTAACCCAGCTTTAGCTCATGAGGTTTCACTCCCAGCCTTGTAGACAACCAACTGCATTCACTTTGCAAAGAGATAAAGGTGCTTTTTCTAAGCAAAAAATATCTTGGCCACTCATTTTTCCCTAGGGAATTGTTGTGGAAAGTCCTGCTCGTGGGTCTTCTTCCAATAGCTAGCAGAGAAGCAGCACCTTGGGGAGAGAAAGAAGTGGTTTCTGCAAGAAAAAGGAAAAGCAGGCAGCAGTTGTTGGCTGGGGAGCTCTTCCAGCCTGGCATGAGCTGCAGCATCCCCCTGGACCCTGCACTCTCCACCTCCAGCAGAGGAGGTTGAACTCACACCTCAGCAAGCATCACCCAGCTGCATGGTTTGAAAGAAGGCCTTGCAAAATAATCCCAGGGAACCAAAAATAATCCATCCCAGGAAGTAGCAGCCTGGTAAATCACTCCTACTGCTTTCTTTCATTTTATTCTGCAACTCAAAAGAACATCAGCAACGCTCACAGGCAGCAGAGAAACCCCAGGATGGAGGTTATCCCTAGGAAGGGTGTGTGCGTGGTGGGAGAGATTATCCTCTTTCAGCTGATGGAAAATTGTAGTTGGGGGCCCTTCAACCTCATGCCTGACCATCAGAGCAGCAATGAAAGAGCTGAGTCATAAAATTCTCCCCTTCTAAATATGTAAAAAAAATGGGGATTGGCAGGAAGAGCTGGAAAAAGTCCAGTGCAGGGTCTGTAGTGGAAGCACTAAGCAGCTCCAGCTGGAACATCTGTTCAATGTGATTTCCGTTCCACCAGCCACATCAAAGTCAGCCTCCTGTGAGTTATGTGTCAAACATCACAAGTGGGATTAAAATCATGTTTAATAGTTTGATATGCCATAAACTATTTATACTGCAGGAGCCCAGTGGCTCCATGGAAATCCACACCCGGCGTGCCGGGATGGGGAGGAGCAGGGTTATTGCCTATCCAAAGCCATTGCTCCAAGCCCCTGCACACACATTTGCAGTTACTCATTTTTACACCTTTTTCTGTCATGGCAAGAAGGGATTTGGCTGCATCTGTATGTTTTTGCAGGAGGTGGGAGGAGGAGAAGGAAAGTGGAGGGTGATGAGGGGCACACGGCTGTGCTGCAGGGCCTCCTGCTGTGTTTATCCTTGGAGCTTTGCAGTGTTTGATTCCCTTTTGTGCTTCCCACTGGGGAGTGGAAAGCCCAGGGCTGAAGTGGCATCTTAGCCTTAGTGAGGAGGTTTGGAAGGGCTTGTCCACAGGGGAGAGGAGCACAGAGAGGGATCTGCACCTGGCAGGGCAAGTGCCAGTACAGTGCCTGCAGCCTATGGAGCTCAGCCTGCAGCCATTCCTGAGGGGCTGAGTGGGAGCAGAGGGAGCTGAGGGGTTTGCCACGGTGCCTCCCAGGTTGTGGGGCTGGTGAGGAGTGATGCTGGTCCCAGTGCCCGTCCCAGTGCGACGTGGTACCTGCACGAGCACTCACACCCTCTCCTCCCACCACCTGTGGGTTGGCTCTATCTCATTCCATCATTCACATTCATTACAAGAAGCCAGGCAGGAATTATAATTGTAACCAAGTGGAATTACATCCTGATGAGTTACAATTTGTGTCTTTTTTCCCTTTAAAATGCCCCGAAACACGCTGGCACACGCAAGCCCACGCTATCCGCAGCACCCGCAACTCTCGAAAGCCCAATCCCATTTCTGAAAGGCGAGATCAAAGACTTTAATTCATTTCCTTTGCTCTTTTTCTTTTCCTTTTTTTTTTTTTTTTTTTTTTTTGTCTTTTTAATTTTTTTTATTATTATTTTGAGTGCAGGAGAGAGCCGGGCTCATTTTAATACAAAGAGGCTCCTCTCTGTAAATCGTAGGCACAGCTCCTAACCCATCAAACAATGGGGAAGCTACTAAAGAGAAGTGTGATTCATAGTTAACAAAGGAAGGTGATTAGCTGTTGTTGTCTAACAATAGGGAAGTGTCAGGATGCCTGGGAATGAATTAGGAGCCCGCTATACATCTCTGGGCTGCTGTGTCAGGGAAGCTCATTTATATTCCCAACTGCGCCCATCTTTATTGTCATTTGAATTGCACATTTTAAAATGAAATTAGGGTAAATTGAAAATACCTATAATTTCCCCGTCATAATTTCCCATCAGGAAGGCAGGTGGCTTTGCTCACAACAAAGCCAGGCTCCGGTTGGGTAAATACCGCGGGGCGGAGAAGGAGGATGCTCTGGAGCACGGCCGGGACTCCGCCGGTCCTTCATCCCTCCCGCCCAGCCCAGGTCACTCCCGAGGCCACTCCGAGCTCCGCTGCCGTCCCTGAGCTGCTGACCTTGCACCTCGCAGGGCTGGAATAACCCTGGAGCTGTTCCCAGATGGAGCCCAGGCCGCCCAGCGAGGCACTGAGCAGGGAGTGCAGCAGCACCCAGGGCTGTGCCAGTGCAGGGCACTGAGCAGGGTGTGCAGCAGCACCCAGGGCTGTGCCAGTGCAGGGCACTGAGCAGGGTGTGCAGCAGCACCCAGGGCTGTGCCAGTGCAGGGCACTGAGCAGGGTGTGCAGCAGCACCCTGAGTTGTGCCAGTGCAGGGCACTGAGCAGGGTGTGCAGCAGCACCCAGGGCTGTGCCAGTGCAGGGCACTGAGCAGGGTGTGCAGCAGCACCCAGGGCTGTGCCAGTGCAGGGCTCTGAGCAGGGTGTGCAGCAGCACCCAGGGCTGTGCCAGTGCAGGGCACTGAGCAGGGTGTGCAGCAGCACCCAGGGCTGTGCCAGTGCAGGGCACTGAGCAGGGAGTGCAGCAGCACCCTGAGTTGTGCCAGTGCAGGGCACTGAGCAGGGAGTGCAGCAGCACCCAGGGCTGTGCCAGTGCAGGGCACTGAGCAGGGTGTGCAGCAGCACCCAGGGCTGTGCCAGTGCAGGGCACTGAGCAGGGTGTGCAGCAGCACCCTGAGTTGTGCCAGTGCAGGGCACTGAGCAGGGAGTGCAGCAGCACCCAGGGCTGTGCCAGTGCAGGGCACTGAGCAGGGAGTGCAGCAGCACCCTGAGTTGTGCCAGTGCAGGGCACTGAGCAGGGTGTGCAGCAGCACCCAGGGCTGTGCCAGTGCAGGGCTCTGAGCAGGGTGTGCAGCAGCACCCAGGGCTGTGCCAGTGCAGGGCACTGAGCAGGGTGTGCAGCAGCACCCGGGTTGTGCCAGTGCAGGGCACTGAGCAGGGTTGCAGCAGCACCCTGAGTTGTGCCAGTGCAGGGCACTGAGCAGGGTGTGCAGCAGCACCCAGGGCTGTGCCAGTGCAGGGCACTGAGCAGGGTGTGCAGCAGCACCCTGAGTTGTGCCAGTGCAGGGCACTGAGCAGGGTGTGCAGCAGCACCCTGAGTTGTGCCAGTGAAGGGCACTGAGCAGGGAGTGCAGCAGCACCCTGAGCTGTGCCGGGGGAGGGAGAGGCCAGCAGGGAAGCTCCCGGCCCTGTCAGACACGGGGACGCTGCCCGGGCTGGATGCAGCATCCCCGCAGGAGCGCAGCCCCGCAGCACCGGCCCCATCCCCGGGCTCTGCAATGCCGAGGGAGGTGCCCTGCACCAGGGAAACCACGCAGCTTCTCTGCCCTGCCACCGGCAGCCTTTCCCCGTTTTCCATGGCTGGAATGCCTGGAAGAGGAGAGAGGCAGCAGGTAAAGCTGAACATGTCCTATTTTAGGATGTGTTTTCACGTTTGTGCAGCAGACTCCCACCCCTAGGGCAGGAGAGCCCCTCAGCTGGGTTGACGAGCACCAACACCCACTGTCATGAAACAGCTGGTTCTCCAGGCAGTAAAAAAACCTTCCACAAAGCCATTTCTTTCTGCTTTTACCCCTCAAATGAGGTCCTATGCTTAAAGCCTAAAGCTGAAGGCCTGACACCCCACCTCAATCATCATGAAAAATTAAAACAGCTCCGGATATTCTTCATCTGAACACTTCACCCATTTCCCACTTGCTTTCATCGGTTTTTTCCTAAATTTTATTTGCTGCTGAAGCGTTTAGATGCTTCTCACATGAAAAAGAGACTGAGGAGCAGTTGGAAGACTGGAGCAGCCTGTGACACCAGTAAGGCCTTGGCAGAGATGATTAGGCTGATGAAAGATCAGAAATGCCACTTTAAAGTTAGAGGATAGACAAAAGATCATTGTTATACAGCGAGATATTAAACTGAAGTGTCTCAAAGCAGGTGAGTTTATGTCCTTAAATGAGAATCAGAGCCAGCAGTCACATTTTCCAAGTGAAATGTTACATCAAATGGTGTCTGTGGCTCCTCTTCCTGTCTTACTCACTGAAGCCCTTCAAGAAAAGAGCAGCATTCATGGCATCAGCCTGTCTGACAATCGTTATATGGCTTTAAACTGAAAAATGGCTTCCCACTGCCAGAGGGCAGGGTTAGAGAAGATTTCAGGAAGAAATTCTTCCCTGTGAGGGTGGTGAGGCCCTGGGACAGATTGTCCAGAGAAGCTGGAAGTGTTCAAGGCCAAGTTGGACAGGACTTGAAGCAACTTGGTCTAGTGGAAGGTGTCCCTGCCCATAGCAGGGGGTGGATCTGGATGATCTTTAGGGTCCCTTCCAATCCAAGCCATTCTGGGGTTCTGTGATATCGCAGCAATCCAGGGGTCTCAGTGCTTTTGCCAGTCTTGCTTCCAGCCAGGTTTTGCTCTGTGTCTGGAGCAGCTGGCAGGCAGCAGAGGGGGTGCTGCCCCATGTCCCTGTGCTGCTCACGGCCAGTCTCTCTCTGCAGACCCGCCCCTGGTGAACCTGTCCGTGGAGCCGCAGCCCGTGCTGGAGGACAACACTGTGAAGTTCCACTGCTCTGCCAAGGCCAACCCTGCTGTCACCCAGTACAGGTAAGGTGGCACCCCTGGCCCCTCAGTCCAGCCCTCTGCCGAGAGCAGCTCACATTCCCCCTGCAGTACTTGCCCCCAGGTGACCCAGCAGAGCTCAGCACCTCTGCTGGGGTTCCTGGTGGCCGCCCCACCTCCTGCTGTGTTTCTCACTGTGCTCATCCCCACGGCCCCTGCTGCCTGAGGGATGTGATGGCTGAGCCAGCCTCTCCTCCCTGCTGTGGCAGAGCCCTTATCCCCACTCTGGTGGCTCCCTGGTGCTGCTCTGCTCTGGGTGATGCTGTTGCACGGTGAGAAGTTCCTCTTCTGCCACTCGCTGGGTGTCTGCCACCTTCTGCTGAGGCCAACAGCTTCTCAGTCAGGGATCCATCAGCTCCTGGAGGGGATAAAGAGGCCTGGCACTGAGCTGGCAGAGCCCTCTGTCTGGAGATATCACCAGCAATGTGTGCTGAGTGAAAAGTCTGTTATGGCAGAATTCCTCTCCTTTTTTTGCACACTCTTTTATGATTTGAACAAAGCAGCTCTATCGCCTCTCCATGTGACCCCTAAGCAACCACCACAAGCCTTTCTGTGCTTGGAAGGCACCAGGGCAGAGGTGCAGGTGCCAGAGACGTGGGGGAGCACAGGGGATGGGTTCTCCTTGAGTGGGACATTCTCCATGAGAGGGTGGGGTCATCTCTGCCAGCTGTAGTCTGCAGTGCCCCTGCTCTGGGCACGGTGAACTCGGAGCAGGGCACAGGTGGGTGAGGAGATCTGGAGATTTGGAGATTTGGAGCAGGAGGAAATGCATATAGTTTGTTGTTGAGAGGGGTCTGGGGTGCAGGCAGTGCATGGGGTCCCTGCTAGCCCGAGCCTCCCTGGGTCCTCTCTTCTCTCTGGTGAGCAGGGAAAGGACCTGCAGGAACGGCTGGAGCCGTGCCAGGGGAGGGTTAGTTTGGATTTCAGGGAAATGTTCTTTCCCCAAAGGGTGATGGCACTGCCCAGGCTCCCCAGGGAATGGGCATGGCCCTGAGGCTGCCAGAGCTCCAGGGATGTTTGGACACTGCTCCCAGGGATGCACAGGGTGGGGTTGGTGGGGTGTCTGTGCAGGGCTAGGGTTTGAACTCGATGATCCTCGTGGATGTCTCCCAGCTCAGGAGATTCTGTGATTCTGTAATGCTCATCCAGGGATTGATGAGCAGCAGAGCAGCTGCTCTGCACTGAGCAGTTGCTGCCATGGGCCCTTGGCTTTGGCTGTGAGGTCTCCTGCACAGAAAACACCTTTCCTCTCACAGTTCCTTTTGTCTGAGCAGAAAAAATATGGGTATGGAAGCACAGCAGACTGTCAGCACACTTTGGGAGAAAAGAGCTTTGTGTAACCAGGTATATCCCTATCCTGCCTCATCCCACAGCCACTCACACATCCTGCCTGGGAGGCCTGAGCATGCACACATGGGCTCACCATGCATTCTGGCTCTGCAGAACCTTCCATGGGTAATAACAGAGGAGGCTCCTCCGGGGACAGGTTCCCGTGACCTGCCTCCCGTTGGGCTCGTACAGCTTAATTAGTACAATCAAGTTTCCTGGTAAGAACGATTCCTTCCAGCTGGATATCAGCACAACAAAGCAATAATTGTGTTCCTGGTTACACAGAAGAGTTATTAATTCAAGAAGTCAATTAATGTCAAAGATACAAATAGCCCTGGTTTCATATTTACAGCTGGTAGGAAAACAAAGTGCGTGGCAGGCTGGGTGAAGGACCCATGAGATTCTTACACCAGGACTGATTCTGGTACAGTCCAAGGCAAAACAACCATCTCTGGTCAAGGAACCAGACAGTGGCAAGACCCTGGCAAAACTTCTGCTCCATCAGCCTGATTCTCAACAAAGAAACCTTCCACATCATCCCTGAACGCAGCTAGGCTGATCCCTGGTGCACTGGAGCAGCCTGGAAGGCTCCAGTCCAGGGTTCCCACTTCCTTGGACAGGGACTTTGGACAAGGGGGAATGGCTTCCCACTGCCAGAGGGCGGGGCTAGATGGGATATGGGGAAGGAATTGTTCCCTGTGAGGGTGGGCAGGGGCTGGCACAGGGTGCCCAGAGCAGCTGTGGCTGCCCCTGGATCCCTGGCAGTGCCCAAGGCCAGGCTGGATGGACTTGGAGCAGCCTGGTGCAGTGAAAGGTCCCTGCCCATGGCTGGGAGTGGAACAAGAAGAGTTTTAAGGTCCCTTACAGCCCAAACCACTTCAGCATTCTCTGATTCCTCTGGGCTGTCTCCACCATTGGGATCCACGCCCAAGCCAAGTTGTGTTGCTTTTCTCCACCAGGCAGAAGTGGACCCAACACTCTTCTCTCATCTTTGCTGCCATCTTGGGAGTGCAGGTTTTTGCTGTCCCCTCTGTCTGCAAATTCCACCCTCTGCCCTCTTCCATCCTTCTCACCCATCCTGAGGCCATGGGTCTTGTCACCCTTTCTCCTGTCCCCTGAGCCTCCATGGTTCTACTTTGCTGCAAATGGCTTTGGGATTCATATCATGATGGATTTTGCTCTTAAAATTAATCACATATTTCTTCAGGCTATGCTTTCTCATAAAAAGGGGATTGGGTGGGGAAGAAAAAAAAGAGGCATGACAAATTCAATCACTTTGGGGTTTTCATTTCTTGAGTTCCCTTAACTTGTAAACTTCACACGAGGCTTTTTCCCTACCACTGTGACAAGCAAACAGGACTCATCAGTGCTCGCTGGGGCTTCCTTCTGCTTAAAGGCTCTGATTGATGGAGGGGGGATTTGTTTCCCTTCCATAAGATCCCAAAGCTCTTCACTATGTAAAAGTGGCAGATGTCTCAGCACTGAAGCTTGGAGCCCTCTGGAGTTGGACATCCAAGCAAGGAGCCCCCTGCACCTCGACCCTGGCCAGGAGAGAGGGATGGGACGTGTAAAGCCCCAGGACTGAGACATCTGGAGGTTTGAGAAGGCAGAACATGAGCATGGTGCCATCCCCAGGGTTACTCAGGACCCCACCACTGGTGAAAATGAACTTGTTCTGCCTTAAAAAAAACCACAGGAAGCGTATTTTTTTTCTCCTCAGGCAAGGACCACTCTGATGTATCTCCTATGTCTTCCCTCCTGCTCAGGCAGAGATTCCAGACCTTCAGACAATATTTATTTTTAATCCCCCCAGTATGTTTGTCAGTAAATAACTCAGAACACAAAGGAAGAATGTTTAAATAACCCAAATTCCCTTTTGTGGGCATAAATCCACAGCCAGCTCTGCAGGCCATCCCTGCTACCAATACACCAGCAAGCTGTCACCTTGCTGGAGTTTTTGAGGAGCCATGGGTTTTGCATTGGGTTTCCATCCTGGGTTTTCCTCCTGGGAAAACATATGTGGTCAAATATCTCACCCATAGATGTTCCCTTGGGAAGCATCCATGAACTGGGTGGCTTTGTTAGAATGAAGCCACTAAACCACCTCCATGTCCTGCCAACCCAAGATTTTAAGCCCAGACCTCTTATTTTCTTAGGAGGGCAATGGAAAAGAAACAAAATTCAACACAATTTCCCAAGATACAAAAAATCCCCTCTGCCCCTATAGAGAACATAGTTTTGATGAAATTGAGCTGCTTTTTCCTTAGGAAGTTTTCTTTGTGCTCACTTATATAATCACACACAGGTCGATTTTTAATGCAAGAAAAACCTGGTTGGAAAAGAGACCTTGGAGCAATCCACTCCCAGAGCCAGAGTGGAAAGTTACAGCCTGCACTGTGTCTTCTGAAGGCAGAGGATTAATGGCATTTTCTCAAAACTGACAGATTTCCACAAAATCTTTGGCCTCAGTGGCATTTTCTAAGTGAGAATCCCTTTATTTAAAATCTGCTGGCACCTCAGGATGTTGGGAAGCAGGCAGGGCTGGGGCAGGCTGTCCTGGGCTGCAGGCACAGCTCCTCTGCTCCTTTCCTTAGCTGAGGATGCTGGAGCTGAGCTCCCAGCCCTGCCCCTCGCTGGCAGCAGCCGTTCCCTGGCCAGGAGCAGCATTTTCCCCAGGGAGGTTGGTTTGCCCACAACGTCACCTGGGCTGTCACTCCCTTTTGGACACAGGACAGGCCAGTGTCACCAAAGCAAGTGGAGGACAGAGGCTGGCCAGGTGTCACAGTGATCCTGAGCAGGGGTTCTGGCTCAGGGGGGAATTAACCCTCTGGCAGCAGGGGTTTGATCATTTGGATGTTTTCCCTCCTTCCATATCGAGCAAGCTTTGCACACACACACCCTACAGTTTCTATAGGGTCTTATACCCACGTGGCCTGAGTTTCTCTCACCTCTGTCAGGTTCCCTTTGGAGGTGAAGAGCAGCTCAGCCCACCACAAAGCTCCTTGGTGTTGCCCATGCAGCATCCTTCCCTTGGAAAAGGCTCAAGGGGACCTGGGCTCCTCGGCAGCATTTCCATGGATGTGTCCCCATCTGCTGTAGCAGATGACACGGGGCTGGAAGCCCAAAGAGGGTCCCTGGTGTCCCAGGGGTGGTAGGGGACCACACCAACCTTTCCTCTCCCCTCCCTTGAGCCACTGCCAGCCCGTTTGCTGGTGGAGCATCCCAGTGCCAGGCTGGAGCAGCAAACTGCACCTGTGGGCTCCCCCCACCCCAACACCCCAATCCCACACACCTCTGTGGCTTCCTGGATAGTCTGGGATGGGGCAGTTTGGGAAATTTCTTTTGCTGCAAGCAAATGGGCAGGAAAGGGAAAGGGAGAGTAATTAGCTGTCGCCATTGTTCTGCTACCTGCGATGGCGGCTGAAATTAATGGGAAGCAACAGAAGTCAGGGCTACGTGAACTGACTCCCAACCAGGCCTCCTCTTTGCTCCCTTCAGATCTCTCTATTTGCCAATCTTCTCGTGGCTTTTGATGTCTGTTTTGTGTCTGTGGGGTGTTTTTTTGCTGTTATTATTTATCACTTGCAGTAAGAAGAGGAATCTTTAAAGTGGCAGAAGAAAATGGGATGGTTTAATATTGCAGGAGGCAGAGTCCCTGAGCCTTTCGGGCTCCTGGGCTGATGATTATTTCTGCGGAGCAGTGGGGAGTTGGTGCAGGCAGGGCAGTGATACAAATCTCATTCTGTGCATCCACACAGAGCTCTCACCCCCAGGGCTGGCAGAGACCTTTGCAAATAATGTTATCTCTGGCAGCAGAGGGGGACATGTGGAGCCACCCTCCAGCACCAGCTGCACTTCCAAAGAAAGGTGTGGGACTGACAGACAGACAAACAGACATAGCTGGGAAGAGGGAGATATCCCTCCCAGCTGCTGCAAGGTGTTGAGGGTGGCAGCTGGGAGCACACAGCTCTTCATAGCTGAGGGATGTTGCAGAAGGTCCAGCAGGTGCTGCAGCAGGAGCAGAGGTCAGGAGAGGTTGGGGGGCATTTATTTGTCAGCCACCCTAGGGATGGTGCTGCCCCACTTCTTTCCATCCCACAGCCAAGCAGGGATCACAGCAGGTGCAGTCCAAGCGAGTTCCACCCACCGTTGCTGGGCTGAAGCCCAGGGTGCTGCCTGCCCAAATCCTCCTGCCCAAATCCACCAGCTCTGTGAGCAGCAGCTGCAGCTCAGGGCTTGAGCCCCACCATCCCCCTGGCCCTGCTGTGGCATGCTCAGAGCCATCCCAGAGCATCCCCTGTCCTCACCTCCACGTGCTTCCCCCTGGAGCACTGTTTGTTTGTTGGCTCAGTAGGCACTGGCCAGCAGGAAAGCCCTTGTTCAGTAAATACTGTTTTATCTCTGAACAGCAGCTCGCTGTCGCTCATCAAATATTAATCCAAACTCAACTGCTTCTTAACGAGGTTTTCTTTAAAGGCATTGGGGCTGAAACACACCTGGTAGGAGACTGTCCTGGCTTCCCTCTGGCTTTGCCCAGGGAAAACTAAGGGACAGCAACAGGGAAAAGATCCCTGGTCCCATTCCTCCAGCCTTCTCCACGGGATAGGCACTTCCCACCCAGCGTTAGGAAAAGAAGGGGATGAAGAGCCCAAGTGCCTTTGGTAGATCTGGTGTCTCCAAGGATTGTACATGCCCAGGTACAGGTTTGGGTGTTTTGGCTGCTGGCCTTGGTGAAAGAAAGTGGCAGACTTTTGTGGGTTCAGGTAGATATGGAAAAATTCACCTGATATCAAGGGGCTGTGAGAGGGGAAGAAAAAATCACAATGTGCATCACCTGTGCTTTGGCCTGCCTGCCTTACACTGTGCATCTTGGAGGAATTCCTCCCACGGAGACACATTCCCACAGTTTGTTTGAACAAACCCGGGGAGAAGTTCAAACTCCACAGAGCCTTGCTGCTCTTTCCCCTTTGAGCCTTGTCTGCACCAATTGGGGACCTGCTGGCATCTCACCAGATTTATTCATGAGATGCCTCAGCTCCCATGGGGGAGTCAAGTTCTTCAACTTCATATGCCCCAAGTCCTGCTGGAAACAGCTTGGAAGTTTGCTCAGACACTTGAACCAGCTCCCATGTGGCTCAGCATTGCTTTGGTGCCTGGCAAAGGGCAGGAAAGGCAGCAGAAAACAGGGAAAGCCTTATCAAAGGGATGGGGAATGGAGGAGGGAATGAGCAGCTGGCTAGCCCTCGCTTGGCTTGGCAGAATCATTGTGCTTTCACTGCCCCAGTGGATGTGGCTGGCTGGACCAACTCATTGCCAGGAGCACTCCCATCATCAGTCAGTCATGGGCTCAACACACAGACCCAGCTTCTCCAAAACAAACCCCAAGGAAAGAGCCAAGAGACATTCCCTGCCATCCCTGAGTGGTTGGGTGGCAGAGGGGGAAGCCCAGAATGAAGGTCAGCAAGTTGTGGAATCACAGAATCAATTAGGTTGGAAAAACCCTCTAAAATCATTGACTCCAACTGTTACCCCTGCACTTCCAAGGTACCACTAACCCATGTCCCCACGTGCCACATCCACACATCTTTGTAATTCCTCCAGGGATGGGAACTCCACCACTGTCCTGGGCAGTCTGTTCAAATGTCTGACCCACATTTTAGTGAAGACTAAACCTCCCTTGATGAAATTTGAGGCTGTTTCCACTTGTCCCACATCACTGATTCGCATGGACCACCCAGGGAATCCATCCCTAATTCCTCACTCTCACTTCCCAGGGATCAGACCTGTTCCCATGCCTGAGGTCTGCCCCCAGGGATACATCCTTAGCAGGATAAAAAGGAGGTGAAATAAAACTGCCTCCCACATACAGGCAGTGGGAAGAGCTGGGCTCATAAACGGGTGCACCCTGTTTCATCTGAGCATGAGGAAGCCACATCTATAACAGTCAAGGAATTCAGGTCTTAGGGAAGAAAGAGCCACAGGAGTTGTTTGCTGCTGCCAGGTTGGATGAGTAGAAGGAGAAATCACCCCAGACAATGGGCACAAACTGTCTCTGTTCCAGCTAGATCTCCATTGCTCCTTTACTTGGTCAGTCAAGTTTCTGGATGTGCACAGATCCCTGTTCCTGGGTGAAAGGCCAGGGAAAGGCATGTTTGGAGTTTAACACCCTTTCATGACACCAGAGTTGTCCCTACCTCTTCCCTTCACCTGAATATATTCACAGATCCGTAGGCTGTAGAGACCAAAGGGATTATTGGATCATGGGAAGCAGATCAGAGATTCAGGGCGATGATTTCATTGGCAACTTTTGAGAGAGAAGTGGCAAACGATCCATTTAATGGGCACAGCCTCTGGCCAAGCCAGAGCAGGGGCTGTTTTTCCCTCTTCAACCACTATAAAACCTGAATATATTTTAATATGCAATTCCAGTGGCTTTGAAAAGTGTCTCCTGGGAGTTGGTGTGTTTCTGTGTTCCTTGCTTTGCTCTGCCCATTCATGGAAGGCCCAGGATAAAAGTGACCAACCCCTTGTGCCCTGCATTCCCAGAGCTTCTGATCACCGAGACCACAACCAGACTGGCCAAGCAAGGGGCATCTGCCATCTTAACTCTTATTAAATTACAATTGCACCTCTCTTAATATTTAAAAGGGACTGCCAAGGGTTTGAAATGCTGCAGGGCCCCAGTGGCTGCAGACAAGGTGTGAAGTCTGTGGGTGCACAGGCACTTTTTCTTTGCACTCAGTGTCCCACTCACAGTAAAATCACAGGAAAATCAGACTTCTCCTCTGGGGACTGCACAGGGACCCTTTCAAGGCTGGGTTGGTCTAGAGGAAGGTGTTGTAATGAGATAAACATTAAGGTCCTTTCCCACCTAAACTATTCCAGGATTCTGTGATCAGGGGCAGCCCCACAAGAGCTTCAGGGGTCCCAGCAGCCCAGGAGACTGTAGAGAGATGACGTGGGGAGCAGCTCAACAAATGTCTGGTCCAGACCAGAGGCAATTCAGCATCTCAAAATGGAATGGTCAGTTTGGTTTTGCTGCCATTTCTTGGCACACTTTAGACCTTCTCCCCCACAACCAACTCCCTCCTCCAGTCCAGCTTGGGAAAGTTCTTGTTTATGCCAGTGTGCAGTTTTTGCTGCCCTCCTCCCCTGCTCCATCTGCTCCCTCCCTCTCCAGCGTCTGTCCAGTGGCAGGACACTGTGTGTCCATATGCTGTCCCTCGGCAGGGCTGGCACCTCCCCTGCTGCCTCCTGCAGCCAAACTTGGCAGGGGAGGGAAGAGAAGCTGGAATGGGGAAGGGGCCCGCAGGCGTTTCACAGCAGTAACAGAATAAATCTAATTTATAGACATAGCAAAATGCAGCTAAAGCGGGAGTTGAAATAAATGCAAAGCACACCGAGGTCTCAAGTTATCGGCACTGCAACATTTTTCCTGACTATCTCTGCTTTCCTGCCTGGGTTTGTCTTTGTAGCTTCCTCCCAGACAACTGGACCTTTGCTCTGAAGTGAAAATGAAAGCTGGGAAAGGGAAAAAAAAAAAAAAAAAAAAAAAAAACAGGAAATTAATTCTTCAGATCTCCTTCGTGATGCATCAGCCCCATCTGCCAGCTCCCTGTGACAGGGAGCAGAGCGTGGCTGGGTGGCAGGTGGAGAGACAGGCTTTAAAAAAAAAGGAAATAAAATAAAATAAAAGGCACAGCTATCCCTGCAGCTGGAAGTGAGACTGGGCTGCTGGGGGGCTCTGCCAAGGCACAGAGCTCCAGGTGGGACTGGGAAGACAGGGTTGGAAGAGGAGATGTGAGGACAGGGAGATTTGTCTTCCCATTCCCTGGCTTGTCAAGGTAATGGGACAAGCGGGTGGGAGATGTTTGGAGGCAGCCTGAACTAATTAGGAGAGAGCATAAAGGAGAGGGAGGATGGGGGGAAAGGCAGGGGAAGGAAAACACTCTGTACTGGTGGGCACCATCCCTGCTGCAGAGATGATGAGAGGAACCAAAGCAGAGATGGAGCAGCCAGACCGGGGCTGGATGGAGCCTCTCTGGTGATGGGGCTGCCAGAGGGGTTTGGGTGTTTCAGGAGAGCTCTCAGAAACAGGGGGTGCCCCATGGTGATGTTCATCACCATCCCAGCCAGGACCACTGGCATCCCAGGAGTCATGAGTTTTTCAAACTCTGCTCCAGCCCTTTCCCAGCCTTAGAGTGGACCTGTCTCCAAAGCTGCTGCTTTTTTTCTCTTTTCCAGCAGACCTTAGGGTTGTGGCTGTGTTTTCCCAGCCTTGTCAGTCACCCCTCCTTCAAAACTTGCTCCTGGAGCTGGAAATGTGATTTGAAAGGGAGCATCATTGCCTCCTCTGGCCAGATCTCCTCTCCCTTTGCAAGAAGTGGCAGCTTTTTGAGCCTAATTTAGCAGTCTTTAATCTGAGTTATTCCAAACCACACTTGCCACTTCCTTCATGCATTCCTGCAGGATGATGGGCTGATTTCACAGAACGAAAAGCCTTAAGCAAATCTTGTCACACAAGAAAATTGATTTTTCAAAACTGACTTTTACAAGATTACTGGTGGTTTTTTCCCCCTCATCTTTCTTCTATATCATTCCCTTCCAGTCTCACGAGGTGGCTTCAGATCTAAGGAAATTAGAGGTGCTGTGACTAAATTGAAAATGTAAAAATGGGGAGAAAGAGGGGAAAAAAAGACACCCAGCACCTCCTCTGCTGCTGCCTCTGAAGGATATGGCTGTGTGTGCTTGTGAAGGAGCAGAGCTGTCTCCTTGACCTCTCCCACTGCCACAACATCAATGCCACGTCACAGCAGAGTCTGTCCAAGGATTATGCCAACACCTCACAGGCAACATCCCTGATGGGCATTCCTTGGAGATCCCAAGCTAGATCATGGGGGGTTTCATTCTCTCCTCAATCTGTACATATTATTTTATCTTTTGGAATTACAAAGTTTCCCCCTGCCGCTTGGTTCAGAGACATCTCAATGTGTTTTGTTGAAAAAAAGAAGACAGGGCAAGAGTTGCCTTGAAGTTGTTTCAGACAGCTTAAAATATGCTAAGCTTTTGTGTTTCTGCCACATAAATAATGAATCCTCTTACAGCTTCTGAGTCAGGAAAGACGTTGATTTAAGAGGCCTTCAGCTCTGTTTGAGGTTTTTCTGCCAGAAAGGGAAGAATGTGACCAGGGACGAGCGAGGAATGAAGGATGAAGCAAGGAGGATGTGGGACAGGGCAGAGGTGGCACCCACCACAGCCTGCAGGAGCTGTTCTAAGGGATTTCACCCCTTGAGTCCCTCTTTCCTCCTCTATTGCAGATTTTGGGGGCTAGAGGTGTGTTTAAATGGAGGACAAATCTGTGAGCATCCACTCCTGCCACTGTCTCTGCCCAGTAAACCAGGGGGGTTTGGTGACTTCAGCAGCATCAGTTGTTCATTTGACTGATTCCCCAGGTGCCACCTTTGGAGAGGTCTCTGCCAAAAGAGCAGTCAGGAGAGCTGTGGAATGTAGGCCAGAAATATGGCAGGAGAATGGGAAAACCCAGTGGGTGTCCCAGAACAAAGCCAGTGGGTCCCACGTGCCCTCCAGGACCACGTGTGACCCTGTGACCTCCCCAGTACCCATGAGTGGACACTCAGCAGGCTCACCCTGCTCACCCTGCCATATATCAGCTGCTGGAATGTGGATCCACTGCTGAGCTGGAGCTGGGAGTCAGGCTGAGTTCATCAGCAAACTGAGGAGGAGCAAGGGAGCAGCTGGCTCAGGCTGAGCTGGGGCAGGGGAGCCCTTCCTCCCCAAACCTGGTGACAGTGCCTGTGCCGAGGACACGCCGTGCACCTGAGCACCCTCTCCACCTGCCATGGGGTTTTCTTGGGTTTGGGGTACACAGCACATAGCCTTGCACACCCCATCCCACAGAGACCCCAAAGGAATTCTGGGGCTGGGGAGTAGCCCCGTTCACTTCAGGTCTCCAAGAGACCCATGGCTTTCTGCTCCACTCTGGAAGCTGCTGGCAAACATTAAAGCAAAGACAAAAGGCAGGATGTTGTCTCTGGATTAGAAGGTTGTTTGTAAAGCATCAACCAGCATTTATTGCTTAGCTCCACTTTATTACTGAAGTGGATAGTGAAGAACTTCATGGTTGTTACTTTTGGAAGTGTCTTTTTTTTTTTTTTTTTTTTTTTTTTTTTTAATGTTGTTTCATGCTGTTTTATACAGAAGTCAACAGATAATCACAGAGCTCTTTGGGCCAGCCTGTTGTGCCAGGACACAGCCACATTGGGCTGTTTTCCTGTGAGATGGCTGAGAAGGGTGGAGTTGTGCCAGGGTGTCAAGGGCATTCCAGAGGCTTGGGAGAGAAGAGGGACTTGACCATAATTTTGGGGACGGATGGATGGACGGACGGACGGACGGACGGATGGATGGATGGATGGATGGATGGATGATGGATGGATGGATGATGGATGGATGGATGGATGAATGGATGTGATGGATGGATGGATGGATGGATGGATGGATGGATGGATGGATGGATGGACGGACGGACGGACGGACGGACGGATGGATGATGGATGGATGGATGGATGGATGGATGGATGGATGGATGGATGGATGGATGGATGGATGATGGATGGATGGATGGATGGGGCAGCTGGAGTTGTTTCAGCTGGCAAATAAAGAGGCTCAGGAGAGGCCTCATTGCTCTCTACAGCTGCCTGAAAGGAGGTTGTAGTGAGGTGGGGGTTGGTTTCTTGTCCCAAGTAATGGAATAGGAACAAACAGCCTCACACTGGATCACCAGAGGTTTATATCAGATGTTAGGAACATCTTCTCCAAAAAGGCTGAACAGCCCTGGCACAGTCTGCCCAGGGCAGTGGTGGAGTCCCCATCCCTGGGGGATTTAGAAGGTGTGCAGCTGTATCACCTGGGCACATCGGTTAGTGGTGGCCTTGGCAGTGCCAAGTAACACCCAGACTCAATGGTCTTGGAGGTCTTTTCCAAACTGAGCAATTCTGTGATTGATGAATTTCATACTAAAATGATGAACAGATCTTTTGGTGAACTCATAATTTTATTCTACTCCCCTGTGTGTTTACATCAGCATGACTTGCCAGATCCCCAAGCTGCTCACACTCCAGCCAGCAGAAGTCCAAGTTCCTTACACAGAAATCCCTGCCCTTGGCATCTCCTGTGAGGAGATTCCCACAAAATGAGGGCTCAGCCCATCTCACCCAGGGTGACTCAGCTGCCTCTGTTGATAATCCTAACGTGAACCTGATACCCTGTTGATAATCCTAATGTGAACCATCTGATCTAGACACAGCTGAGCCCTGAATAATTAACTGTTCTGGCAGGGCAGGCCAGGGAACCTGCCAGAGCAGGAGCTGTGCCTCACACCAACCTGAGGACATGCCAGGAGTCAGGCAGAGCACAAGGAACAAGCCTGAGTGATGGGATGGGAGCAGTGGCTGTCATAGGGAAGGAGGGCTTTAGGGGCACTCCTGGGGCTGGAGAGTCTGTCAGAGCTGGCTCAGGCTGGTGGGCACCATTTTTGGTGGCCCAAAGCAGTGCCTGGGCTGTTTGACATGTCCAAGGTTGGCCACCATCCTTGAAGAGTTAATATAAATGAACTTGGCCTGAGGTCTGTCTCCTCTTGCCATGCCAGAGAGAGAGGCCAGACCCTCTCATGCTACAGAGATCAAACCACAGAGCCCTTGAAAACACCCCAAACTCAGGACCAGGTCCTCAGAGGAGCTTTAGGAGCCAGCCAAGAAAAAGAAAATCCTGGAGAAGACCCAGACACCCAGCAACTCTCTGTTGCATGAGTTCCATGTGCAGGAAGGCACGAGCCATTCCTGCCTGCTGTGCCAAACATTTCTGCCCTGAAATATGTGGATTTGGCAGCTCCAGTGATGTGGAACATGAGGTCCCAGCCCAGCACCACTTTCAAGATCCCCAAGCAGCAGCTTTCTAGTGCTGATGAAGACTTGAGAGTTTCAGTCTCCATTCGCCGTTGTCTTTTCCTGCCAGTCTCAAAGGAATTGCACATCGAGGTGTAAAGTTGCAAAGGCCTCAAGCACAGGTGGAAAATGAGAACTGCAACAGAGGGAAAGGCAAGTTCGAGCAGCCTCACAGACCTAAGATTCACTTTGCACTGAGGAGGAGGATAAACACGGCAGAGAATTAGCTCTTCAACATGCCAGCATCCATAAATCTGGCTAAAGACATTCTGCTACGGGGTGGAGTGGGGTAGGAAGACCCCAGAAAGGACTAATCCTGTTAAAAGATTTGAGGAAACACAAACCACGTGATGAAATTGGATTACCCAAAATAATAGTTAAGCTATTAGTCATGTCTATTGTGTGGCGGGGTAAGTCAAGATGATGTAGGCAGGAAAAATGAAATGCAGCATCCCTGCCAAAGGGGTAAAAAACTCCCCAAGGAGAGGTGACACCTCCAGGCTCATCCAGGACTGGGGGGTGACTCACATCCCCAGTATTTCTCCAGGATAAGCAGTTTTGGCAGCTGGCTGTCATAGTCTGAATGGTTTAAAACTTTCTCCACATACATTAAAATGAGGAATTTAATGTTCATAATTTAACTTGGGGGTGGGGAGAAGTACAATTTTCATATGATTCCATGACTCTGGGGCCAAAGATTCTTAAATCTAAAGTCCCCTCCTTAGAGGGAAAAGGAGTTACTGTGAAAGAGAATGAATTTGTGAAAGGGGAGGGACAGAAAAACACCCATAGTGGCAAGAGAAGGGCCAAACAGGGATCCATGGGGACAGCTTTGGTGCCCAGCCCTGTCATGTGATAGGGGGGAGGAGGAGGGAGGATTTTAAACAGAGGGATTAAAACAGCGCAGCATCTAAAGCGCCTGCATTTTGTTTTGATCTGTCACTAAAGCATCTCGATTTGCAGAGGGAATCACCCAGTCCATGCAGTTTGATGCTTTGCCTTTGAAACGGTAACAGCTTTTCCAGCAGGGCCTCTCTGGTTTCCTTCCAGGGGAGGGACGAGGCTCCGGAACGAGCCGGGGGGACACGGTGGGGTGGGCTTTGGCCAGGTGGGGTGTCCATAACCCTCGGTGTGTGCCACGCTCTGCTCACCTGGGGGGGCTCACCTGGTGTGAATACCTGGGGTGCTCACCTGGGGGGCTCACCTGAGAGGCACACCTGGGGGGCTCACCTGGGGGGCTTACCTGGTGTGAATACCTGGGGTGCTCACCTGGGGGGCTCACCTGAGAGGCACACCTGGTGTGAATACCTGGGGTGCTCACCTGGGGGGCTCACCTGAGAGGCACACCTGGGGGGCTCACCTGGGGTGAATACCTGGGGGGCTCACCTGGGGTGAATACCTGGGGGGCTCACCTGGAGGTCACACCTGGGCTGCTCCCGCTGCGCCGGGCAGGTTTCTTTGCCCACCATCCCCGGGCTCCCAGCCCTGCCCGTGCCCCGGAGCTGTGTGCGGCTGCAGCCCGGCAGTGCCGCTCCATTGATTATCTGCACGGCTCATCAGCCCTCTCAACTATTCCCCACGGTTGATCAGTCAAGTCATTGACAAGTTAACAGCTTTGTTTACTTCTCCCTCTCGCTTCTGCGGCCAATTTGTTCCGATCACTGTGCTACAAGAAAGACTGTTTTGATTGGTTTCTCACCAAAAACAAACCACGGTGGGTGCATGGGCTGGTGCCATGGCTTTCATGTGGCATCTGGGAGAGAAACCTTCTCACTTCCCTTCTTGCAGATTCCTGTGCCTTGGACAGCACAGGCCTGACCCCAGCGTGTCCCTGATAATCTCTCCTCCAGTATCCCAATGCTCTCCTCAGAGCTGAGCTCTCATTGAACATCTTCAAGTATAATTTGGGGAGCTCTAAGACCCCCGCCATGGATTTTTCCCACCCATGGGACCTGATGGAGAGGAGGAGTTGCAAAACCCAGGCACTGCCCTTGAAGACTGCAGCTGATGAGCAATCAGGCTCATCCCAGCCTCCTGGCTTGGCAGGAGTGGGAACACTGGAGCTGAGATGAGGTAGAAAATCAAGCCAAAATTTTCCTCTGCAGTGAGGTGTTATTATTATCATCAAAATCCCAGAGTGTTTAAAAACAATCCAGCCCTAGTAGCTGCAACCGGTGCATCATGGTGAGCTCAGTCAGACACCAAACATGTTCTTGTCAGGGGTAAAAATCTGAAATTTGGGAAAAGGTTGCAATCTTTATCCTTGTTTATTTGTTTAAAAAAAAAATGGGGGAAAAATAGGCAGGAGGAGATGAGCAAAGTTGGAATCTCTGCATCTGAGCTATGGCATCTCCACCATTAGAACTCGAGGTTTGCTTTGTGGTGGAGCCAAGATCCCTAAACTGGGATGAAAGGGTTTAGGAAGAGGTTATCACCACAGTAGCTTTGTGTGCATGGAGGTTTGTCAGGTAGGGAGCTGGAGGCTGGGAGACCTTTCCTGGAGTACAGTGGATAGGATACACAAGGAAATACCTTTCCTTGTGCTTTCTTCCCCTGTAGTCAGCACAGGTGAGGCCACATCTCAAATCCTGTGGCCAGTTTTGGGCCCCTCACTACAAAAAAAAAAAGACATTGAGGTGCTGGAGCTTGTCCAGAGAAGGGAGTGGAGCTGGGAAGGGACTCAGCCTGGAGAAAAGGAGGCTCAGGGGGACCTCCTGGCTCTGTACAACTCCTGACAGGAGGGGCAGCTTTGGGGGAGTGCAGGTGTCAGGCTCTGATCCCAGGGAACGAGGGACAGGACAAGGGGAAATGGCTTCAAGTTGCCCTGGGTCAGGTTTAGGTTGGATAATAGGGAAAATTTTTTCATGAAAGGGTTGTCAGGCATTGGCACAGGCTGCCCAGGGCAGGGGTGGTATCACCATCCCTGGAGGTGTTATAAAAGCGTGTTTGTGGTGTTCAGGGACAGTGGCAGTGCTGGGTTAGCAGATGGGCTGGTGATCTCAGAGGTCCTTTCCAACCTGAACAATTCCCTGGCTCTGATCCCACACCCCAGCTCCTCCCTGTGCTCCAGGGCCAGCCAAGCCTCAGCCAGAATTCTCAGAATTCTCAGAATCCCTGCTGAGCTTGGTGAAACCCGAGCTGGAAGGTCCAGCAGTGCCATTGGGTGGGCAGAGGGTCCCTAGGGCTGGCAGAGGCACCGGGAGGAGCCCCCGGGGCCCACACTGCTCCTTTAGGGAGGGAGGGAGCAGGCAGGAGCAGAGGAACAGCCCCATTCATCACCATTAGGAAAATTTATCCCAATAAAGAAATGATTCGTGCGGGCGTTCCCTGACACCGCTCGGGCTGTGAACCTCACTCCATCACTTCTCACAAGGCTGTCACTGGCAGGAGCCATCCCCTGTCCCCTTTGCACCCCCAAAGGATGCCAGAATCTCATCCTTAAAGCCCTCCATCCCATGTAGGATACCAAGGCTCTGAGGCCTTGGGGCGTTTGGGGTGTTATCCTGCTGGGGACAGCTCTCCTGCGAGGGTGAGAGGAGGGGGCTGACACATCACACACTAGGAACTGAAGGTACTGCTGGCAATAAAGCAACAAAACCCATTCTCTGAGCAATTTGTAGCAATTAATAGCCATTCCCAGGAATGAAATGTTAATTAATTCTTTCCCTGAGCCATGCATTTATTTAAGGTATTTGTGGGTGTTCTTGGTACTTTTATTAAGCAATTAAAATGCATCCAAGAAAATATTTATCCATTTTAAGTAATTCTTGGTAAACACGATTTATAAGGCAAGCAACCACTTTATTTTGCATTGTTAATTAAAACTGACGACACACTCCACTTCCCCGGGTTATTCGCCACCAGAGCAGCCGTGCTGCCAGCAGTGCTGGTTCAGGGCTGCTGGCAGCTCCAAAATCCTCCCTTGGAACCTGCAGGCTGGATTTGTGCAGTGCTTGATGGGGCATTTCAGAGCCCAAAGAGCCCCATGTTAAACCCCAGGAGTTCCTGTGCTGCTGGAAGGAGCTGTGGCCTGACAAAGACCTTTCTAGAGAAGATTTTGTAGAGTCCTACAGCTTCCCCAGGGCTGGGGAGTCAGTGGTTTGTTCCCACACGCTGGCTGTGGCCTTGAATGGCAGACAGAGGAAGGTGTTCGTTCAGGTGAGCAGGGATGAATGTGTGTGAGCAATGCTACTCCACACACTGACACCCTGAAGGGTTTGCTGTGCTCTCACTGTGAGCATGGGGATCTTTTCAGGGTCTCCACCAGCCTGGAAGCCCAGCCAGAAGTAGGATTCATGGGGAAAAGGGATGGAACTGCCAGGTAAAAGCCCTTGTGCAGAAGGAGACACAGCTGAGCATCCACTGAGAGCCCGGGAAGAAGCACAGGGGTGGCATCCCAGCTTTCAGCAGGTTTGCTTCAGAAAAAACACCAAGACATGAAAACCAAAACAAAGCCCCGGCATTGTTTAGGAGCTGACAATTCCCAAACTGTCCTCCCTTATTTGCTTGTGTGTACTCTTAGCTGGGAAGCAATCGATGGAGTCAGAAAAATGCTATTTCCCTGAAGAATGTCTCCTTAGAAAAGTTCCTCCCTCCCTCTTCAGTATTAAAAGGACTCACTGCAGGTATTCTATTTTTTGTTCATTCTTTAATCACTGGCTTTTCAGTGCTGACTGTAATAACCCCTTTGAAACTTGGATCAAAATATCTCTTTCCTGGTTGAAATTTGTTTTCTTCCATCACCCGAGCAAATTCAATTTGCAGAAGATACTGAATTGGGAGGCACCTGGTACTCCCTCCAGAGAGGCCAGAGGAAAACAAAAGCACATTAGAAATATGAGAAAGGAAACAACAAGAGTGAAACCCAGCCCACAGGGCAAGAAATACCCATCTGGAGACACAGACTGAGATGGTGCTTGGAGAAGAGAAATAAAGATGAGAAAATGTGCACATCTCTGCTCAGGAGCCAGGCTGGCAGAGCGGGGGGGGCTCACCTTGACAGGAGAAGGCTCCAGGAAGAGCTCAGAGCCCCTGCCAGGGCCTGAAGGGGCTCCAGGAGAGCTGGAGAGGGACTGGGGACAAGGGATGGAGGGACAGGACACAGGGAATGGCTCCCACTGCCAGAGGGCAGGGCTGGATGGGATATGGGGAAGGAATTGTTCCCTGTGAGGGTGGGCAGGGGCTGGCACAGGGTGCCCAGAGCAGCTGGGGCTGCCCCTGGATCCCTGGCAGTGCCCAAGGCCAGGCTGGATGGGGCTTGGAGCAGCCTGGGACAGTGGAAGGTGTCCCTGCCAGTGGGATAAGATGAGCTTTAATGTCTTTTCCAACCCAAACCCTTCTGGGATTATGGTTCTATGATCTGCTTTGGTCATATGACAAGGGATGGTGGGGGCAGGGGTGAACCCAGAGCTGGGTACTCCAAAGGTGCCCATCAGTGGCAGAGGGCAGGAAATGGACACACCACTGTCACCCTGTAGGGACCACCAGAGAGGCACAGGGACACTGGGGTGGCTCCCATGGCATCCCCTCTGCCTGTGCTACCCTTCAGCCTGGAGAGCCCAGGGGAAGCATAGACACAGGGGCTATGGGCAGGATGCCCCCAGGCAGACCCTCACCCCTCTCCTGGCACAGGGGAGCCCCCCTGCCCAGTCCTGCCCCTGCAGCCCTGCAGTGGAGCCTGGCCAAGGGTGAAAATCAGCACCAACAGTGACAGGAGTTAGTGGCCAAGTCATCCAGGGAGAGACTAAAGCAGGTAAATTTATATAGTCTGGAAAAGACCCCGGGTGGCACGTTTGCAATCTGTAAATACCTTCAAGGGAACAACATAAATGAAAGGAGCCCCTGGTCTGCAGGCTGGCAGGACCAGGAGAGCTGGCTGGGAACCAGGCTTGGTGCAGCACAGCCACAGAGACAGGAGGAAGAAATCACAGAGAGCTGCAGCAGTGGAGGTGGTGGATGGGGCTGCAGGAGCATCCTCCCGTCCTCTCTGCTCCGTTTTATTCAGGATTTGTTTATAAATAACAACTGAATGGTTAATGGGTGAGCAAGGCACGTTATGGGCTCGTTAAAACCCTCTGTAAGTTTCCTTCTGGCTGTCCACGAGCCCATCACAGGAAGCTTTACAAGAGGGTTATCAGCTGCCATTATTAAAAACCAATTTGACATTATAAAAGATCTATACTGCTCGTTCAGCCGCATTGATTTAGCCGTGTTAAGCCTTGGAAAACTGGAGCAAGAACCTTGATCTCTGCTGAAGCACGAAAAATTGGTGTTTGTGACACATCTCTGCGCTCGGGAAATCCAGTTTTGCAGCAGCAAGGGGTTTTGAGCAAATCCATAAAGCACCGTGCCACGGTTGTTGGGGGTGTTTTCCCAAGCAGCTGCCATGTCAAACAGCTCCTGGAAACCTTGTTCTCTGTTTTGCAACATCCAGAAGGATCTCATCTGAAGTCTGCCCAGCTCAAACCCACCTCCAGACACTTCTCCATCTGGTTCCAATTCCCGGTGCTCTCTGGGAGCATTGGGAGGATGAGCTGCAGGCAGGTGCAAGGACATGACCCAGGGAGCCCACAAGTCACTTTTATCCTCATCTTGAAGCCTCCTTCTTGTCCTTTGCCCAGCAGGGAGGGTGGATTTGTGTAAAATAACCAGGGAAGTGCCTGGCACAAGAGAAGCTCTGATTGTCCATAAAGTTTGGTGCCATACCCTGTCCTACTGACTGCTGACGAAAATGTCTTCATGAACCTGCTGCCTCCCTTGGGCACCTGAGGAGCAGAACATGAGCAGTTTTCCAGCCTCTTTCCTCCAGAGGCTGGAAAACAGCTCATGGCTGGGGATTTGTACAGGGACAAAGTTTAAAAGGAGCTTAATGGGGCAGAAATATCTCTGAACAAAAGCATGGGGCATTTCCCCATTCACCAGCTGGAGTTTCTCTATCCCTAGCTTGCTTGCTTCCTTCCTTCCTTCCTCCCCTCCTTCCCTCTTTGCTTTCATTCATCTGCAGTTCCTGAGATAGGAATTCAGGCCTTGTGACCCAGCAAACCAAACCGGAGATGTCAGGAACCTGTCTCCTGTCCATCCCACAAGCTGTGGGATGTTCTGTGGGATGCTTTGTGGGATGTTTTTTTTGTGGGATGTTTTGTGGGATGTCTTTTTGTGGGATGCTTTGGCCGTCAGGTACCAGACCTCTGGCAGATGCTCCCGACCCTCGTCCCTCTCCTGCCCCATCCCCAAAGAACCAGCGGCTGCCACAGCCCCGGAGGTTTCTTCCACAACGGGCAGCAGCGTTCCTGTGGCAGGGAGGCAGCAGGGCAGGGAGGATCCCTAGGGAGGCAGGGAAGGGGGATGCTGAGCTCAGCCCTGCAGGCTGACCCCCAACGAACCGCTTGGCTTGGGCTGCAATTCCCTCCGGGAGGAGAAAGGCGTCACCAAAGCATCACTGACCATTCAGACCTTCGGAGCAGCACCTGGAAGGCTCCGCTTGTGCAGGTTTTTCCATATGGGACTTCCCTCATTAACACACGAAGTGCAGCCCTGGAAGAAAAACCATCATCTCCTGATTGATTATCGGAGGGGGAGGCGCGGGAGGGAAGCTGAAGTGGCCAGTCAGCATCTGTTAGAAGTGGAAGATAATGGAAGGTGAGGGCAGGTCAGTGCATACAAATCGCTTCCATGCCCCGGGAACGCCTCTCCGAGCGCTGTGTCATCACGGCGGAGGCTGAGCAGGTCACTGGCAGGAGGAACTCGGGTTCACAGCAGCAGGTGCTCAGGGATTTGGCTCTGGCATCACTCGGGGTATTCTCCAGCCTGCATGGACCAGCATTCCGCTCTCTCCAGCCCCACTGAGGACCTTCAGCAGGAGATCCCTACGACTCCAATTGTCCTTGACTGCCTTTGGGGCAGCACTGGGGAACCATGGCAGAGTGATAGGACCAAGCAGAGAGAAGCAGGAGACTGCTCGGGGCACCAGGAGCACATGCTGCTTGCCTTGAAGGGCACAGCTTTCCCCAAACCACCCCACCGACCCCACCAGCCTCCACGGCCCTTTTCTCTCTCCAGCGCCGAGCTCCCAGTGCCTGCATCTTTCCCAACCCGCCCAGCACAAACAGAAGGGCAGCCCCAAAACAACACGGCAGAGACTCCTCCGGGAAACCTTCCCTCCAATTTACCTGTCAGTTGTTTGGGGAGGATTATTATATGTTTTTTCCCAGGCTTTTTTTCCCTTCCCCAAAGAGTGGCTGGAGTTTCAACATCCCTTGACAGCATCTCCCGCCTTTCCCACCAGTTCTGGAGTGGCAGGTTGCCAGATGGTGCCCCATTAGGTCACATTTGCTCATTGTTTGGCAAACAGGGCTTAATTCAAGTGCTGAGTTGACAGCTTGTTCTCCAAGACAATTTGCAAGTTGCAGTGTTGCAAATGCCAGCTTGGCTTTTCTGGAAATGTTATTTCAGCTGCCTTAAAGGGATAAAGTTCTCTTTGACTGGGGAAGAGGAAAAAAAAAAAAGGAAGAAAAGGGCCAAAGCGGGGAGCAGCAGAAA
The DNA here is from genome assembly GCA_032173965.1 of Sitta carolinensis. Taxonomy (NCBI): domain Eukaryota; kingdom Metazoa; phylum Chordata; class Aves; order Passeriformes; family Sittidae; genus Sitta; species Sitta carolinensis. The sequence goes on from CM063304.1 coordinate 7,171,704, forward strand.
ATGTTTTGACGTGGAGGGACCAGCAGTGTTAGCAAGCATTCAGGAAGGGGCTGTCATTCCCCATCAAGCAGAGACCCTCCATGTCCCATTCCTCCCATCCCTGAGGCACTTCACAATCCTAAAGAATGAGGTGTGTTCCCTGTGAAACAGGATAATAGAATTTTGGTTTCTTTTGGAAAGATTTCTGTAGGGGTACACGTACACATCTCTCTGATGGCTCCTCTCCAAAACCTGTGGCTCTAGTCCCAAAATCCCGGGGGGAAGGGGACAATGCTGAGGACAAGTTCATGTCCCTTCTGAAGTCAGGGCACTCTGGGCGTGCTGCCCCCAGCACTGCGACAGCTACACGTGGAGATGGCCAGAGACACGAATCAGCACAACATGATGCTCTGTTTTCTTCAACAGGTGGGCGAAAAAAGGCCAGGTTATAAAGGAAGCCTCCGGTGACTTCTACGAAACCATCGTGGACCACACTTTCTTCTTTGAGCCCGTCTCCTGCGAGGTCACCAACGCACTGGGCAGCACAAACATCAGCAGGACTGTGGATGTCTACTGTGAGTACCCTGTTGGCTTGAGCCCGGCTTCCAGGCTCAGTAGAGCTTCTGAAAATCAGCAGAATGCAGACACAGCCCAGTCTGACTTGCCCAGGGTGGCAGGACTTGCTGGGCTCTCCTGCAGCTTTGTAAAAGCTCCAGTAGCTGGACTGTAAATGCTCAGCTGGTCCCTCTGGAGTTGCAGCAGGCACCTGCCTGAGGCTTTTCTTTATTTGGGGCCTGTCAAGATCCACCACTGCTCCCTGTGAGCTGTTTGGTTTGCGGGTTTCTGGCTGGCCCTGGCAGTAACTCCGATTTCCTCCGCGCAGTTGGGCCCAGGATGGCGACGGAGCCGCAGTCCCTGCTCGTTGACCTGGGCTCGGACGCGGTGTTCAACTGTGCCTGGACAGGGAACCCCTCTCTCACCATCGTCTGGATGAAGAGAGGCTCGGGCGTGGTAAGAGCCACTGTGGGGCAGGGGGCATGTCCAGGGCATGGGGTGCTGAAGGACACTTCCCATGGAGCAGAGCCCCCGTGGTCTGGGAGCTCCTGGCGGCATGAATGCAGGCTCCTCCAAATGCAAATGAGTCCTGAGAGTGGGGGGATTTATTTCCCTGGTGGTGGACAGAAGGGTTGAAGCAGAGCATCACTTAACACCTCACTGATGGGGAGCAGTTCTGCAATTCACCTGCGTGTGGTTCCTTCTGGGATAGTCCCATGTGGGATAGTCCTTTCTGGGATAGCCCTTCATGGGATGGACCTTCCTGGGATGGCCCTTTCTGCCCCCCAGGCCTGGGATCTCACATCCCTACGTGTTCACCCCTGCACTCCCTGCTGTCGAGCCTGCTCCAGGGAGGAGCTTGGATCTGTCCCAGCAGACTTCTCCACATTTCCTCAGTACTGAAAATCATAAGGAGACTTGCCTGTCATAATCACGGCTCAGTCAGCCCCAGGAGGAAGGAGATGCTCTGATCCCTCTTTACAGACAGGAGGGTTGAGCAAAGCCACAGGAAAAAGCTAAAGGAGGGCTGGGATGTGAAACTCATTCAGAAGCACACACAGGTTTGGGTTTGAAAAGCATCTCCCAGCTTCACCTGGGCAGGTCTGTGGATGAGGAAATGCTGCTGTTCCAGCCCAAGGCTGTGATTGAAGAGCTGGACCCCCACAGAGGGGCTGAGTCCTCTCCTTCTCTGGGAACACTGAGGCATTAACTGCTGGGGGATTTTCTAGACCATAATGGCCTTGGTGAAGGCCATCTCCTGGAAAGAAATTGGGAGATCTAATGAGATCTTGATTGGGAGATCAAGAAAGCCTTGGGAGATCTAATGGCTTGAATCAGCAAAGGAATCCCATGGGTCAATAATTCCTGGTGGTTTCCCATCCCACAGCTGCCATAGATGTTCCCCTGGGTTATCACTGAAGGCTCTCACAGCCCAGCAGTTGTTCCACTGTCTCGAGGTGGCTGCAGGAGCTGGGAACAAGGGCTGCCTCACCCTCCTGCTTCAGTCCCAGGCCCCCATCAAGGCTTGCCTTTGCTATCCAGCAGTGCCCAGGCACAGCTGCCTTCTCCCTATTTAACTGCCTCCCTCCAGCTGAGTGACATCATGTTGGAACTTCTTGGAGCAGAATGAAGAAGATGATTCTGTCCTTCCACTGTGCCTTCATGAGACCCCCATCTGCAGTGCTGTGTCCAGCTCTGGGGCCCCGAAGTTTAGAAGGACCTGGAGCTGCTGGAGCCAGCCCAGAGGAGGCCATGGAGATGCTCCAAGGGCTGGAACCCCTCTGCCCTGGAACCAGGCTGGGAGAGCTGGGGGTGTTCCTGGAGAAGAGAAGGCTCCAAGGAGAGCTCAGAGCCCCTTCCAGGATCTAAAGGGGCTCCAGAAGAGCTGGAGAGAGACTGGGGATGAGGGAAGGAGAGATAGGACACAGGGAATGGCTCCCACTGCCAGAGGGCAGGGATAGATGGGATGTTGGGAGAAATTCTTCTCTGTGAGAGTGAGGAGGCCCTGGCACAGGATGCCCAGAGCAGCTGTGTCTGCCCCTGGATCCCTGGGAGTGTCCAAGGCCAGGTTGGACAGGGCTTGGAGCCACCTGTGGTAGTGGAAAGTGTCCCAGCTCATGGCAGGGGATTGGAATGAGATGTGTTCAAGTGTTCGAGGTCCCTTCCAAGCCAAACAATTCCATGACTCTGTGTCCTCAGGACAGACCCTCCGGCTGGTGTCACCCAGCAGAGATGGTTATGCTGGTCACCAGAGCCACCTCCATCTTCCCAGAGGGATGCTAGCCGAGGATGCTGCTCTGTAAAGCCATCAGCACCCAGCCATCCCAGTGGGATATGGGATCATGGCTGCTTCTTCCCCAGCCCCTCTGTTTTCAGAGCCAGGTTGAAGTCCCTCAAGATTGCCTTCTTTTCTTCTTTTTTCACAAAAGGGAAGCAAGTCAGAGACCAAAGAGAGGTTGAGGCCAAGTAAACACAGGCGTTTTTCTGGCTAATTGCAATCGATGCTGGCGCAGTGGGTTTAAAAGGGATCTGACCCTCTGTGCCTCTGCCTCGTGCCAGGTTAGGGCTGAGACCCCTACCTTGCTACAGGGAGACCCAGATCCACATCCAACCACTGCATCAGCACTAATTCCCAGAGCTGTGGGAGCAGCAACCAGCAGAGCCAGAGGCTCCCTCAGCAGTGGGTGCTGAGGAGGAGGAGGAGGATTGATGGGTTGTGACCTGCAGAGCCCTAGGGGAGAAAGCCAAGGACAACCAGAGGGGTTGGCTCCCAGTCATTGCTTCAGAAACCACTCTCTCTTTGAGACCTGCCATGGTTTTTTCAAACCCAGCAGTGCCAAGATCCTGCTGACAGCCTCAGCCAGATCCCTCAGCTTGTGTGCTTTTCCAGGTTTAATAAAGCTGCTCATCACACAGCGGGGCAGGGGAGCAACAGGGCTGAGACACCATCAGCCAGTCCAGAGCAGGGGGCTGGCCAAAGCCAGCTGAGATTTCCCTGGGTATCTAGACCCCTTTCCAAGGTGTCTGCCACCTCTGCCACCACTTCTGGGCTTAAAATCCCTGAGTCAATCCCAGCAGCCTCCCCAGTGAATGTGGAGTGCAAGAGTGGAGTGTGGCTCTCTCTCTCTGAGGTTTTTCTGCCTGTGTCACTGCAGCCACCAAAATTTTTCTCTTGTATTTTGAACTTCTTGCAAAAAAAAAACGTGGAGTTTGTAAAAATTCAAATGAATAGGAACAGGATTTCTAATTCTGCCTCAAAAAACCTGTGGTGTTTCTTTATTCTTTGGTCAACAGCAGTGAGTGATATTTCCATGCAATGCCAGACTTTGGGTTCATCCACTTGGCTTCCCCAAGGATGCTCAGGAGCTGGTGGCACAGCTCTTATAACTGAGGTAATTTGTTTTGTCTGTAATTTCTCACGGCCTGCCTGAAAGCCCCGCTCCTCTCTTTCAGGTCCTGAGCAATGAGAACAAGCTGATCCTGAAGTCAGTCCGCCAGGAAGACGCCGGGAAATACGTGTGCAGAGCCGTGGTGCCGCGGGTGGGCGCAGGGGAGCGGGAGGTGACGCTCACCGTCAATGGTACCTCCTGCTTCCCTGCCACCATCCCTCCTGCTTCCCTGCCACCATTCCCTCCCTAATTCCATTCCACCATTCCTCCTACTTCCCTGCCACCATTCCCTCCTTCTTCCCTGCCACCATTCCCTCCTGCTTCCCTGCCACCATTCCTCCTGCTTCCCCGCCACCATTCCTCCTGCTTCCCTGCCACCATTCCCTCCTTAATTCCATTCCACCATTCCCTCTCTAAATCCCTTCCACCATTCATTCCCTCCTAATTCCCTACCACCATTCCTTCTCCCCTGCTTCCCTGCCACCATTCCCTTCCTGCCTTGATCCTGTTGCTCTGACAGCTCCTGTTCCCAAATTATCCCCTCAGATACTTCCTTTTGGAGCAAATCCCACCCCCAGTTGGATCAGGGATCCAGGCGATTGGAGCAAAGTGGATTTTGCATTATTTTGCCTGGAAATACACAAGTTAAAGCAAAAGAAAAAAATTGACATTTGCTCAGCCCTGCACAGTTCCTTATTATCAACAGGGTTTATTGAGTAGTTGGAAGCTGGAAGCTTTAAAAACTAATCTTGCAAAACCCCCGCAAGGTCAGAGAGTGCTGTTGTCTCTGCTGTACACCTGGAGAGCTGGGAATTGAGTCTGGATCCAAGACCAGCAGCCTAATCACTCTCTCCAACCAACACGAGGATTCCTGTGAAGATTCCTGCCAGGATTCCTGTCAGGATATCTCCATGGCTGCTTGGGGCTCACCCAGCACTGTGTCAGGATGTGCCCTGGACTCACACCCAGAGCTCTGGAGTTTAATGATGCCCTGGCCAGGACCTCACAGCAGCTGCTAACAAATTTCAGCATAAGTGCGGCAGGGAAAGAGCCAGGCAGGCTGCAAATGGTGTAAGCAGAGATGAATTTCACATTGTCTCTCACCTGCATGACAAACTGGCAGGTTTCACTCCCCACTCACTGTCACAAGAAAAGAACATAAACAGGAGGCAGCTCAGGCAAGCGTGGATTTCAAACACAGATAATGCAGATGGTGGATGTCCTAGTTCCCTGGAAACAATCAAGGATAGGCTGGACAGGCTCTGAGCAACCTGATCTAGCTGAAGATGTCCCTGTCATGGCAAGGGGCTTGGACTGGACTAAGGTCACTTCCCACCCAAACTATCCCATGTTTCTATAATCCTCGTAAAGGAAGCCGAGGGCAGCACAGCAGGGACTGAAAACCAACCACTCCCTCGACTTGGACTCAGCTCCTCAGCGCCTTCAGTCTCCTTCCCCAGCAGCTGCTGGGTTTTAATTACAATTAAATGAGCTCATGGAAAACAAAGCAACAAATTAGCACAAAGAACATGCTCCTTCCCTGCCACCTACCAGGCCCAGGGATGCCCTGAGAGCAGAGCAGAGCTCCCCACAGGCTCGGGGCGTGCGGAGCGTGCAGCACTGCCTGGAGAAGTTGCTCTCCTGCAACAATTTTTTTTCCCAGGCTTATGCCTGGGGGAACTGATGGAGAGCAAATGAAATCCGTGCATGGGGTTCACTGCTCAGCCTTGAGCATCTCCCAGGAACTGCCTGCCTGCACATCCCATCCTGTGGTGCACCCCAAAGGTGACAACACTGGGACATGGCACCACAGGTGTTGGGCCAAGGCAGAATCCCACACCTCTGGGTCAGAATGGTCTCCTGGCCCTCCAGGTGAGGAGAATGGAGCCCCTGAGCAGCATCCCTACATCCAACATCCACCAAGAACCAGGGCTAGGCAGCCTGTCCTGCAGCAGGAGCAGCATTCCAGCTCCGGAGCACGGCGCAGTGTGTCTAATCCAGCTAATGAATTCTGCTGGAAGCCTGTTCTGATGTAATTCAAGGGGGAAGTTGAATGCCTCATATTTTGAAGTGATTTTAAATCCAGAGGGTGATGCAATTGTCTTGGTATCACCAGATGCCTCCCTCTGTCACAGAAAAACCAGGCATTGAGAAGTTGTTTTCTGGGCTGGCTGCACTGCCCCTGAAATGGACTTTTGGGGGGCTGATCCATCCCACTGAGAACAGAGATCCCAACTGAGGGAGCAATCGACCCACTCTAAGCCTGCAGTTCCACCAGCCCATCCACTCCCAAAATTATCCAAAATCATGGCAGGATGATGTTGGGGTGGGAGATCATCCTCCTGCCCTTCCCAACCAGCCTCACCAGACAGGGCCGTGGCTGCAGAGCTGCCCAATCCCATGCCAGAGCCAAGGCCACCAGCCTGCAAGGAAGTAGATAGGATTCAGAGTCTGGTGAGTGGGAAGGAGGATTATGCAAAGCAGCAGCATTTGGCAGGGCCAGAGCAGCAGAGGCTCAAGGGAAGGGAGGAACTTGGTGTCCTCATAAATCATCAGCAGCTGGATTTACAGCCAAAGTCTCTCGATGCTCTTGACGGCACCCAGCCTGGACACAGCTCCCACCCCAGCAGAAGCCCCCCAAGGTCACCTTCACAGGCAGATCAACAGCAGTCCCATCTGTCACTGCACCATCCAGGCTTGGCAGGGGCTGCTGAGCAGGGACCATCACCCCTGCCCACCTTGTTCTGCAAGAGAATTTTGTTGGAAGGGCTGGACAACTGCAGGTGACTAATTCAGGATTTTGCCTGGGGTTCACCCCAATGAGGAAGTCAGGCATGCCCAAGAGCAGGGCACCTTGGTCAGCTTGATACCTGCTTGGTCAGGAGCACCTCACGGTGTCAGGAAGAGCTCAAGGCTAGGCTGGAACAGCCTGGTCTGCTGGGAGGTGCCTCTGCCCATGGTAGGGGATCTGGAATGAGATGGGTTTTAAAGTCCTTTCCAACCCAAATCATTCTGTGATGTTCCTTTGCAATACCAGGCAGAACCAGCCAGCCTAGGATTTTTGCAGGAAACAAGGAGTTAAAAACCCTCTCCTGCCAAATCATTTTGAGTGCTTGGGAGAAAGGTTTAGATGGACTCGAGCAGACTGGAGAAGCCAAGGCCATCCTATCCTTTCATTCCTGAAGGCTCCCACCTCAGATTTCTCTTTTGTGTAGCCGCCAGGACCGCACAAATAAATTGGCTCTGAGGTGCTAAAAATAACCTCCACCAATAGCTCCATCATTTATATCCATAGCAACATTGCTTAGAGCCTTTTCCCTGCCTGTGGGCTGTCTCACACCCAGTGCTGAATGCCAGGCTGGAGATTGGCAGCTTTCATAAGGAGCCAGAGCCTAGTGGAGAATCAAAGACTGGCCCTGAATGTGAAGAGGCTGCAACTTCATGCTATTATTTCTAGGCATGTTCATCTCACAAATAGTCTTTAGTCATCCACTATTATCATGGTGATAAGCCTTCGAGTCTGAACTCCTGAAGCAATAATAAAAGCCGGAGCCATTGGCATTTGTGCCATTTAAAATCCACTCGCCCTGGGGAAAATGATCCTTTTAATGATTATTAAGCCATTTTTCTCTAGCGTCACCCAGTCTTGGAGAACTTCCAGAATTTATAACACACAACCGTCAAAATGGAAAGGAGATGGGGTTTTTTATTACTGTTTAGGCCTGGGCTGCAGATCCCATCACTGCTCTTGCCTCTGCTGGCTATGGAATCATCAGGTGGGCAGGAGCATCAGTGACCACAGGAGGCTCCTCAGGCAAAGCAAGGAGTCACCTCCACAGAGACCCTTTGGAAAGCTGGGCTTTCAGCGGTGGATAAATGAGAACTCATACCTTGGGATCGTGCCTAGAACAGCATCTTGAGCATTTAGAGAGAAAAACACAACAAAGTGTCATTTTTTTTTCCCTTCTTCAATCAAAGAGGGCACAACTGTTCCCACTACCGTACTGCTATGCCCATTACAGCAAAACAAGTCCTGACCTTCACACCCAGCTCCTGCTATTCCTGATGCTGATGGCGGCTCCCTTCCAGTAGTAATTTCCTGAGCTGCCAGAACCGTGGTCACTGGTCAGTGAATTGTGCTTCAATGAGCTTGTTTTCCATCCAACTCCCCTTGGAACCGTGTAAGGAAGCAGAGACAGGGCTGTGCCTCAGTGGGGAGTGTGTGGGGTGTGTGCAGGTTTGGTGCAGGAAGGGGCTACTAGGACAGTTCCAAAACCAGCTGTGTACACAAATTCCCAAGAGTGAAGGATTTAGCATTTTGGTACCTTTTTGTGCATTCTTGAAATTTATAAATGGGTAATTTAGATGAGAATCAGGCAGGAATACCCAGGCAAATCTTTCTTCCCACTTTACCCCAAATCCCTGGGACCTTTATTTGAAGGAACGTATCAGGTGCAGGGCAGGGAGGTGAGGAAAATGGGAAAAAATCCACAAGGCTGTATTACTGATAACCCAGTGACATACTCCAAACTAGACATGACAACCCTGAGCAAACACCCAAAGTTCCAGAGCTGGAGCAGAGGGAGCTCTGACAGCCCCTGCCATCCCCTTCCCTCCCTGCCCTGCAGCCCAGTTGTTGCTTTCTCTTCTGCCAGCAGCAAGGCACTCATGGAAATGCAAATCTGCTTTAATTAAGGAGGTTAATAAACAGCAATTAGGATCCCAGCTCTTGTGCTGCTCCCCTGGGGTGTTAGAAGAGCGAGGACAGCTGATTTCACCAAGCCATGCTCTCCTCTCCCACCCCCCTTCTCCCAGTCACAGGATGTTCACCAAGGCAGGACAAGGGCATTTCCCATCCCAAGCTGATTCAGCTGGTGCTTGGCTCAGGAAGAGCCTTTCCTGCCCTTTCTCCCAGGCTCCTTTCATGATCCACATGGCACAGGAGAGCCCAGCTGATGGGCATCAGGGTTTTCCAGCAGAAACTTCTCCACCACATCTTTCTTAATGCCCTGGAGAGCAATTAGTTTAATGGTTGCTTAATGAGTCTGGGAGAGCACAGAAGAGGGTGGATTGGGATCCTGCTTTGTTTCTGCAGCAAACAGCCCTACTCAGAGGCCAGGCTCACCAAGGAGATGGGGGCAGGATCCTTTACACCAGGGATGGGGGCACAGAGATGGGGGACCCTGGTGCTTTGTGGGGGCTTTGCAAAAAGCCAGCAGAGCCCAAAGCCTCCACTCAATGTTCTCCATCACAGTTTCTCCATCCCTGCCCTTCAGAGATGGACCCCAATATCCATCCAGGGCTCCCCTAACACCCCCCATCCCCACCAGTCCCGTGGTGCCAGCAGCCTCTCCTGTCTCCACAGGGCCCCCCATTATCTCCAGCACGCAGACCCAGCACGCCCTGCACGGCCAGAAGGGGCAGATCAAGTGCTTCATCCGCAGCACCCCGCCGCCAGACCGAATTGTGAGTACCGCCCTGGAGCACGGCGGGTGCCTGCAGCCCCTCGGGGTGCCCCGGGCTCACCCCTCTCTCGCTCGGCAGGCTTGGTCTTGGAAGGAGAATGTCCTGGAATCCGGAACCTCTGGGCGCTACACGGTGGAGACGGTGAGCACAGACGAGGGGGTGATCTCCACGCTGACCATCAGCAACATCGTCCGGGCTGATTTCCAAACCATCTACAACTGCACCGCCTGGAACAGCTTCGGCTCCGACACGGAGATCATCCGGCTCAAGGAGCAAGGTGGGCGCTGCTGGGGAGCTGCTGGGGGCTGGTGGGCGGCAGGAATTAGCAGCTGGCTGGGCTGTGACAGTGGGGAGATGCTGTGAGAGGGAGGAGGCGCTCAGAAGAGCTCTTGGGATGCCAAAGAGGAAGTTAGGATGGACGGTGACAAGGCTCCAGCTGTGCTAGCTGTAGGCTTGCATCCTAAGGGCACATGATCTTGGTAAAGGGGCAGGAGCAGGGACAAGCCCTGTGAAGACTCTGCTTGATAAGGTATTCCTGATTTTACCTGTCCTGCTAAAGCTGAGGGTACGGGCTGATCCTGCACCCCTCACTGCCTGTCCACAGTACAAGGTCATGTCACTGCCCCAGGCTGAGGGTCATTTATAGCCTTGGAGAAGCAGGAGTGGCTGCTCCCAGCAGACCCCACTGCCCCACGGTGATGGGAGTGAGCGGGAGGAAGGCGTTTGGGCTGGTGGCTGCTCTCCATCCCGGCCACCAGCCACAATGCCAGCATGTCCCACAGGGCTGGGCTCACACACCCAGCAATTCCCAGGGGATGGCCAGGGAAATTCCACTCTTGGGGCTCTCCACAGCAGGGGAGGGAGATGGCTTGTGTGAAGAATGCTTAGCTCCTGGAGGAACTCCAGTTCCCCTCTATTTTATTAAATGCCAGGGCAGGCAGGTGGATTGTTCTCATTAAGCCGTGATTTATAGGCAAGGCTGGCGTCCAGATTAAATCAGAGCTAAATGAACCCCTTAAAATTAGCCTTGGGCTTCTTCCAATGCAAACAGAGCCAGTGGTTTTTCCAGGTCGTCTGCCAGTCAGCGGGAGCGCTCGGCGCCGAGCCTGGGTCCCGGCGGAGGGCGGCAGAGCCGGCCCCGAGCTCAGAGCTCAGAGCCAGGCATCCCTGCTGGACCGGGGCAGGGATAGACAGCCCTGCCCGGTCAGGGACACTGCAGGATGACAGACAGCCCTGCCCGGGTCAGGGACACAGCAGGGTGACAGAGGGACAGCCCGGGTCAGGGGACACTGCAGGGTGACAGAGGGACAGCCGTGCCCAGGGGACACTGCAGGGTGACAGAGGGACAGCCCAGGTCAGGGACACTGCAGGGTGGCAGAGGGACAACCCTGCCCAGGGCAGGGGACACTGCAGGGTGACAGAGGGACAGCCCTGCCCAGGGACACTGCAGGGTGGCAGAGGCCATCCCCTTCACGGGGCCACCCCGAGCAGAGCAGAGCAGAGGGCTGAGTGCTCAGGAAGGCTGCGGTGGGCACGTGGGCTGTGCAAGGCTGTGGACACTTGCTTTATTTTCAAACAGGTACGGAAATGAAATCAGGAGCTGGTATTCAAGCAGGTATGGAAATCATGAGCTGACGGTGAATGTGAATTGTCCCCAGCCATTACCACACTCGAGGGCCCGGCGTCCTCCTCCTGGCCTGGCAGCTTTCCATAGGGCAGGCAGGGCAGGAAGGGCTGTAGGGAAGCTGCAGGGCAGTGACTGGGGCAGGACTGGGAAGCTGGAGTGGTCCAGTTCCCCCTGTGCCACTGACCCACTCTGGAAACCAGCACTTTCTGTGCCCCAGCCCCCAGGCAGGGAGGGCAAGGCTGTTACTCAGCCATGTTTAAAATGTTACAAAGTCCCATAGACAATAGTCCCATTTTGTCTCTTTGGGACAAAAGCCAAGAGGGGAAAGGACATGTCTCCAGGGTCATTTGCAGACATCAGCTTGGTTCAGCATCATGGGACAGTGCTGGCCAGCAGCAATTGGCACCAGAGCAGCTTTGGATGGATCTCGGGGCAGATGCTGTGGGATGTGCTGCCCTTGTGGTTCCTCATCCTGTGCCCCAGAGCAGGATTCATGGAGGAGCCAGCAATCTGCCCCTCCTCAGCTCACCCATCCCTACAGGATTACCATCCCCACCATTCTGTCACTGCCCCTTTGCAGTTACCTTCATCCCAGGAGAGCCCTGGACATTTTCCCCACCCCATTCCCCGCATGATTCTTCATCATCTTCATCCCCATCAGCACGTGCTTCTCTCTGAGTTCTGCCTTGCAGATTCCCCAAAGCCGGGAGCCAGCCAGCCCTCCCAGGGCCTCTGGCCTCCTGTCTCTCCAGCCCTCTGCTCCATATTCCCCTGGGAAGGCAAAAAAATCCCATGAGAAGCTACCACTGTTGGCAGGAGCACTGCCTAGCAGGTGGCCTCAGACAATCCTGGTTTCTTTGCACCATGGCTCAGCTGCTGGGTTAGAGGATGCTGATTTTAGGGTGAGCTCCTTGAGGCAGCCAGACCCAGCTGCAGCACCTGTTCCCTGAGCTCCAGCTCGAGGCAGCAGAGCACTGGGGGGATTTGCCTTTTCACCACCTGGGCACTCTCAGAGGTTTGGTGGTGGGTTGGTTCAGTGCCACTTGAGTTATATCATCAGTGGCCCAGCTTGAGTGACATGTGATACATCAAGGGACCAGCAGGCCCACAGGAAATCCATGAGCAACATCAGTTCTTTTTTGATCAAGTGTGAGCAGAGCCTAAACTCAATCAGCACCACATGTTTATCACCCTACAGTTCCCAAATCAGGCTCAGGAGCTCCACAGCCATGGCTTAAGTGGCTTTAGAACTCTCCTGTGCCACCTGGATAGGGTAAACAAGGAAGACACCCTTTGCTGACTACACAGTGGATGCTGGTGGAATGACAACTGCCCCCATCCCACCAGTAGGGGACTTGGGAAGGACGAAAGGCTCAGATAGGATCTGTGGTCCCAGGTCCAGGATGAAATTTGTGCCCAACCCCAGCTCCACACCTGTGGGCAATGGGAAATGGTTCCTGTATCAGTCAAGTGATAATCCCTGGGCTTTGCTTCTCAGCTGGGTCACCCTTGTGTCCCCAGGGCCCAGCAGCATTCATGTCCCATCTGTACAGACCGCTGAGGAGAACCACCTCTCTGCATGCATTTTTCCATAAATTCATCCCATCCGTTCCCAAGGCAAGGGCCCCAAGGAGAAAACACCTTCCAAGGAGGTGTCCAGGAAAGTTGTGAGGACACACCCACCTTATCTGGTCATTCCAAACAGGGTTATCCTTCTTTTGGTTCACAAGATCCTACAGAGTGTTTAGAAAGAGAAGGAATGGGGACCTAGAGAAATACCTGCAGCTTTAGGGGAGAGATCTTCGGGATGTAGCTTTATCCCAGCAAGGAGGGCGATTTGTGGTACCCACAGGTGTGGTGTTCTACAGTGTGAGTGCTGCCCATTGCTGCCCCTCCTTAATCCAGCCCAACACTCACTGGAAAGTCAGAGCTATGTCTGGAGGAACTGGAGAGACAGAGCAGGGAGATAACAAGGTTTTTGGGCTCCAAACCTGACCCTCTCACCATAAATGTGGTTTTCCATTCTTCCCCCCTCCCCCTCAGCTCACAAGCAGCTGCCAGGGTCTGCATAGATAAATCAGCTTTGCTGGCTGCGCCACAGCCCAAAATCCCCACCAGGAACTTGGTGACAGAGTTCCTGTGGGCAGGAGGATGTGAGGAAGCATCCCCTGCTCTGCCTCCCACAGACCCTGCCCACACATCCCAGCCCGCAGTGCTTAGCCCCTCCTGTCCCAGCCTTTGTAGCACCCTCAGGAATTTGGGAAGGATGGCAGTTGATAAGCCATGGGAGAAGGCAAGAAATTGGGATTAAAAACAGGCAGGGACTGTGAATGATGACTTAAGTCATCCATCAGCCTGCTCGGATGCCATTCTCTTTGTTAATAATATTAACACAAAGTCTTCTTTTGCTCTTCATCCTTTAGAGAAGCTCATTCATTAACCCGCAGGGCACTAACAAGAACAATCTGCTAATCTGCTCCTCTGGCTCCCCCCTCTTCCCAGGGTAAACTGAGGCACAGAACGAGAAGGGTTGTACAAACTGCAGTGTCCCACGGACATCACCACACAGAGATGGGGGAGCAGGGAAGGAGGCCCCAAAACCCTCCCTGGGCTCATCACTGAGCCCCTTGCCAGTAGCCAGGGGTGGGTCCCTGGGGAAAAAGCCCCCTCTGTGACCTTCATCCCTCTTCATGCTTCCTCTCCTTCCTCTTGCAGAGTCGGTGCCCATGGCAGTGATCATCGGGGTGGCCGTGGGGGCCGGAGTGGCGTTCCTGGTGCTGATGGCCACCATTGTCGCCTTCTGCTGCGCCCGCTCCCAGAGGAGTAAGTGTCACCCCCAGCACGCTGCATCCCTTGGAAGGGCTGGGGGAGAACTCTGGGGAGAGGGTGAATCGAGTGGGTCAGGGAGAAATCAGAGCCTGAATTTACCAACACGATTTTCTGAATTTACTTCTCCGCACAAGCGGCTTCTCGTCTACCAAGTGTCTGCTGCGAACGGCAGCCCTGTGGGAAAAGGGAAGGGTTTATGGAAAACATGCCAGGGTAACTGCTGTTAGTAGCACAGGCAGCTCAGGAGGTGTGCAGGGGACCTCTTAATCTCTCCCTTGGAGAAATCCTGAGGTCCAAGAGGGAGAAGCATCCTCACTGTGCCACATCGGTGATTAAAAACCCTCCACACTTCCACTTCTGTTTTAATTCCAGTTTTCCTGACATGCATACTCCTGGCAGGAATGACAGCCAGCAGAGGGGTTCTTCATGGGACTTGTGCATTTTGGAGTCTGGCTGCAGTGGGAATACAAGTTAAAGTGACATTAGAGATGCAGGTAGAGAAGGAGGGGGTAGCAGTGTGGCATTGTCTGGCCTCATTAAAAAGACACTGGGAAATTAAAGGAGGATGGTTGGCTCCATGAAAAGTTAGCAAACCAGGAGGGAGAAGAGTGTGATTGTCTAGAGCATTCCAAGCCTCTGGGGAGAGGAGGAGATCCCTGGCACTGCTCCCGGCTGGCGAGACGCATGGTACGGATTCCAGGATGCCAAACTCTCCACGTGTGTGCCAGAAAACCCAGTTGTTGTTCTTTTATTTTCCCCCCTTGGAAAATGATTTACAAAGCCATCAAAGGCACCAGGCTGCTCCTGGATTCAATAAGGACACATGGCCCCCCACTGCAGAAATGTGTTTAATTTTCAGTGTGATAATGATGCTTCTCCCTGTTTTATCCCATTTTGTTTTAATTCTCCCAGCATTCATTAGCAAGAATTAATGAATTAAATAGGGGAAGTAATTTATCTCGCTTTTTGGGGAAGGATTGCTGATGGACAGGACCCAAGACCAGACCAGGCCAGTTTGATGTCATGGAGGTCATTTGGCAGCAAGGGACAATGCAAGCACCTGAAGGAAGCAGGGCCAAGCCATGTTCCCGTGTCCATGGGCTGGTTTTTCCCCATGCTGTATTTTTTAGAGAAACAGAGAGTGTGTGGTTCATTATTTCCCTCTCGTTTGATGGAAGCAGATGGTGCAGGGCTCTTTACAGGACACACAATTTCACAGGAATGCCATGACAACAGATCCCAGACGTGGTGAAAACGCCAGGATTTAGACCCTCACAAGCTGGAGGCATACAAGGATGGGCTTCTCTTCAGGGGAAAAGCCTGGAGGGGACAAGAACATCCCAGCCAAATGCCTTGTGTAATTTATCCCCTTGGTAAATCAGGAAGAGACATTTTCCTCACCAGGGCTGGGAAGATAGGTTCTGGAAAGAGGGCACTGGGGACATGGTGGCAGGGTTTGAAGTCCCTTTTCTCCACTGTGCTTCCAGTGCTATCCCATTTAGAAAAGGTGTTTGGGTCTCCACTACACCAGAGGCTGCTGGGTCTGGGCATCTTCCCTGCTCTGGCAGTGTGACTCCCTGGGGAGGGGTCCCTGTGCTCCCTACAAGGCTTCTTTGCTTCTTCACTTTGGGATCAGAATAAGTAAGAAATCACCCAAGAGATCAGCAAAGATCCCTGCTCTGATCTCCCTTCCCTCCCCAAAACCTTATGGGAAGGGAAGAGGCAGACCCAGTTGGGGACAGCAGCAAATCCCGAGTGCAGGTGGGATTCCCCAGCCTGAGACCCATGCATGGGGTGCTGGTGGCACTGAGGCCACTCAGTTCTCCTTCACCTGGCTCCAAAAGCCACTGGAAGCTGCCAAAACTGAGTGTCTCCTTGGGTTTGGGAGGAACTGGGAGCATCAGCAGCTGACCCAGGCCCCAGTGACCCTTAGGGTGCAGAACCCTGCAGAGAAGGTCTTGGATGTGCCAGGTGGATGGGCTTTTGCCCCAGTTTTGAGGTGCTGATGCCAGCTGAGTGCAGTGGCCACTGTCTCTGGTGGCAGGAGGGCAGGAGCACCAGGCTGAAAGGGGAAGAAAGGAATTCCATCACTGTTAGCAGTGTGTGATGTGCAGAGTTATTACAGAGATCAGCTCAGGAATGATGGGATTGACAGAGCACTTGGATATCAGGAGAAGGACTCATTTCCTGCCAGGATGATTGCAGATTCCTCTCCTAAGACAAATACTGCAGTGTTGTGCCACCATTTACAACAACAACCTGGTCCAGGCTGTGGGAACAGCTGTGTTGAGGGGACAAGTGACCCAGCAGTAACTCTGGAGAGGGAATCTCCTGACCCAGCCACTGACCACAACTAACAGCATTGAGGGAGGCAATTCCTGACCGTGTTTTGGGAAAATGCAGAAAAAAAAAAAAAAAAAAAAAAAAAAAGGACCAGGTGCAGACACACCAAGCCTGGAGGCTCTGAAAAAGAAAAAAAATTTACTGCACATCTGTTGTTATATCTTCCATGACTTAAGGCCCCAGAGTTATTTAAGGGGAACACTCCTGGGAGAGGAGCTGCAAGACACTGATTAGCTTCTTCTTGTGATTAAAGGCGGAGGCTCCAGCACCAGGAACGTGGTCCCAGCAGGACAACATTAAAAAAAATAAGCCGTAGTAATTTCCCAGTGAAAGGCTTTGCCTTGTGTCCTGAGCCTTGGAGAGGTCTGGGATCTGTGGGTGTGGAGGACAAGGGATGCCTGGAGAGATGAATTCAAGGACGGAGCTTTGGGCTGGTGCTGGTTACATCATTCAGTTTTGTTTTTGAGATAAAATTCCCGGGGGGTCCGGCCTTTTCTGGACTGATCCCCACAATCCCGGCTTGGCAGGGCACTGCTGGAGGTAGATCTGACAAACCGGCAGTTCAAGGCAGTTTTTGGGTCTGGGAGGGTTGGCACAGCCATCCGGGGAGGTGAGAGCCAGATCCGTGGCTGGGGGCCGGCTTCAAAGCTGTCGAGGTCTCGCTGCTCAGATTTGCCTCCATCCCCGCTTTTCATCTCGGTTTTGCGCCGCCGTTCTGCTCCCGCTGCTCCACGTCTGTGGTTTAATTCTGCTAAAATAACTTGTTCAAAGCACGCCTGACACCTTCAGGGAAGGCAGGGAGTCTCTCCAGGAATGTTTCTCTCTTCTCTCACTGTCATTTCCAGGCTGCTTGGAGATGATAAAACCATCTCTGGCTATATCTGTGCTCATTGCTTGGCCTTTTCCATGTGTTGTCTGCACCCCAGACTGGGGGAGGCTTTTCTCAGGGGTTCCCAGTGCCTGGGCTGAGCTGGTCCATCCCTCAGGAGCAGTATTTCTTATGGATCAGCAGGCTGGACAACGCTTCCACTCCCTGTGAGAGCAGTTCTGCTTCAGCCCAGCCCCTGGTAACAACACCGTGAGTGTGGCAGAGGCCAACCGAGCTCCAAAAGGAATTCCTACAGGAGTCTGATCTGTCTGTACCTTATGGCACCGCAAATATTGCTCCTCCAGCTCTCCGATGGGCTTGATGAGCCGGGTTTATTTTCTCTCGTGCTGCCAGGAATCCTCAGTTAGGTCCCTGCAGAAGCTGCACCACTGCCTGGGACTGACCCCCCCCTTCTCCATCTCCCTCTTCCCCCAGATCTCAAGGGAGTGGTGTCTGCGAAGAACGATATCCGCGTGGAGATCGTGCACAAGGAGCCGGCCTCGGGCAGGGAGGCGGAGGAGCACCCGACCATCAAGCAGCTGATGGTAAGGAATTCCTTCCCCTCCCTAAGCGATTGCTTCGGGCAAAGTCTGATGCCCAGACACACGTCGTTCGGCCCCGTAATAACCACTCAAGGCAAAGGTGCTCCTCCAAAAATCCGGTTCTCAAGATCCACATCCTCTCGCCATAAAAACGCCTCGAGTGAAACTTGGCTAACGAGGAGGGAGAGCTGGTAGGGGTTTATTGCAGTGGCCCATCTGCCCGCCGGGCTAATTGCGAAGCAAATTTGCCACCTCACCTGGAAAGCTGCAGAGGACACAGAACCGGTGAGCACGAGGTGATAACGAGCTCATTAACCAGCGAGGGCAGCGCCCGGAGGCTTCTGTGTGCACAGGGCTGGATGCACACCCGGAACGCCCTTGGGGCCACTCTGCACCTAGGTCTGTAACAACCGGGGAGGTGTCGCCTTCCCGAGGCCACTGCCTTCGCCCGAGGGGACCGACAGACACGGGCAGGGCAAGAGGTGGATGGCTGAGAGCCCAGGAAAGCCAGCTTGCGCCTGGTGCTGGAGCACCTTCGCCACCAGCCCCTCTGTGTGCTGTTGGTCGCTGTTCTCTGTGGCTCACACCCAGTTTGCCTCGGCTTTCACTTCCTGGTGACAAATAGAAGCTGAAAAATGGCAAAGAAACCGGAAAACAAAAAAAAAAAAAAAAAAAAAAAAACAAACAAAAAAAAAAAGGAGATGAAAGAGGGAAGGGGAGAAGGGATTGAAGAAGTCAGTGGCTGCTTTCTAGGCTGCTGGGTGGTTTTTTTCCTCCTCTACCTCTCAATTTTTTGGGTAGCACTTGTATATCCTGCCTGCAAAAGCTGTTCCAAGAATGCCTGGTGGGAAGGCAAGGCTGATCATCGTAGGGTGGGTGGAATTGCTTGTTGAAGGAATTGCTTGCTGAAATTGTCAGGATTGCCAGAGTATTTAGACAGCCAGGGAGCCTCCAAACAATGAGGCAGGAGGAGGTGGAGAGCTGGCAACTTATCCCAGCACCACTGAGGTTCCTGTGCAAGACCCTTTGTTCCCAGTAGGGCTTTGTCTTGAGAAATCTGCAAGTCTGTGGTGGGATTTGCAAGGCTGGAAGGACAGAGGAGGCTGGGGTTGGGTTTGGAGCAATCTGCTGGGATGAAGGGGAATGAGAAGCTCCATGGGACCCTGTACATCATCTGTGTGATCAGCAGTGCCAATCCCAGACCTGGCTCCCACAGGGACATCTGGGATCATCCCAAATCCCACTCCAGGCTGTAACCACCAGGCTGGATGCACACACAAAGCCTCAACAGAAGAGAACGTTTACCACTGTGAGTGAACAAGGAAGAGGATGGTGGTGGGAGGTCAGGCACTGGATCTTGGAAGCCATCCTGGGGACTTTCTTAGGTTATTCACAGGAGCCAGGGGTGATTTCACATCAGCCCCTGCCTTGGTGAGGCTGGGAGCAGGCATGATCCAAGGCACAATCCAAGGAGGATTCTAGCAGGGTGGAAATGGTGCAGAAAAAAATGACAACATTTGTTTGAGAGCTGGGAAAACATGCCTTACAGGGAGAGGCTGTGGAGCTCCTGGGTTTATCAGCCAGACTGGTGAGAGGTGGACTGGTCATAGCACAATGGAACTGCTTAAGTGTGAACAGGGAAGGCAAAGCTGAGCAGTTTCAGATGTGACACAGCAGAGACTCATAGCCTGGCTGGACTGGAAGAGGGAAATTCTTCCTTTCCTGGCCAAATCCAGGCATTTTTCCTGAAAATACTGCAGTTGGAAATGACATCATTGGATCAGTGCTGTTCAGGAGCTGGAAGAGATGGTCCATGGCCTCTGACCCTGATGCTGGCAGGGTTTGGTACAGCTGGGACATCCTACCTGCAGGGAGAAGTCATCAAAGCCCCCTCCCCTGCCTGGATCAGAGCCTCCCCACCCTCAGCTGCCCTCGGCAAGCATGTTCCCAGGAAATACTCCCCAATTCCTTCTCTCCTCAGAGTCTGCAGGGACCCCCTCTGTCCTTCATCCACATCTTTGCTGTGTGCATCAGCTGCTGTGGGCATCCTCCTCTGGCCATCAGACACCCAGTCTTGGATGCCAAACAGGTTCCTGATAAAATGTTCCAATTTTGTCAATGAAATGAGGGATCAAGATAAAAACTTCCTCTAGCTGATGAGGAGCAATAAGACCACTCTAGCAGGAGGAGAAAGGCAGTGCCCAGCACCTCTCTACCCTCCAGGATTTTCCAACTCTCCCTCCTCCCAGTGCCAGCACTATTCCCTCTGCTTCCCCATTTGTCTTCTCCGAGTGTCCTGCGAGATCTCCATCCCTTGAGATGATCTCCTCGCCCTCACCAGTGTTCATCACACCTTGCAGGTGAATAGCAACTGTGACTGTCATCGCCGTGCCGGGGGCTCGGGATCATTAATGTGCATGTTAATGAGGAGCAGCCACGCTGGCAAACAGCTCCTCACTGTTCTCCATCCTAACCCCTTCCCGGCCTCTCGGCCCAGCCCCTGCCTCCAGCACAGCCTGCGTGCTCCTGCTGAATTTCAGGATCTTCAGCACCGTGGATGTCCCTTTGCTCCTCGTTTCCCACCGTGTCCCGCTCTGCCGGAGCGCTCCCGGCCGCAGGGTGCCGGTGACTCTGCGTCCCCCCAAACGCTGCTTCGTCATTCTCCAGCCATCTGTGACCTCGGCAGCCCACCGTGCTTTTCACAAGTAATTATTCATGCATCTATAAATTCATTAACACCTTAGGATACGCGTCACGCTGGCTGATTTGCATATGTTCACATTGCCTCAGCGGCGTTCCCACCCCTGCTCCGAGATCTGTTCTGTCAGGCAGTGCCTACGGGCAGGGAAAGTGCTGCCAGCGCAAAAATGCCTGGTAAAGGGTCTGATCCTGGGGAAAATAAACCACCACGGCCGCGTTCTCCCTCCTGCGGGATGCAGTGCATGGGCACGGCAGCTTCGCTGAGCCCGGGCTGTGAGGAGGGAGATGAAGAGAGAGCATCGTCAGCTCCGGCGTGGCACGGCCGGGTTTATTCCTGTCTGATCCGACCCTGTGCCTCCCACCTGTGAAGTGGGGTTGATAATCCCAAAAGAGCCATCTCCACTCCGTGAGCAGTCAGAGACGATCCCAAAGTGACAGGCAGGCAGAGGCATCCTAGAGATCTCCATCTCTGGATCATCCCTTCCATCAGAGGGGATCCACTGTGACCAGGCAGGTCCAGGCATCACCTTTAGTTCATATTTGGAGTGGAACAGTCAAAACAATCAATCCAATGATAGGTTTATCTTTTCCTGCCTCCTTAAACCCGTCCCTCTGCTCCAAGGGCTGTTCCTAGTTTGTTTACAGCCTTCACAGGTGATCAGCACCAGACACCTTTTCCAGGCAGGTGCTCAGCTCAGATCTCTATGGAAGAGGAAAAATCATAGAAGCAGAATTTCCATTCTGGGCGAGGCTCATTCCTACCTGCATCCCAGTGGACCCAGCATCCCTGACATGTTCCATGTGCCCAGTGGCCACCGCCACCCTGGGCAGCACCGGCAGCCCTGGGCTGTCAGAGCCAGGGTTGAACAGATGAACTGGAGCCGGGCTGCGTCTCCACAACATCCAGCCTCGCGCAGGAGGCTCAGGGAGCA
This sequence comes from Sitta carolinensis, assembly GCA_032173965.1. NCBI lineage: Eukaryota > Metazoa > Chordata > Aves > Passeriformes > Sittidae > Sitta > Sitta carolinensis. Next base: position 7,192,934 of record CM063304.1, read on the forward strand.
TCCTCCCCTCACAGCCGACCCCTTCCAGCGGCACCAGCCCATCCAAAAGCAGGATTTTGGGGAGAGGTGGGACAAAAGCGCGGCGGCTTTTCCTGTGCTGGGCAGCCACACCCACCCCAGCAGGAGGTCACAGCCCTGGGCGACAGAGACCAGAGCCGGTGATAAAGGTGATAAAGCTCCATCGAGCTGGGAATTCCCAGAGGGGTTCTTTATTCATGGGCTTGTTCCCTCCCTGGGAGCAGAGGAAGTCGCTGTGCAAGAATCGTTATCACCATCCCTCACCCTGGTAACGTCTGGCCCGCACAAGTGCTGCCGGGTGGCATCCAATTACCCAACCAGCCGGAAATATTGTAATTAAACCTGGAGCCAGGCGGGGGGAGCCTCTTCGAGCCCGCCGGGTCCGGAGGATACTCAGGGACCTGAAGTAGCAGTTTAAAAAACATAATTGTGTCCACTAATGAAAGCCAAGAATTTAATATCCTGTCGGATTCTCCATCTCAGACGCTTCATTTGGTGGCGCGAAACGCGGGAGAGCTCCGCATTTCCAGAGCGGACCGGGAGGCACGGCACTGCCCCTGCTTCCATCGATGCCTCCCAGCGCTGGGCAGGCGCTCTGCTCCGCGCACGGGATGATGCTGCGCTGGGATGCGCTCCCCGGGAGGTGGGAGCCAGCGCAGCGAGGCGATGCTTCAGCCCCCGGAGGGCGTCCCTGCCTTTCGCAGTGGGGGAGACCGAGGCGGTGGCGGTCTGCAGGGATGCAGTTTGTGACATCCTCAGCCACGCCGATCCAGGAGGCACCGGCGAGGTTTGGACTTTGCACCCCCGCTGCGATGCCCCACTCTTGTGGGGATGGGGAAGGCTGCGGGCAGCGCCAAGCAGGAGGAAGTCCTGGCGTGAGGTTCCCGGGATGGGGACGGCGCTGGCAGGAGGGGATGGTGAGCTCTAACAGGCAGGTGCATCCCCAGCCATCTGCACCGCGAGGCCCGTAGCACACTGGTGAAAAAGAAAGTCATGGCTCTGGAAAAAAGTCCAGGAATGACACTGGAGCGTCCCATGCCAGGGCACTCAGACATCTCTGGTCTCTTTTTCCATGAATCTCCCTCTAGCCCTTCATAATCTCCGTTAATATGAAAAAGAAAGTCATGGCTCTGGAAAAAAGTCCAGGAATGACATTGGGGCGTCCCATGACAGGACACTCAGACACTTCTGGTCTCTTTTTCCCTCTCCCCCTTCATAATCCCCATTAATATGGAGAGAATTTGAATTAACTTCAGTGATGACAAGGAGGAAGTCACACTAACGAGGATCCCCGCCCACTAATGGTGCAAAACTTTAGTTGACGTTAATGACCGGCTGTAATGGGGGAACTGGAGGTTCAGTGATGTGATGATGCTTTGTGGACCTCATGTGGTGATTCCCTGCAGTCCCAAAATCCACGGGGTGCAGCCGAATTCAGAGCATCCTGCCAGCCCCGGGGACAGGCAGGGTCCCCACGGGGCTCAAGGAGCATCCCAGTGCCTGGATCATTCCCACCATCACTTCAAGAGGCAACATAAAATGGTTTAAACCACCACATCAACCCCCACACTAATTCCAGAGAGGTTTGGCCACGGTGGGACTGCCCCCTTGGTTCCCATCTCCCTTCTCCCCTCTCCATCTCTGGGTCAGGCCTTGCCTGCTTGAGTCGTCCACACCAACAAAAAAAACCCAAAACAAAACAAAAATTTAAAAAAAAAAAATCCAAGGAGGAGAAGTGTTTTTTTCCTCTTCATTCCGAGCTGGCACCTGTTAAATCCTTTCGATAGGGTTAACAGCCCCAGTCTCTGCCTTTGCAGAGATGCTTTTGAGGATCGAGGGGGTCGCCGGGGCTGGCAGAGCAAAAACAACCCTCCACGTCCCATTTTAGCTGCACCCGTTTAATCCTCGGCGACACTTGTATTTATCTGGGTAAATCAATGGCTGATACAGGCTTTCTTTTCCCTAGGAAAACTCAGGTACTTTAATTTATTGCCTTTAACAGCCACATCAAAGGCTGTCGGGAGATGAACAGCAAGTGCCGGGGTGAATTTCCACAGCCACTTAACATCTTAAAGAGGAGAGAATTTGGGCAATAAAAGGGAATTTGGGGGTTGATGTGGGGCTGTGATCCCAGAGAAGCCGGGCTGGAGGCATCCGGTGAATACGGAGAAGCTTAAAAAAGGCAACTGAGAAATTGGTTGGTAATTATCCTGTTTCCTGCACAGTCCCGCGTGCTGAAGGAAGGGTAATTAAAGCCGTGGTGTAATTAATGTGCACCTTGCCCCTCCTCTCCGCCTCCTCCCGATCACAGCCAGCCTTCAAAGGAAAACTAATGAGGCGGCCAAGTTCAGCTGAGGAGGAAAGGATGAAAAGAGACGGAAGAAAAAAAAAAAAAAAAAAAAAAAAAAAAAAAAAAAAAAAAAAAAAAAAAAAAACGCGATTTTAGGATTTTAGGGGTGTTGCTTTGGGCTGGCTGGTGCACCCCCAACCCTCTCCACAGTAAATAATTAGTTTTCTGCATTATCCCGGCTTTTTCTGTCCTAAACAGGGAAAGACAATCTGTAACCCAGGTAATGGTGTGACTTCGGGGCTTCAGCCCGGCTCCACCACCCTCCGCCAACGCTGGGGCACCCCTGGGCAACTTGAACCCGCCTGGTGGCAACTTCCCAGTGCCCTGGGGCTGATGAGGGATGCGGGGCTCGCCCCACATGGCCTGGGGGTGATGGGGCACCCAGGGTCAGACAGTGCCTGAGATGCTGACCCCTGCCTGCATCCTTTCCTAGATGGACCGGGGGAGTTCCAGCAGGATACGGTGCTGAAGCAGCTCGAGGTGCTCAAGGAGGAGGAGAAGGAGTTTCAAAACCTGAAGGTGAGTCGGCTCGTGGGGCCTGCCCCTGTCCCCAGTGAAGGAATGGGGTCAGAGCCCCCTTGGTCTCTGCTGGCAGAGGGGCTGCAGCCAGGGGCTGGGAACCCCTCCCCGGGCAGAACCAGCTCATGCCTCACCCGGCACTGCTGCTGCCAGGCTGGCTGTCCTTGGGCCATGGCCCCAGGGGTGGCCTGTCCCACAGGGCTGTCCCTGTGCAGGGAGAGAGGCTCTGCCATGCTGGCACTGTTCTGTGGCCCCAGCAGCTCTCAGGGGTGACATGAAGGTGTGGTGCCAGGACGGTGGTGTGCAAGGGCACTGGTGTCCTGGTCTGCAGGGGGCTGAACAGATTCCACTGGTGGCACAAGGGGGCATTGCTGGATGGTTTGGTGGCTGAAGTATCCTCCAAAGAGGTGCTATGGAAACGGGGAAGGGTCTGGAGGGGTTCATATGAGGAGTGGCTGAGGTGACTTGGCTTGTTCAGCCTGGAGGAGACCAAGGGGAGACTCACCAGGGTCTGCAGCTTCTTCCTGAGAAACAGCTCTGATCTCTGCTCTCTGCCCAGCAACAGGACCTGAGAGAATGGCTGGAGCTGTGCCAGGGGACGGTTAGGTTGGATTTCAGGGAAAGGTTCTTCCCCGAGGGTGCTGGCACTGCCCACACTGCCCAGGGAATGGGCACGGCCCCGAGGCTGCCATAGCCCCAGGAGGGGTTGAACACTGCTCCCAGACACGGGGTGGGATTGCTGGGGTGTCTCTGCAGGGTCAGGAGTTAAGACTGGATGGTCCCGTGCGTCTCTTCCAGCTCAGGATATTCGATGATTCTGATAAATCCCACATGTCCCGGATGGGTGGGCACCCCAAATGCCGCAGTACCCAGGGAGGCCCCCACCAACCTGCCCCACTTCTCCTACTCCCCAGGACCCCACCAACGGCTACTACAGCGTGAACACCTTCAAGGAGCACCACTCCACCCCCACCATCTCGCTGTCGGGCTGCCCGGCTGACCTGCGCCCGGCCGGCAAGCAGCGGGTGCCCACGGGCATGTCCTTCACCAACATCTACAGCACCCTGAGCGGGCAGAGCCGCCTCTACGACTACAGCCAGCGCTTCGTGCTGGGCATGGGCAGCAGCTCCATCGAGCTGTGCGAGCGCGAGTTCCAGCGCGGCTCCATGAGCGACAGCAGCTCCTTCCTCGACACCCAGTGCGACAGCAGCATTAGCAGCAGCGGCAAGCAGGACGGCTACGTGCAGTTCGACAAGGCCAGCAAGGCCTCCGCATCCTCCTCCCACCATTCCCAGTCGTCTTCCCAAAACTCAGACCCCAGCCGGCCCCTGCAGAGGCGGATGCAGACGCACGTTTGAGCCCCTCCGGGGCGCTCGGGACCCTCCCGTGGGCGCCGGGGCTCCGCGCTCGGACAGTCGCGCCCGCCGGCAGCGGCGGTGGGAAGAGGCCGGATCCAGCCCCCTCCACAGAGCGGGGCTGCTGGGCGGGGGAGCGGCCGAGCATCTCCCCCCCCCCTCCCCGGTACATGCTAAGCACAACCCCGCCGAGGATGCGCTGAGCCCCGGGGAGCGTCCCCTCGGCGGGGCTGGGGCCGGCCCGGCCCCTCCGCGCCCCCCCAGCCGCTCGCCTCCGCTTCCCGCTGCCCTCGCCCGCCCGGCTCCTCCCCTTCCCTCGTGGTGTTCGGTGTCCATACTTATAGAGTGCGTTTCGGGGGGTCGGGGGGGTCCCGCCCTGTGGGACAGGAGGGGGGGGGACAGCGGTGGGACAGGGACCCCCCGGGAAGGGCCTCTCCACGCTGTATCGCGGCACCGCGGTCAATACAAGAGGTGTTTCTCGTGGCACGCGTGGGCTGGTGGCCGCCCCGCGGGGACATCGGCTTCCCTGGCACTCTGCCCCGGCAGAGACCTGGCCTGGAGCCTGGTGTGCCATGGTCTCCTGGGGCAGGAAGGGCCGGTGGTGGAGGGAAAATGAGGCACAGGGCAGCTGGGACCCCAGCGTGGGAGCCAGGAGCTGGGGCATCACAACAGGTAAGAGGATGCGGGGACACGAGGGCATAGGGGCATCCCTGCATCTCAAAACTCCCTCACCGCCCCCCCCCCCAGCACACCCCAGGAGTGCCCAGCCCATCCCAGCCTCTCCAGGACTTTATTGGGTGCCAAGCATGAGCCCCAACACCCCCATCCCTGGGTCCCCCCAACACCTGCAGACCCACGGGGGCAGAGGGGACCCTGCATCAGCAGGGAGAAGGCACCAGTCAACCCCTCCATGGTGGGGGGACAGCCCAAACGCTCACCCCTGGAGCCGAGCACACACCAGCCCACCCAAGGCCCCCTGTCCCTGACACCAGCGGCATGCGGGCCCTGGGTGAAGGCTCCACCATAAATAAGCATTTAAATTAATTAAATTAATCTGCACCACCAAAAGGCCCTGGCAGGCCCCGAAGCCAAACACCCCAGGGTGCCCCCACCCAGGGGGACTGTGGGGACGAGTCCCTACGCCAGCGCTAAGGCACAGGACAGGGCCGCCAAGTAAAAAAGGAAATTAAAAAAAAGGGTGATGGGGGAGGGGGGGAATTAAATATTTGTGGGGAGGTCCAGGGCAGCAAGAAGGCAACAGTAGCCTCCAAAGGCTCCCATTCCCTGGGCAGGGAGGGGCCAGGACCCGCAAAATCAGCCCCTCAGCAGGGCCCTCGTCAGCTTATGAGGGAATTAAGGAAAAGAGATTGTCCAGGGCAAGGGATCCTGCCCTAACTCACCCCCTCAGGCCTGCTGGGAGGGAGGACCCCCCTACCCCAAAAAGCCCCTCCAAGTCCTCGGTAGCTTCAGTGTGTCAGTAGAAAAGGTGCTGGGCGCCGGCCCCGCCGGGCTGCCTGCACTCCCGGGAGCTGCCCCAGCCGGGGCGCCCGCGGTCCAGCGCGGCCCCGGCCCCGCCGCCAGAGTCCCGGGGCCGGCACAGGGACGCTGTGCCCTCGCTCACTGCGGCCACGCCGGCGCAGCGTCCCCTCACCGCGCCGCTGCTGTCCCCTCGCTGCAGGGGACGGGGGCTGCTCGCCCCGGGCACCGTGTCCCCCTGCAACCCCTCAGAAGTAGGTGAGGTTCTTGACGAGTCCCAGCTCCAGCATCCTCTTGATGGCCACGGCCTCGTGTGACACGTTGTGTTCCGATGCCTGCGGGACGGGGAGAAGGGGGTGATGCCAGAGTCTGGCAAGGAGGGGCCAGGTGCTTTCCCTCCACCCCCTCCCACCTTCCCACCCTCGACCTTGCCCACCCCACCAGCAGGGACTTCAGCCCCCCAAAAGCAGGGACAAAACCCTCCCAGCCCAATCCCCCTGTCCACAAGCTCTTCACACATAAACTGGGGATGGATCCAACTCCCCATGCCCCCAAAGACATTCAGCTACCAAGAGAAGTTGGATGATGACCATTCAAATGTGGACTTCAACCTTCATCATGACAGGGGAGTGAGAGGAAAGAGCCTCCCACACCATTCAGCATCCTGGCACTGCTCTCCTGGGCTGCCATCCCCATCCAAATGGGGGGAAACAGGGACAAAACCATGGGGCAAACACTTACAGCCATGGACTTGAGCGTGATCTGTTCATAGTAATGGATGGTTTGCTTCTTGTTGGCCGAATCGGGGTAGCCAAAGCCCGCGATGTGCACCAGGTCACAGAAGTGCAGTGCCAAGGTGATGGCCAGCAGCCCTGTGGTGGGCTTCTGGGGGACAGAGAGCCACAGCCTTCAGGGAGCTGCACGGGATAGGCTGTGCCCCCCTCAGGGTGTGCAGGGGGACTGGCCATCCTCACCCCTTACCTGCTTGACCTTCCGTGGTTGCTTCATGGGGAGGTTGAGCAGTTTAGCAGCAGTTACTTCCATGTAGTAGGGATTCAGGATGCGCACTTGCTCTGGGTTGGCGTCCCAGATCAGCGGGGGCTGTTTCCAGAACCCTTTCCGAACCTGCAAGAGGCCAGATGTCCCCAAGCGTGGGGTGGCATGAACAGTTGGAGTCTGGAGCAGCCAGGGAGGGGTTGGACCCAGTTCCCCACCACACTCACCCTCTTCTTGTCATTAAGGATGGCCTCCATCCACTGGAAGTCCATGGGCTTGAAGGGCACGAGCACCAGCAGCGTGTCGGGGTTGTTCTCGGTCCTGGGGTCGAAGTGGGCCGACTCGGGGTAGAAGAGGCGCATGGTGGTCTTGGAGCCCACGTCCTGCTCATAACCATGGACCGGGGCGTTGTTCAGCCTTTGGGACATCACAGGAGTCAGCCCCAGCTGCGGTGGTGCTGGGCAGGGAGCGGTGGGCCGGGCCCAGGGCTGTACCTGATCACGACGTCGTAGGTGTTGATGGTGTCCCCCATGGAGCTGTTGCGGAGCCGGTGGCCGTTGCCCACCACAGCACACCTCCGGCACTTCAGGCTGCCAGAGAAAAAAAACCCTGAATCAACCAGACCTGTTCCGAAACCAGGCTGATTTTAACCCCCAGGGGTGGTTAAACCCGGTGTTGTCCAGTCTCCAAACTTTCCCATGCTCCATCCACCACCCTGGGTTGCAGAGGTTCATTTTGCCAAATCCTGGACCCACAACAGACAAATTTCAACCACCTCCCAAGAGAGAAATGATGAAAAAAAAGAAAGAAAAGCCCCTAAACCCACCCCAGTGTTACCTCTGGATGCTCTCAGGCAGGGAGTAGTGGGTGATGGACAGCAGGCGCAGGAGGACATCTTCTGCAAAGCAAGGGTGAGGACAGGGTGAGGGAAGTGAGGAAGGTGAGGAAGGTAGCTCCTGCCTGGTACAACACTCTGAGTGCTGCCCCATCCCTGCCGAGTTTGCTCTTACTGTTAATCTCAGTTTCAGGCAGATAATCTGTCACTGGGGCTTAGTAAAACCTGGCCCACCCTAAATTTTTTTAGAGGCACCATGTGGCGCCAGGGTGAGGAGATACACACTGCAGAGTCTAAAAACCAAGAAAATAGCTTGGGAATAGTCCCCAGCAAAATCAACCTGCAGATGTCTTTAGGAAAAGGAAAGTTGAAACCCTAGGAGCAGCAGCAGGAAGGACAGACAGACCCCGTGGAGCACTGCCAGCCTTACCACTTCCCTTGGTGCCGTAGGGCAGCTCGTAGAGCGATGGTGTCTTCACCCAAAAATAATCCTTCAGCTGCAAGAACAGTGGGTGATCCCTCGTGTAGCTGCCAAGGAGCAAAGGGTCAGTGAGTCTAGGATCAGGAACAGCACAGGGAGGGGGGCCCTGGCTCTGCATCCCCCCCACTCCCTGCTCCCAGCCCCAAAACTCACTTCCCGATGAGCTGCGCCGCTTTCTTTTCCACCTCTCCAAGGGGACACGTTGTCTTGTTTTCTTGCACAGGGAAATAAAAGCTGTAAAAGAAGAGGTTAATTCAATCAAATGATGCTTGTTCCTCTGCAGCCCCCTCCTGGCAAAAGGGGCTCCCCCACTGTGGGATTCAGGCTGTAAGAGACAGATTTCCATCCAGATTTAAAGCCAGCACTGGCTGGGTATTTATGTGCTGGGCTTGCAGCTTTGCATCAGAAGAGGTCTCTCTTGCTCTGCTCATGAACCTCACACTCCACTTCCCCATCTCCATCAGCATCGCTGCCACTGGGAAGAGAGAGCAGGGCTTTCCCATCCTCCTGGGCTCAGAAAAGCCCCAGAATCTGCAGAAAACCCTACAGAGCCCAGCCACCACACACCGAGGGGGAGCCTCGTTTGTGTCCCCCATTCTCCAGCAGCAGCTGAGGATGCTGCCACCTCCCCAGTCCTCTCAGATCCAGGGAATCTGCCACACTCTGGCACCCCAGAGCAGGATGGGCAGGAAGAAGCTGCCTGCCAGGAGTGAGGGAAAGGGCAGGAGGTCCTTTAAACTTGAGTAAGAAGCACTCACAGCTGTATGTACCTGTCTTCCCGGTAGATTGAGTACCAAACCATCACCAGAAACAGCGCCAGCACCCCGAGTATCTTCCCTCCTGCACGCCCAGAGGGGAGGGGGAGAGAAAAACCACTGTCAGCCATGGGGTTAGATGATTGCTTGTGGGGTCCCAAGCATCCCTAGCTAGGCCCAGGATGGCAGAGCCTTCTCCTCAGGGAGCAGGGTTGGCTGGCACCACGACCCAGCAAGGAGCAGCTCTAAGATGTGTCAGGTGGTTTCAGCCCAGGCTTAAATGCCACTTTGATGTTTCTGTTTCCTCCTGCCTGCTTTGCATCAAAGCCTAGGCAAATATCCCTTTTTCCATGTGCCTCTGCCCCATTTCTGTCCAACGAAGTCCAAGGGGTTCCACGCGCCCAAGCCCAGAGATCAAGGTCCCCAAAACCACCCTCCGTGACCTTCTCCTGTGATACCCCAGCACTCCATCACTCCACCAGAACCACAGCAAAGCACCATCCAGCCCCCAGATTTCCAAATGCAAATTCCCCAGGCTCCCCATCCCTGCTTTGACAGAGGCAGCTGGGATCCCCTATGGGACTCACGAGACTTGTTGATCATTTTTATCAGCAGGAAAGGGATCAGGCGGGGGCCAGAGCTCTCATCGTGGCTGGTCACCTGCAGCAGGAAAACAGGGAAAACCCATCAGAGCTGACCCTAAAACTCCATCCAAGAGGCATCACCCTCTGCTTACCCATCACCCCCTGCTTGCAGACCAGCAGGTGCAAGGGTCCCCCAAAGAATTTATTTAAATTCACATTTCTTTGCTGCTCTTTAGAGCGTATCAAAGCCAAGCAAGCGGCCGCACGTCCCAAGGAGCTTCAGCCCTACAGGTTAGAGGCCAAAGGAAAAAAAAATGAATTAGAGAGGAAAAACAAGCCCCCAGTGGGGTTTCAACCACAAAATCCCATGGGGGGAGACTTTAAGCCCAGCTTAAGCATCCTGGCACCAGCAGGTATGAAGCCCAACGTGCCACCACAAAGCCAGTCAGAAGGGACAGGAGCAGCTGAGAAGGATCACACTGAAGAGCATCACGTACTTGGGGAGCCTCCAATGCCTTGGATTCACCCATCCTGGCCCAGGGAAAGGAGGTGCTGCCAGCTCAGTGCCCACACAAACACGCCCAGGCAAGTGGAGCCACTTTTGTCCTCCTCCAAAACCTCTCGCTCCTGGAATAAGGAGCAAAGAGCCGTGGTTGGAGCCATCCTGGGATGAGCTCATCCCATCCTGCCAGGATGGAAAATGAACTTCCCAGGTGGGAGAAGCTTTGGGGTACAGGGGAGGCTTTGCTCCCTGTACCTGCCTTGTACCCTGTACCTGTGAATCCTGCTCTAAGCCAGGCTCAGAGATGGGCTTGGCTTTGCCACAACTGAGCTCCTCCTGGCTCTGACCATCCAGATCTCTGTGTTAAACAAACAGGGGAAAGGTGCACACCCGGGCAAACTGTCTCTCAACCAGAGCCTGCCCTTCAGAGGCTCCAGGGATTAGTCACCTGCTGAGGGAGGGCACCCACCTCATCCCCTCCCTGCCCAAGGGAGTGCCCATAACAAACCTGACACCTGCCAAACACCTGGCAGCCTCGGCCAGCCAAGAACACCAGGTTTGGGGACAAAAATGTATCAAGAATGAAGAGAAATGGGACCAAAGATGGTCCCACAAGAGCCAGGCTCTTCCCTTCCCTGCCACGGGCTTCTGGAGTTAAAAGGGCGGGAGAGCAATTAATTAAAAAGGGCAGGAAGGGCAATTTAGAGGCAATTAAGGACAATTAAACCATACTAAAAACAACAGGACAGGACACTAGAAAAAGAAAATTGTATCCATTTGACAGCAGAAGGATGGGACAGGTGAGGTTGTACCCTAGGAAAGCACCTCTCTCCCTCTGAACCACTTCTCCTTCATAAAACATGAAAAATTGTGTCCCACCATTACCTGGGGGCTCCAGAAAGGGGAAGCAACCCCCCCCCCCTCCAAACTTTCGCCCTGGCTCTTATCCTGCATCTGTATTTCCAGCCTCAACAAGCCAATCCTGCTTGGGAAGATGAAACCCATGGCTGGATCTTCAAGGGTGGGAGCAATACAGGGAGAAGGCACAGGAGGGTCTCACCCCTTTATGTTACAACTGCTTGGAAAAAGTAAAATTAGGGGAAGGTAAAAAGCAGCTTGTGCTTCCTGTGGGGTTTTGTTCTTAGCAAAACTGGCCACAAAAGCCCCAGGCTGCCTCATCTGGAGGCTGGGGATGCTCCTGGGGTGGCCTGAGTACCCCTGTTTGCCCAGGGCTGGGAAACTGCTGATCAGGACCTGATTTCAGCACCAAATTCACCCCCCAGCTTCATCCTTGGGTGCCAAAACACCCGGCCAAGTGCACTTCGCCCCTTCCACTGGTGAAAACACTGGGAAAATCCACTCTGCCCACAATGTTTGCCTTTACATACCAGCTTTTTTTTAAATAATATTTTTTGACAGTGTTATGATCTTTTCCCAGGCTTGTATGCACAAGTTGGGCCTGATGCAAAACTTATCTAAGGCAAACAGGGCCAATAATCCCCGAGGAGAAGGAGCGTTGTTTAGTGAGGCGTTTGGGGAATGCGGTGCAAAACAGAGCACACCCGGCTGCCCCCGCTCCCAGGGAGCCTCTGGAATGAGTCTGAGCTCCCCACAGCCCAAACCAGAGCAGCTGCTGAGAGCAGCAAGGTCTGAACACCCCGAGCCAAGTCCTGTGTCCTCCTCGTAGGGCTGCTGGAGGGAGCAATGCCGAAGGGTCCTGCTGGTCCCCACAGCATCCCCAGTCCTGCAGCATCCTCAGAGCCTACAGCACCCCTGTCCCATCACAGCACCCTCTGAGCACCCTCTGAGCATCCCTGTCCCATCACAGCACCCTCTGAGCATCACAGCACCCTCAGAGCATCCCTGAGCATCCCTGTCCCATCACAGCACCCTCAGAGCACCCCTCAGTGCTCCTGTGTCGTCACAGCACCCTCAGAGCATTCCTGAGCATTCATGTCCCATCACACCACCTTCAGAGCACCCTCTGAGTATCCCTGAGCATCCCTGTCCCATCACAGCACCCTCTGAGCATCCCTGTCCCATCACAGCACCCTCTGAGGAGCATCCCTGTCCCATCACAGCACCCTCAGAGAACCCCTGAGTGTTCCTGTCCCATCACAGCACCCTCAGAGAACCCCACAGCAACTTGGTCTCACAGCATCCTCAGAGCCCTCCCACAGCATCCCCAGTCCTGCAATACCCCTGTTCCTGCAGCATCCCTGGTGCCCCACAACGTCCTCAGAGTCTCCTCCTACTGGCATCCCCATCCCATCACAGTATCCTCCAAGCCCCCACAGCATTGTTTGAGCCTCCCTGAGTATCCCTGTCCCATCACAGCATCCTCAGAGCCTGTGCAGCATCCCTCAGATCCCCCAACACAACAGCCTCCCTGGATCCCACTCTGCAGCATCCCTGTCCAGCAGGGAGAGACTCAGCACCTGCTAGGATCAACCCTTGCTCCCCCAGGATGTTCCAGGGCATCGCCTGCCCTGCCAAGCCCCAAAGCTGGGGGGAAAGTCCCAGCTGGATTCAGCTCCCCACACCTGGAAGAAGGGACTGGAGAAGCCCTTCTTTGAAGTTGGAGGATGCACCCCCACAGCCCTGCAGGCTGCAATTATCTCTGCACAAAGGAGCCAAAAGCCCCATGGCCCATTCCCCCTTCTCTCTCTCTCTTCCCCACCCCGAGTTCTGGGAAAGCCCCATCCCAGGATGCTGCAGAGGCAGCTCATGTCCAAGCCCCACGCAGTTTCCCTGTTTCCCTCCGACCTGGAGCAGCGTTTTGCCTCCCTGTTTCACCATGTCCCCTGGGAGATGCCAGCAACATCCACACAGACCAACCCTCCTGCCTGGGGCAAACCCAGAGAACTTCATCCTTGATCTCCATCCACCCATTCCCATCTCCCCCCATGGCCTCGATGGCTCCAGCATTTTCAGATTTAAGTCATGTCAATCCACAAAGTGGCAGCAAGCACCTGCCAAGCTGCTCCCAGCCAAAAAAAAAAAAAAAAAAAAAAAAAAAAAAAAAAAAAAAAAAAAAACAAAAACAAAAACAAAAACAAAAACAGAATTTAAAGGCATGGAACAAGCACGGGGGTGGGGAGTGGTTACAAATTCCCCACACCATCCCAGCATGGATGGATGGTGATCCCAGGCCATCCTGGCAAAGCATCATGGACCAGCAGGCTTGGTACTTTTATGTTTCCATGGTAACCTGTGGCTTGGGAAAAGCATGACATGAGGCAAGGACACCTCTCCTGTGCTCCCACCATCCCATCCCACATGCCCACGGGACACGGAGCCACCCACTGCCTGGTCCAGCTTCCCTGGGTAAGAAGGATGCTCGCTGAAAACTAAGCACCTCCAACAGTTTATCCCAAAAAAACCATGCCTTTATTTTTAACTGAAGGAGAGTTGGATAGCACCCGAGGAAGGGCTGCACTGGCAATCCCTGAGGATTCACTCTCAGCAGTGAGAGCCAAAGGAAGAGAGCCAGCCAGCCAGGACAGCACGGACCCCTCCAGTTACAGCCACACCGTCTCTCCCGAGCCTTGCAGGCACACGGAGCTTTGGGGAACCAGCAGGGCAGATCCTGTGCTCCCTGAAGGAGCACAACACCCAGGATCGGCGGCACAGCAGCAGTTTAGAGCCCTGGGACCCCGCAAGCCGCCGTCCCGCGGGTGTTCCACCGCCGCCGCCCGGCAGGTGCGGGCACGCCCCGCCCGGCTCAGCCACCGCCCGCCGGAGCCTGAGAGCCACCCGGGAGGCGGCCGGGGGCCACCCTGCAGGGAGAGCATCCAGCCACTGCCTGGGCTTGGCACAGCATCAAAGATACACAAATCCCCAGCCTGGCATCCCAAACCTTCCTCGCCCCGGCTGCTGCGAGCTCACGGTGCTCGGGGAATTTTTTCTTTTTTTCAAAGCTGGGAAGAAAGTCTTTGTGGGATCACAACAACCACCACTGCAAGCCCAAAAGGCAGCAGGGATCAGATCTGAGACACCCCCCCCCCCTCCCAAGAGATGTTGCATGGGATGGGGATACTGGCAGGGAAAGAGGGACATCGAGGGGCGACCAGGGATGCTGGGAGGGGGCAAGGGAGGCCATAAACCACAGAGCAGAGGGATGTCAGGAGCCAAAGCTGCAGTGCCATGGGCTGGGGGAAGCTGGAGAGGGTCGTGAGGACACAGCACTGCAAAACTCAACTCCACTGGGCATGACCCCACAGAGGGTGTGGAGCCAGCCCGGCCTGTGCACTGATAGCCACATTTATCCTAATTTAAGAGCCCTTCGAGTCACTTTAAAGGAATCTTTAAAGGAATCTTAATTGCCTCTTTACTCGGAGAGGCAGCGCTGTTTCCTCTGCCGTGGTATCCCAGGCACACAATAACCCAGCCAAAGATTTACGATAGGGGAAAACAACCCCTCGTTGGTATGTGAGTGTTAACAAAACATTTACCCATGACCAGGCTGCAATTTTGAAGGTGGCAACAGCAAATAAGCTCAGGTACAGCAAGTATTTCCACACTGGCAGGTCCTCAGGATAAATCCATACTGCTTCTGCCTTCCCATGGCATTATTGGTCTTAATGTGCTCCAGAGCGATTCACACCAGCCCTGGCTCCATCCTCTCCTCTCCCCCTATGATTTTTTCAATCTTTGCAGCAGAAAAAACAAAGGGATGGGACACAAATTCCTTCCTACAGCCCCAAAACACTGGCTGTGTGGGTACACCTGATCATCTCAGAGCTCTGGGGTAAACCCAGGCCATCATGGAGCTACAGGGCTACGGTTAAGCTACAGTGTTAGAGATCATATATTATTGTTTTTATTATACAGGTTAAATCACTCTTTTCCTATTTAAGGCACTGAAGAAAAGACCTTTCCTTGCTGTATGCAGCTCACTACCCCCTGGAGGTTATGGCCGAGCTGCTGAAGAGAGCAGAGCCACCCATGGGGAGACAAACCCCTGCTAAGGAGATGAGGGCAGTGATAATGTGACCTGTGGGATTCCATCCCTGATCCCCTGACATCGATCCAGCCACATCCTTCTCCTGCCTGCCCCGTCCAGCCCCCCCTTTGCTGCCACCCTCACCTCAGTGCAGTGTTTACTCTCCAGTACCTCCATCCTCAGGGATCACCCAGGGATGCAGCAGCAGCAGCAAAAGCAGCTTTGGCAACACAGCTTTGAACTTGTGTTTTGGGCTAAATCCCCAAAAAGCAGCAGAAAGGAGGAGGCAGTAAGCTGGGGGAGCAGGCAGGGTGCTGGCAGCCTCTCCCCACTCTCCTGGGGGCAGCAGGCAAAACATCCACTGGGAGCACCACTCCCTTACAGTTCTGGAAGGTAAAAACTAAACTGTGGAGATGCTCCAGCCCATCCCCAACCCATATTCAAGCAATGCCCCAGCTCTTCTGGGAAGAGGAGTGGGAAATGAAGGGATATCAAGCCCCAGGGATGAGTTATCCTGCAGGCAGCTCCTTCTCCCAGTGGCTTTTGACTCTGGGGGTACCCTTTTGGGGGCTCAGAAGCTGCCTGCAGTCGCCATGCCCCTTGCAAGGCTCGCATGCAACCTGTTTCCTGTTTTGTACTGGATTCAGAGGAGCGGAACCCCCAGAGCAACCCCACAGCCTGATTTGCCCACTCCTGGGTTCTTCTCTTTTCTCCCGTGCTACCAGCACAGAGGTTCACAGCAAATAACCTGGTCCATCACTTTGCTCCCCCAGCATCACCTCAGTGCTCCGTTAAGCCTCGCAGGGAGGAGGATTCCCATCCCAGGGAGATCTTTTCCTGCATCCCCAGCGGCGGAGAGGCTGAAGCCAGTCCGGGCAGGGCGGGGATGATCTGGCAGCGAGTGGCGGCTACTTACGGCCCGTCCTCTGGGTCCAGGCGGAGCAGGCGGGAGCTCGGCGGGACCTCCGGGGCCGTCCTCTCTTCCCCTAGGAAAGGGAGAAAGGAGAACACGCTGAGGGCTGCAGCCATCGGGAAGGATGCCCGGGAGGCTGCGGGTGCCCGGCGGGGCGGCTCGGAGCGCCGGGGCCACGACCAGCCGGCACCGGGGCACAGAGCGCTCCGAAAAGCCACACTCCGGAACGACACCCATCTCCGGAAAGACACCCATCTCCGGAAAAAAGCCACCCATCTCCGAAAAGACACCCACCTCCCACCCTCCTCGGCCGGCACCGGCAGCCCCAGCCGGGATCCCAGCCGCTCTTAAGCAGGAGGTGTGGCCGATCGGAGCGCAGACCTCGCCGCAGCTTTCCCCAACACCCCTTAGCCTTTCACACCGAAATCCCCTTCCCTGACTCACTCAGACTTTTAGGGAGACCCCACGAGACGGAGCGGTGCCCTTCCCCAGGGAAACGGAATGCAGCTTTCCTGCCCTCCGGCGTAGAGGACGCTCCTTATTCCCGCATCTCTGGCATCTTTTCCCCCAAAACTTTCCAAACTGCACATCCTAGCACAGCACTGTAATATCCTTATGATTCGGGGGAGGAAAAAGCCCTGCCGAGAAACCACACACAGAAACCCTCCTGCCATGCTGCCACTCAGAGAAAACCTCTGCTCTGCACCCCAAGCAATGTTCCCAGGTAAGGGAAAAAGAGCCAGGCAGTGGAGCAAGCCCACTGCTACCCCAGTTAGCCCCTGGGCACCTTTGCTCTTCCCCCTGTGCCCCAGGGATGGATGGGGTGTGGTGGGAGTCACGGCTCTCCCCAAAAAAACACACGAGAGGGAATGTCAGCTCATTTCAGTGCAAGAAACAGTGATGCAGGTGAGGAAGACAAGTCTGTCAGCTGCTCCTTAAGCCCAGGCAGGGGAAGGTGCTTCCCAGGGAAATTTGTGAAAGACCAGAGGTTTCCTCACCTCCTCCATCTCCTCCAGCTAGAAAAAGCAGAGATGAGAGAGGTGCGAGCCTTCCCCACAGAATGCTGCCCTCTTAATATCTCATCAATTTAACACAGAGAGTTAGATCCTCGTCGGAGGGGTGGGGAAGGAAACCACCCAGCAGCCTGAGATGGTTTCTCACGGATACTTCTCTCCAGGGATCAGGCTTTCTGCACATGCCCCGAGTTGACAGGGATGGCTACCTCCCAGTGTCACACCTCCCCTCTCCACCCAAAGAATCTTTGCTTCCTCATTCCGTCGCTGTTTGCCTTGGGGGGTTATTAATCCCAAGGGCTCAGGGCAATCAGCAGCCAAACCAAATGCACTTGGGGCCACAAAATTCACCTCTGGCACCAGGGTCTTTCCAGAAGCCCTGAATCCACCAGAGCACCCAACATTACCGCCTCTGACACAGAGCCTTTTCATTTAGAGCTATAAAATATAGGATCCACTAACGAGGTTAAACTCTCCCTGGGGAACTCCTGCTAAAGCACTTCATGGCACAGCATCAGCCCCTGCTGAGGATGAGGATGTTCAAAGCTGACTAGGGGTTCCAGGAGGATCCTGCAGCCCTGGATGAGCAGGAGACTGTGATACATTGAAGCACATCAGCCAGGCAGGATCCTGGTGGATCCAAGGTCTTGCCCTAAGCTGGTCTTTCCAGCTCGACTGGAAGAGCCAGGAGCTGGATTGCTGCCGGTCTTCCAGGGGTTGTTTTCCAGCTGCCCGAGCAGTTTCCCTGCCATGAGCCAATGCAATCAGTCGTTCCCAGCCCAAGGTCCAGAAAAGTCCCACCGCGGTTCCAGTGCCCACCAGGGCAGGAGCTGCTGTCTCCTCCACTCGCCGCAGGCAGCTCAACCCATCTGGCAGCTGATCCAGCAGGAAATGAACGTCGCATGTCCCAGACCCCTCAAAAAACCCTAAACGAGCTGGATTTTGCTCCTTTCCTTCTCCAGCTGTATTGCTAGCCTCAGTTTTCTCTTCTGCCTATTTAAATAACAATTTCCAAATTTGAGGGGGAAAAAGGCACCTTCTGCCCACTCCCCAACATCTCCCTCCAGGATGCCCGTGACTTTGGGCAAAAAAACCCAATGGGCACATCCCTTCTTGTGTTAAAGACTAAAGCCAGCCAGAACTGACCCTTTGAAGGGCTCAGCCCCGGTGTAGGAGCATCCCAGCAGGATTCCAGAGACAGGAAGGGACACACACAGGGCAGGGATGAGACTCCAAATTCCTCCTGTCATCATCCTCCCCATCGAGGACCAAATCCCCCCAGGGCTGTTAAAACAGGGGAGGGGGAGATGGAGACCTCTGGCCCTTGTGCCCACCAGACCTGCAGCGAGG
This sequence comes from Sitta carolinensis, assembly GCA_032173965.1. Taxonomy (NCBI): domain Eukaryota; kingdom Metazoa; phylum Chordata; class Aves; order Passeriformes; family Sittidae; genus Sitta; species Sitta carolinensis. Next base: position 7,211,026 of record CM063304.1, read on the forward strand.
CAGCCATCTGTCCGTCCGTCCCTCGGTGCTCCATCACCAGCGCCAGCCTCCCTCAGTTAAAACTACCTCCCGAGGGGGAAGAGAGCAAAAGCCAGGCTGGGAGGGGAATAAAATCCAGGTGAGCTCATCTCCTCCAGAGAAAACGTCTCCAGTTGGCACAAGCAAGGTGTTTCCAAGCCCGGCACATCCCTCACGTCACTCCGGTCGCTGGGGCCCTGGGACCAGCAGCTTATTCATTCAGCAAGTATTTAATGGGAGATAATCCAGCAGCTTCCCATCCATCCTTTGGCTGAGCCAAAGGTGTAATTCCAGCGTGGGAATTATACTTTGGGAAGAGGTTTCACTAATGGTCATCCCAGGGGATGCTCCCGGTCCAAGACAGCATGAAAAGACCACCACCAGCAGAACCCCCATGCCCCAACCCTGTGTTTCTTTAGTTCTATTAATAATTTATTGAAGTTATTAAAAATAAAATAATTTAATAAACCTATTTCTATCAAATCCCTGAGAATGGGAAGGAAAGCAAAGCTGCCCAGCCAAGCCGGATTATCCAAAGCAGCCACTGACCTAAAAATAAACCACTGCTATTTAAGGATGAGCCTCCCACAATAACCACCCCCCACCCCAAAAAAATAAAAGGAAAAAATAGACATGCTCCCAAACTGGGGTGCTGAGCATCACCCACCACACCAAAAAAAAAGCCTATTTTGGGTTCAGTTCCTAGCACAAGTCTGCACTTCCAAGAGAACAGCATCCCCAGGCTTAGTGCTGCTGATTTCCGGACACCCCATGCAAATAAATAATTAAGATTTAAAGCTGTGTTTGCATAATACAGATAATCTGTCGATTTAACTTGTAAATGCAGGGGGGATTATACAGCAACGTTGTTAATTAGGCAGCAAAGGGGCCGGGGAAGCCCCAGCTCCAGGGTAAATGCCAATGGACCACCAGGGTGCTGAAGAAGCCGAATGTGCGGGGGATGCAGGGCTTTGGCAGGGGGGCCTGGCCCTGGGGCAGGTGCCGTGGTGTTCAAAAACCTCGTTGTTTGTCCATATTTTAACTGAAAATCCCCCCAGCTCCCCCAGCCCTTCATCAGGAGCTGCCCATCCCCTCCCACTCTGCCTGCACCACCCAAGCCCTTGAGGGCTGCCATCACCCCACGAGAAAAAAGGCAGTGGAAAAGGAGCCCGGGGTAAGATTTCTGAGGACAAATCACATCTTCTTGTTGCATAAAGAGCCTGCTCTGACAGCCGGGCTCTTGGCTGCCCTTGGCTCCCCCACCCCAAATACCAGACCCCGCCAGGGAGCAAAACCTGTTGAGCCCGAATATGCCCGAACAGACAGTTCTTTGTGATTCTTTTTTTTTCCCCTGTCTAGTTTTTGGTTTGGAAGCAGCACTGGTGATCGCACAGGGATGGGCCAGAGGACTTCCCAGCCCTTGGCACTGCTCCTGACGCCTTGTTCGAAGGCAGCACCACATTTAACCCCTACAGCCTTTCACCGCCCTTCATTTCTGACACCATCCCACCTCCCACACCCTAGTCCTGTTCAGTCCTGCATCCCCCAAGTTCACTTGCATCCCTCCTCTCTGCATTTTTCTCCCTCACTTCTCACTTTCCTCCTCATTTTTCCCGTCAATGCTTCAGTGCTTTCTTCCATTCCTGACACAGATCGGTCTGATCCATCCTTATGCCACAAAATCCCACCCACAGACCACAAGCTGGGGGGTCAGATGCGCTGGGGGTTTAATCCCCACCCAGAGGTGTTTTATGATCCACGGTGCAAATGCTGGGCTGGCTGGGTGCACACAGCATCAGCAAAGCCCCAGAGCAGTGTTTAAGGCTCCTCGATCTTGCTCAGCACTCTCCTGCCTCAGTTTCCTGCCATCTGGGGGCTCAGGGAAGCTCCACCCCACTGGCAATGCAGGCAGAGGGTGCAGCCAGGGATCCCAAACCCCAAACTCCACCCCAGCTCATTTACCTCCATTTTTGAAGGAATTTAAAAACCACCCGATGTCGCAAGCAGCTCAAACCCTGACGGAGGATCCACCCCGGGGCTCCGGCTTGTGCAACACCTCGGGGTGAGTTCCAACCTCCCGCCACTGGCATCAGGCTCTGGTTAAAAAATTAAGGCTCGGCTTACTCAGCCTGGCCGGATATCGGGATGTCGAATCCAGCCGGGAAAACTTCAGCGGGCTGGGGGAGACATTTTGCAAGGGGAAGAGCCGGAACAGGAATGGCATCTGGAAGCGATTGAAGGCAAGGAGCCTCTCCCTGGCGCAGCAGGGAATTCCAACGGCGTGAGCTCAGGTTAAAGCCTCCTTCACAGACCCAGGATTAAAGAGAAGAACCAAACTTCAGCACAGATATGTGTTTTTAAACCTACAAAAAACAAGGGAAAGCAAGCAAGCAGCTTCCTGCTTGGTCTTATCTGGATGTGGTTTGGTGATTTAGGGTCATTCTGACTTGCAATAAAAAGAAACCAAAACTCCAAAAAGTAGCAGAAATATTTCCATGGATTTGTGGATCTAACTTCTGGTGTGGTGTCAGGAGTCTTCCTTCAGCGCTACACCATCCATCCCTTGGGACCACTGCATCCCATCTCCAAGCATCCCTTGACAGCGCAGGCTGCATCCCATGATGGTCCAGGAGCATCCCAGCATCCTCAGGATGGCACGGAAGAGCCGATGGAGGCTGCCAGGCTAGCTTGGACCGAGCATTCCTCGGCAGGAGCTGACGCTGTGGGGAGTCCCCGGCCCCTTCCAGTCCTCCCTGAGTCGAGGCACAGGGAGCAGCAGTTGGTCGAGCAAACCTTCGCCGGACAGCCCGGCAGAGCAGCTTCTGGCAGAGCAGATCCACGGGGGTGGGCAGAGTCCGGCCCCGCTGCGGCCGCAGCCCTGCCCCGCTCCATCCCGCTCCATCCCGCTCCAATCCCGCTCCATCCCGGCCGGGAGCAGCGGCTGCGGCTCGGGGATCTCCGGCAGACGGCAATTCTCATCCTGAAGAGCAGCCGCAGCCTGCGCCAGCCCGCAACCGCTGCGAGCATCCTCCAGTGCGAAGGAAAACCAGGATGGAGAGTGGCTCCTTTGGTTTTTCCGTTCCCTGACAGCCAAATGCCTTTCTCCTTCCTCCAAGGAAACTTTCCAGCCCAACCCCAGTCACATGCAAGGGGTCAGCAGCTGGAAAAGCAAGAGATTAGCAAGTACTGGTTTTTTTTTTTCCTCTTCCCTCCCAAGAAGACACAAGATTTTCTGAGAAAATGCTCAATAAACACGAGGATTACAGCTGGAGAACAGAGAAGTGTGAAAGTAAAGTCACGGGAACTTAAGAAACACCAAAAAAAAGAGAACCAGAAGTTGCAACAACCAGCATAAAAGCATCAAATAATTTCTTTTCCTTACTGCAAAACCACAACTGCTCACACAAGTGTCCCTGGGGCAGCATTTGTGGGGGGGGAGGTCCAAGCCTGGAATGGGTAGAGTGGGATGGGATCCCAGAGGATCCTGGTAAATCCAGGATGCCAACCTCTGCAGGAACCACTTCCCTGCTCCTTACACAGCCATCATGCTACATCCAGAGGTAAAAAATGAAAGGGAAAAAATAACATAAAATAAAACTTTTTTTCTTTTTTTCAAAGCACAATAGGGAAAGCTGTGGAGAAGCAGATTCCATGCTGCCAGCCTGCATCAGCTCTGGAATATTCGGAGCTAAAGCAATGGGACCATCACTTCATCAAAGAGAATAAGCAGCAGAATACATGGGATTTAGAGATATTGCCAAATAATTAATTAGCAGGATTCAACCTGAGAATTGCTGCCAGCTGAAAACCTCTGAACAGAGGCATGGGGAAGGCACTGGTCTCAGCATTCCCACATCCTGCAGCCTGGCATCCACCTCTGATGCTGGTTGCAAGAATGGGGATGACACGAGCTATAAAAATACAGGCTTGTAGACGTCAGTACAGCTGCTCCAGAGTTCCAAATGGATGTTTCCCCTCCAGGGTGGATCCTCCAAGAGGATGCTCCAATCCCAGCTGTGGAACACACCCTATTTACAGATCTCCATAGTGGACATCCCTTAAAATCAGTGTCCACAGAGAGTTCCTCCTTTTATGTTTACATTTGCAGAGGCATTATTTCTCAGAATTCCATGCCTTGCTGGAGCAGCTGCTATTAACTCCCTGCCTGAAGCTGGAGGAGCAAGCTGCCCTCTAATGATGCAGATAATTAGGGACAGGGGTTAGGGAGAGTCCAGCAAAGCATGTTGATCCCATCCTACGGCTTATAGCAACATGAGGAGCTCATTAAACATTGGACACATTGTTAGAAGCCTGGGTAGGAAGAGGACAACTAAACCATGATTTCTGTCACTGATCCCAGGTTCTGGCCAGCCTGGGGTGCCTGTCCCATGGGCACCCTTGGCAGAGGAAGCTGGCAAACCTGGGCAATCAGTCACCACAGGGAGAGCCCAGCAGAAAAGACAGGGAAATTCAGCAGAGCTTCCCAAAAAGCTCCACCACAAGACTTTATTCAGCTCATCTCACCAGGAGATGGAGATCAGATTTGCCAAGCAGCCAGCATCAACCCACCGGGCATCACCCCACTTATCCAATGGGAGAGATGGTGTCCGAGCTGAGTAGCACCAAAAAAAACACCCAGAGGGAAAACTTTCCTTTGTTCTCCACTCCCCAGAACAATAAAACACCACTGCAAAGACCTGACATGAGATCAGTGGGGAAAGATGCAGCTGGTCCTTTCCTGCTTGTCTCGGGGCAAGCATCCTCATCCCTCCCTGGAAGCAATCCTGTCCCGCGGGAGAAGAGGGCTCCAGGCACACGCAGTGGGACGGGACGGGGTTCATCCTGCACCAACATGCCCAGATCCTGCTCACAGCAGCTCTGTCCACACCAGCACTGGGTGGGGGACCAGCAGGGACCCCTCCAACCCCTTTGGGATCACCAGGCTACCGGAGCACATCCGTCAACAAGTCAGAGGATGCTCAGGGATGGGGAAAAAAAGGCTCGGAGCACTTAAACCCTGCTCAGCCCGTTGTTCCGCACGGGAGCGATGCCGTCCTGAGCTGCGCACGGGGCACGTCCTCCCCTCCCAGGGCCTCCGGGAGGATTTTCCCTCCCTTATCCCGGCTCCCGGGCATTCCAATCACCCAGAACCATCGCAACGAGCCCACCCCGTGCTATGGGGAGATGCCAGACCCTGTCTTCCCGGGGCCCTCGGGGTGGGATCGCCTTCCCCGGGAGTGGCCACGGGCAGGAGCGATGCCAAAGGCCGTCTTTTCCCGGCGAGAGGAGCGGGTTTGTTTTGCCGGGAATGGGGAGACAGCAGATGGAAGGGCACTGCGAGAGCGGGGGCTTTCCTCTCGCCGCTGCCCACGCTCACACTTCAGGCGCTGATTAATTGCGTTAATTAGAAAAACAGTCATAATAATTATTTTGCAAAAACCCACAAAACGTAGAAACAAAAGCCACTTTCTCCCGTTCCCATGCGCCGCGCTCGCCAGGACATCGATGCCAAAGGCGTGGGATGCAGCGGTGGGGTCCGAGCTCGGGTGAAGCGGGAGCACCCCCAGACCCCCAGTCTGCGCCCCCCATGCCCGGGGGCTGCCAGGCGGGCAAAGCCCTTGCCCTGCCAGCGCGGGGGGCGCCCCTCCCACCCCTCCAGCCCCCCAAAACACCGGGGCTCTGCTGCCTACCCCTCTGCTTTTGCTCAGCACCCCGCGACTGGCGCACCCGCCCGGGACACGCGGGGGCTCGGGGGGACCCCCGGCTACAGACTCACCATGGGGCGGCGCGGGGGGGTCCCTGCGGCGGGAGGATGCGGGGGGAGCGTGCGGGATGCAGGGCCGGCCCGGAGGGGCGGGCGGGGGGCGGACACGCTTGCGCACAGCGCAGGATGGGCGGCGGAGGGAGGAGGAGGAGGAGGAGGAAGGAGGGAGGGAGGGGAAGAGCATCCCGGGAGCTGAAGGCACCCGAGCTCTCATCCCCGGCACGGGAGAGGTGGGGGTGGGCAGCAATGAGCTCCCCGTGCCCTTCGGACCCCCAAAATTCATGGGGCTGGGGGCAGCTCCTCCTCCCAAGGCAACGCCCCACACCCAAAAACCGCCAAAATTGGCTCACAGCCAATTTTGGGGGGTGGGCAAAACTCATCCTGTTCGAGATTTACACCGAGCCGGGGGTTTGCACTGTTCCCTCATTGAACCCCCATGGGATGATGCTGGAAGCCCCATGGGATTGTGCTCAAACCATCATGAGATGACACACAAACGCCTTGTGGATGGCTTTGCTTAAAATCATCAACTAATATTAAGTATTTTTCTTTTTCCTGAAAATAAATCAATCGTCACCACAGGAATGCCTCGTGTCAGGCCACCTCGCTCTCCCACGGGATTCCATTTCCATCCCACCCCACAATACACAAAACTAGCAGTCAGCTTAGGGAGAGTTTTTTTCAATTCCCCTCAAAACATTTTATTTATTTTATTTTATTTTATTTTATTTTATTTTTATTTTATTTTATTTCTGCAGCCTCAAACTCATCCCTCCTGCCCAGGGTGACTTTTGCCAATCCCTCAGACAACATGTCCAGCGCCAATATAAATCGATAAAGTACCGGTCGAGCTGACACATCTGATTTTGCCAAGGGAACTACATCAATATTTGAAGAGAATTCCTGCCTCTTTCCTAATCCTCCTTAGGCTGAGGTTTCCTTGCCGTTAACAAGTGGGGCAGTTTTACCCGTGGTGACAGGCGAACTCGCTGTAATTAGGTTTTAATTGCCATGGGCTTGTAGACAATCTGGGATAATTAGTGGGGCCACAGCTCGGCAGGGATTTGCTTGAAGGATATTTTGACCCTTCAGTCTCATGGGGTCCACTGGTTGGTTTATTGCATCTGAAAATAATAAACGGCATTCAATGAAGCTCCAGCAATAATAATGCATCCCAAATGTCTATTTTTACTGTGTCCCCAAGACAGAATCTTAAAAGAGGCTGCAAAGCTTCACTTCCCAGCATCTTCTCAGTCCCCAGCAGCTGCATCCTGCTGGTGATGGTGGATGGGCTTGTTTTGGGGTGATGGTCTCCATCCCCAGCATCCCCCCATGACCCAGGGCAACATCAACAGGACTGGGAGCAGAATAAAAATCCTTGCAGAGATGCAAATCCAGGATCAGGGATTGCCCAAGAGGTCAGGATGCTGTGGCTCACGCCTGGCCAAGGTTTGGGGAAGCAATGGTGATCCCATACCCAGTGCTGGACACCAGCTGTGTCCATCCCACAGGAACCTCAGGACACCTGCTCACATCCATACAGTCCCAAGGTACCTGTGTTGCCTTGGGTGGACCCAAAAAGCAGCCACCAGCCTGCTGTGGCCACCACAGCCTCAGCAGACAACAGGAGTTTAAAGCCCACCAGAAAACGGGAATGCATTGGCTGTCCTAGCAGAGTGCCAGGGGCCTTTGTTGGGCTGTTAGTCACTCTAATGACTACACCCTGCCCTAATATTTAATTTACAAAGGATAAACTGCCACTTGGATTAATTCAGCATGATGAGCACTGAGTAATTTGGAGAAGAAAAGAGGGGGGGAAGTGCTGGCTGTTTGAGAAGTGCATTTGTAACGAGCTTTGCCATCACCCTTTGGGAATCACAGTGACAGGAGGGCTCAGGGAATGCTGCAGGGCAGGACTGGTGTGCTGCCCCACCAGGACACAGGCACAGGCTGTGCCATCCAGCACACCACAGCCAAAACACTCCCAAAAGGGTGATGAGGCCAAAGCAGGAGCCAGGCAAGCAGGATCCATTCAGGGAGGAGGAAGGGGATGCCCTCAGCTGGGCTCACAGCATCTGCTCCAGAGGGACAAGAATGTGGCGATTATGCCCGGCACAAGCCAGCTTTGTCCTGGATCACCTCAGGCTCACCCTTCCTCAAGCCACAACCTGGGAATGCCATCTGGCTCCGCAGGCCCAGCCCCAGGACCTCAGTTAATCCTTTTGAAGGCTGCAGATCCATCAGAATGGACAGGCAGACAGCCTCCCTCCCGGGCTCCATGCACACCCCGGCTCTCCAGCGCAGTCTCCCAGGAAAATGGTTCAGGAGCCAGGCAGATGGGCTGTGGAAGACGTGCTGCTTGGTCGTCTGTCACAGCCCTCTGAGAGTCTATTCTCAAGACTGAGAGTGTTTTTTCAATACCTGAGGACCAGGGAGCCTTCCTTGGAGATAGGATGGGTCTGTGTGTTGTTTAACCATCTCCATTCCTGGGCTGGCCTGGGTGGAGACATAAAACTGGGATGCTTCCTCAGCAAAGGAGACCAAGCTCCCCCTTGGCAAAGAAAATGCTTTGGTATGGAAAAATAATCATCCCTGTCCCCCTGCAATTTAAAACCTAGGGAGGGGGAGAGCCACAGGACAGGCAAACCCACTGACCACATCCAGATCCTCAAGCTCCCCAGCTTCCCAAATCAACTGGCCTGCTCTGCTCATGAGGTGGGTAGAGCTGAAGCAGGAGGGAAGGGCTCCCCACAGCAGATGACTGCAGCTTTCTTACTGTGGATTGTGCTTCTAGACTCCAAGAATAATCTGGAAAATACCTCCGAGATCATCAAGTCCAACTGCTCACCCAGGAAATGGGAATTTCTGCAGAGAAATAAGGGAAGGTAGCTGCATCCAGCTGCTCTGCCTCTCCCTGCTGCTAAAAGGCATCAGGGAGCTGCCTGACCTGAATATTTTTAAATGGGATGAGCTGAGCAGAGCCCCAGGGCTGCTCCAAATGATGCCACTCCACTCCAGCCAGCTCCAGGCCAAGCTCCAGCACAGCCAGCAGTCTGGAAAAAATAAATCACATCTGGGTTTCCCCCATCAGCAAAAAAAACCCTCTTAGAGCTCGGTGTGGAAAGAAGCGAAGAACTGGGGTAGCAGCAAGATGATTCCTGCAATTACATCCCTGGTTACCAACCAGAAACCAGAGCTCCTTTTGGCACCAAGAACTCATGAAGTTTTCAGAGGTTGGTGCTCAGTGGAGAAGCTGCCAGGGAACCAATGGCTGGGAGGCCGAGCAAGCTCCCTGCAGACAGAGAAATGGGGTCTTTTACAATGGATCATTGAATCCAACTCCTGGCACTTTCCCATCCTGCTACCACCTTAGCAGAAGGAAGAGCACTATTATTTATTTTTGGGGGGCTTTAACCCATAGTCCTTGCAAACCCTTGAGCAGCCTCTGTCAGAAAGGGGCAGCCCCTGCACACGAGGCTGTTTCAGACACAGACGACTAAGGAGCAGCAGAGGGGGATGGCTCTCAGGCTGGGGATCAGACAGCACAGCCCTTGTATCCACACAGCCAGACAGGAAGGGTGAGGACTTGGGTTAGTCACTGGAGTTCTTTGGAGCAAGGCACCCCTCCCTGCTTGAGGAAAGCTGCAATCTCATTCCCAGGGGTAAATCTGTAGGGAACACATGAAGCTTTCTGAGGATAGCAGGGCTTCTTGGACCTGTCCATGTACCTACTACCCTATTTGGGGTGACATCTGGGGACGGGTGGGAAAGATGGATACACACAACCACTCCCACCCAAACCCCTCTGCTCACTGCATCCCACAGGCACCCAGTCTGAGGTAAAATCCAGTACACTCAAAGGGGTTTACTCAATCAATGTTTTACTGGACTTGAACAGACAACACGGTTTCCATAGCAAAGGATCATCAGCCCCACCTTGTACAAAAACAGAGTTTAAAAACATAAAAGGAGCTCAACCTTAAAAAAAAAAAAGCCCCAAAATGGGTATTTATTGAAAAGAAAATTAAACAAAAGCACCCCTGCCTCCTCACACTTTTCCTGCCTCCTGGAATTTCTTGAAGAGGGGCTCGTCAGCCCGCAGGGGGAAGGTCAGAGCCCGTTTCTGGTAGTACATGGAGTCCATGGCCAGGTTGTCAATGACATCAGCCAGGAGATGGGCTCTCTCCACGGAGCTGCCTGGAGCATCATAGCCCAGGGCAGTGAAATGCACGTGCAGGTGGTAGTAGGAGGGCTGGTAGTGCAGGTAGATCCGCAGCTGGGAGCTGGGCACGCCGAAGCGCTTCACTATGGCCTCCTGCAGAGGGGAAACACAGAGCTCAGCACTGGCAAAACCTTGGGATGGATGGGAAAGAGCAGCCCTGGATGGCAGGAAAGGCGTAGAGAAAGGTAGAAGGGATTTCAGCTTCATCAGGGCAAGGGAGAGGGAGAAGTTTGGAAGGACAGAGCTCTCCCCCACCCTCCATTTCAGCCTCCACGGGGACAGAGCAAGGCCTCTGGCTGCCCCACTTTCATCTCTCCATGCTGGGATGTGCTATCCACCCCTATCATTTTCCCTTTCACCCTTATCACTCCAACTCATTGGAAAAACAACAGGGATCCGTTACCAGCCAGTGTAATTAAAGCTATAAACAGCAATGGCAAACTCCAGCACGCCGGCTCTGCTCGCTGCAATCCCCTGACTAATCTCTTAATTAATCTCCCACCTTCCCTAGTGCAATTACTTTCCAAATTCTAACACAGTGAAGGAAAGAAAAGCTACTGCACATCCATCTCCCAAACACACCCTGTGGAAAAACACATCAGCCAGTGAGAGCAGGCAAGGGATTGGGGCAGGGTTGTTAATATGAAGAGAGCTCGCTGCTAAGGGGAAGTTTAGAGCATTCCCACAGCACCTGGATGTGGCATGATCTGGGAAGGTGCTGACAGAGAGCAGGAGTCAGGGTGTCTGGGCAGAGAGGGCAACACAACCCTGTTTCATGATTTATTATCTCCTGAGGAGCAGTCCCCTGGCAGATGCTGTGCCAAAAACCCCAGGGAGTGCCTTTGCAGAGGCAGCTGAGCTCTCCCTGGCCAGCACAGCAGCGTGGCAGCAGCTCCCACTCACCTTCCCTTCCTGCAGGACGTTCCTCAGCAGCGGGAGGTGCTCAGCTGTGAGGTCCCTCAGAGATTTGATCTCCCGGCAGTGCACCAGGGCAATCAGGTACAGGTCATCGAGCTGCAGAGACACATGGGCATGGAGGGCGCACAGAAACAGCACCAGGGGACACAGTGCTTTGGACCTGACACACCATTCACAGCTGCCCAGACTGTTACACAGGGATCCTGGCCCCAGTACAAGGACATTTGTGTCACACAGGGATCTTTGTGCTACGCAGGGGTTCTTGGGCCATACAGGGATATCTGTGTTCCACAGGGATATTTGTGTTCCACAGGGATATCTGTGTTATAAAGGGATTCTTGTGCCATACAGGGATACTTGTCCTCAACAACCACACTGGGCTGAATCTCCCAGTATGGGATGTGCTCGCCCACAATCCCACTGCACCTCAAAGCATCATTTCTGGAGAAACTGGGTTTTGTCCAGAAATGACCAAAGAGAACAGCCTCATCCCAACCCATAAACAGTGGGATCACAAATACCCTCTCAGCTTTAGAGGCAGATGGAGTGACCAGCCCTCTTGTACTGCAAGCATCGTGCTCACTGCCATTCCACCTTCACATCTTCCTGAGCACCTCACAAAGGCTTTCTCTGTGTGACTGAGGCTGGAGAGCTGGTGCAGGCACCCACCAGGTATGTGGGGTCAAAAAGCCCCTGTCAGCACCCCCCATGCACACCCCATAGGCTTCTCAGTGAAAGTTGATCTGCAGCACGCTTAGATGAGCGTTTACAGTGAACCACATGGCTAAAACTGAAACTGAAAACTTCCACAGTGATAAGCTCTCTTCTTTTCCACTCTGCAACAGCTGGCCACTTTTGAGTCACATCAGTTCTATAAATAACAATTTTTAAGACCTAATTGGTCACGGTACAAACCCAGGGCAGTTAAAATATGTCCCTGGAGCAGCTCTCAGACAAACCTCTGGCATCCCCTGAAGCACTGTGTTCAGTGTTTAACACAACACAAAGTTGTGGATCATTACACTTCAAAAGAATAAAAATAAAAATAAAAATCCCAGTCTCCTTCAGCTCAGTTAGTGACTTTGTATTATGAACACTGGAAAGCAAAGGGTTTGGATATCTGAGATCCAGCAGATCTCTTCAGGGCTGTGAGAAACCCAATGCAGCTCTCTGGAAACAGATGCTGCTCTCAAAGGATGCTCTTAGGACCCTTCACAGGGCCCTTGAAGCACAGAGCTGTTCCTGCACCCAGGCAGCACTGCCATGCTCATGGTGCCATTGGATTCCCATGCACAGCTCCCAAAAAAGACAGTGTATCAGCTTGTGCTTTTTGGCTCCAGGCTGGCTGGTGAGAGGAAAAGCAAACAGTTTAGAACAACATCTGCATGTTGCTGTTTGAAACAAATAAGCCTGTTGCTAAAAAGGCCTGGAATGATGTCATGCCAGGCATGGCTTCAGGCAACGCCTTAGGGCTCCTGCAGATTTGAAACCAACTCAAGAGTTGGGGGGAAAAACCACACCAAAAATTAAAAAAAAAAAATTAAAAACAGTCAAAGAAACCAATTCAAACCATTATCAAAGCTGGTTAGCAGCACCCAGAAGGCCAAGGCAGATTTCACAGCGCTAAAGAGAAATGTCCCCCTGGTCCATTAGTCTGAAATAACTGCAGGTGAATTCACAGGATTTGTGAGCCAGGGACTAAAGGAGTGTGAGGCCACACTGCTGAAAGGACTTCTGAGGGAGGGCTTGGAGAGTCCTGCTGGGAGCTTCATCTCACTTCCCTGATTCCATTCAGCAGCCTTGCCTGTCAGGTGGGATGTGGCAGAAGGAACCAGTGTTCCCAGGCTGCCCTGGGGATGTTGGGATCAGCTCTGGCTCAGTGCCGCCCACAGCCAAGATGAAATTCCTTGGCTGAAAGGCAACCTGGGTGCTGTCTCACCTGCCTGGAAAGGAGATCAGCAGTGCAAAGAGCCCAGAGAGCTCCAGGGATGACTGAGGTGCAGAGAGCAGCCCAGCTGTTGTGGAGAAGTCCAGAAGATCCTGTGCAACACTCCAAGAGGCAATGGGAACATGAGGAAACCTCCCCTAAGGACAAATCCTACCACTGAGGCACCCCCTGACCATGCCAGCTGGGAGATGTGGGTGCAGCAGGTCTCTAGAGAAAGCCAAAGCTCAAATTTTAGCCCATCTATGATTTTAGCCCAATCCCAATGTGAGTTGCAAAGATGGGTTGCAGCACACAAGTGTTTCCACCAAGGCTTTCTCACAGCCAGGAAGGCGACAACATGCTGCATTTTTTAGGATTCATAAATATTACCCCACTGGGAGGGCACTGAACAGGGCACATCCTACAAGCTGGATATGTATCCCCTGTGCTGCACAGCCTCATCAGGAAGAAGGCTGTGCCTCTGATGACTGACTGAAAATTCAAGCTCAGTTACCCCATCATCACTTGTCAGGGGATTTTCGGAGTAAGTGATGTGCAAGGGATTCACAGAGAGCAGACACCAGCCTGCAGGAACTTCCTGAGACAACTCAGCTCTGCACCACAAACAGCTGCTCCCTGCACAGACACAGGATGGAGCTGCCCACCAGCAGCCTTGTGTTCCCATTTTTTTGAGTTTTAATTTCCATTTCTAAGTCTTAATCATACAGCAACTCTCCTCACATGCCCCCTGCAGAAGCATACGAGGATCAGAAACAAGATGGGAACTTTTTTTGATGACACCAACTTCAAGGGAAGGCTGTGTGTATGAAGTTTCACCTCCCCGAATTTAAAGCATGAAAGGGAGCCAGAACCCAAGGAGTAATTCTCAATTTAGAATTACCAGGATTAAGCCTGGTTTTAAAAATCACTTTCACCAAGTAGCCAATCCCACAAGGGGCAAAGCAGCTGCTCATCAGGCAGGAACAATCTGTTTAATACTGTGGAGGAGTGTTAATTGCAGCAACCAAAAGACAACACAGCTGCCTGGTTTGCACCTCAAGTCAAGGCTTGCTAAAAAACCAAAACAAAACAAAACCAAAAAAATCCAGACAAGCTCAGCAGAACAAATACACAGGATTTTGGTTCCAACACAATCCTGACAAGATTTGGGCTGATACAGACAAGTGAAAGTGAACCTAATAAATACATCTCAGCAGCAGAGAGAACAGCCTGGGTCTGCAGCATCCCTAAGCAGCTTGTGCTGAAAGGCCCTGTCAATGCCATCACTAACAACAGTGTGCACAGAAACCTACTCAGGGTACTCTTAGTAGTCTGAAAGTGGATATTTCCTCTGGGTTACCTTTAGACAGGCTGCATTAGAGGAGCAAACCAACCTGGTTTTGATTCCACTTTAAATCAGGAACCAGAACAAAGCCATTGGAAGGATCTGGGTTTTCATGGACGATTCGATCAGCCTCAGCTTTTTTCTCCAGGATATTATACACCCACTGAAAGAGAAATATGTGATTTATAAATCAGCAGAGAATAAAAAACATCTCAGGTGCATTTAGCCCAAGCTCACGGATTACAGCACATTTTCTGCAACTAGAATATATAAAAAACCCCTAATTTTATTTTAAGATGACCAAATAATTTGTAATTAATTAGCCATAAAACACTTCAGCGACCAATAAACACCAGAATATTATAAGCATTCCAGTAAAAGCAGTGGAACCCAGCTCTTGTGGGGCTCAGCACACACCTCTTGCAGCAACATGGGGCTGTTTACATCTTTTTTTACCCCCAAGCTGCAGCAAAACCTTTACAACCAGGTCTGGGAAGGGAACTCAGCTGATTTTGTTCCCTATTCAAAGAGGAAGGAGCAGAGTTGGATGTGGCTCTGGCTGCTGGCAGCTCTCTGCAGGGATACAAAAAGCCTGGGTTTCCTTGGGCAATGCATGTCTCTTGGCTCCCTGGCTGATTAGAAAACAGCTCACCACTCTTCTTCTTCCATACTTAAGGTTCCAGCCTCCAGCCTGCCTGTAATCCCTGCTCTAGTTATCCCCCATGCTTCTCCTACAAGGCAAAGCACCATTCAGAGAAGAGTAATGGAAACCAGGGATATGTGACAGAGTAAGACCAGAGAAAAGCATCTTTGCTCTCCCTGGCTCCCAGCCTCAGCTCCAGCATCCCCTTTACACTTCCAAAATGCATGTTATGCTCTAGCTTAAGCCTAGCTTAAGCACTGGACCGGCAAGAGAGTCCTCAGCCAGGTCCCTGGAAGGTGGTAACACAAGGCAGCAGGAAATTGCTAAAGCTTGGAAGCTGAAAATGTTTGGAAACGTCATTTTCCCCACGAAATATAGGTCTGAAATATTCTGGCTGCCCCAGGTGAGTAGGGAAGGTGCAGCCAGTTTCACAAATACACTGAATGAGCTAGGCTGGCAGTGCTGTGCACACCAGACACTTTGGGGAAATCCATCAAGAGTTTAATTAATCTAATCAACACTTAGGATTGCTGCAAACTGACCTGAATACATCTGGAGGGGAAAAAAAACCCAACCTACTTCTTGTCCCTGGATCTGGGATTTTTTGCTTAAATTGCTATCTTTTGTCCTTAGCATCATCTTAGAGATTAGATTCAAGTGATTCTCAAGGGCACAGCACAAGCTCACCCTGTTCCACAACCCCAGGAGGAAAGTTCAGGGGGAAGCTCAGCAGAAAACGGGCATTTGCCTTTTGTTGGGGCTTTCATGTCTGCTTTGATCACAAGTGCCAAGCTATCAGTGCCCTAAATAAGTTCACTGATCAGATGAGCTGAATTTTAAACCCAAGGCTGCCTCGTGATGGGCAGGTCCTTGGCTGACTGCTCCTGCTGCTCCCAGCACAAGCCCAGCAAAGCAGAACACATGTCCAGGGACAGGCACCACAATAAAACCATTATCCTGAAAGCATCCACACTTTGTATCCTCCAGCAGGAAACACAGACGCCTCTGTAGTCCCCTGGTATTTCTGTCACCCCTCACATTTCCCCTTCCACTTGGCAAAACCAGTTGGACAAAGACAAGAAACAGCATTATTAAATCCCAGAGGTCAAGGACTGACCATGAGGAGCATGATTTCTCGGCAGATGCTCCTGATGGCCATGAGGAACATGTTTCCATGTACTGAAACCAGCTCACAAGCATTTGGGGGGAGAGGCAGAATGAGAGCTCAAGCAATTCATGAAGGCAGCTGCTACACCAGGAAACTAAGAAATTTGGGAGCAAACACACAGAGAAAATATTCCATGAAGGCTGTGGCCTGGTGGAAACACACACTTGCCTTTCTCCAGCTAATAAATGCTGTGGTTTAAGGCAGCAGGAAAGGTGGGAGAAGGAGGGAATAGGGCATCCAAGGCTCCTGGTTAATTTTGGGGAGTTATCTTTAATGGAGAGCCTCAGCAGCCCCAGGATTTGGTTTACTCCCCCTTCTGCAAAGGCTGGCATGAATTGATCCCTACAGACTTCTAGTCCTTCAGTATCTAAAGGAGAGGAACAGACAAAAAAGACAAAGCCAAGGAAAAAGCTGGGGCTGCCTGGGACAAGCAGCACCCTAGAAGTAACAGTTTTGCCACATGGAATATGGACTGAGGGACTGAATGGCAGGAGGAGTGAGTTGTGATGCAGGAATCCAAGCACAACCTGTGCCTTTCCATTCCCACAACAACCCAGAGACTCCTAAGAAGCCCAGTGAACAGCACCAACGCCCAGGAAGCCAGCCTTGGAAAGGAGAAAAAACCCTCAGAGTTTCTCCAGAAACCTTGGGAAAGGCAACTTAAAGTACAGCTCCAAGGCAAACGTTTTTCTGCAAAGATGGAAAAGGATGTCCCAGCCAACCAAGTAAGTGGGGACAGCACCATGGAGTGGACGACACAAGGAACAGGGATACGGGGCAGAACACTCGCAGCTCTCCAGCCTGGGCCTCAGAGAAGCCTTCTGACAGCAGTGTTTTGATAGAGGAGACAGCTGCGTCTGCAGGAGAGGGTGTGGTCCCCATACCTGGATGCTGAAGCTCTGGGACTGGATGAAGGGCAGGGTTATGTTCCTGTAATCCTCCCAGCTTTCTCGGATGAGGTGCACTTCCTGACGGAGGTATTTCTGGATGTGTTTCTCCGTGGCAGGGTACACCACTGTGGCTTTGATTTCTAGGAACAAACACATTGACTGAGTTACCACCCATGTTCCTTCTTTCAGTCCCCAACAAATCTGTTTTCCCTTCCAAAAATTCCACATTTTGAAGAGAGGGTGAGGGAGAGTGGCCATGAAAAGCAAACAAGTGCTTTAACCTCCTGCACAGCCGCTGCTTTCCCGGAGGAAGAAAAAGCCAACGGCACAGCCAGGGCCTGTCTTAACAGTTCAGGTGGAGGAGTCTGCTGTCTGAGTCTTCCCACATTCACTCTTTCATGCCTGTTAGCAAGATGGGGGCAGAGGTGGGGCTCCCAGGGCAGTGTTTAAGCGCAGTCAACACCCAGGACAGAAATGTGACCCTGGGGACAGAGACACATCTTCTTCATACTTAAATTCAGAGCTCACAGGACGCACCCAGCAACTTCATCCAGCCACAAACCCAGATGAACTCCAAGGAGCAGCTTCTTCTCAGAGCTCAGTCAGAGTGCTTGGCCTCAAGCCCCAAGCACAGGAGGCAAAGAAGTCAAGGGCACAGGGACAGATCCAGAGCAAACAACGTGAGCTGATAGGTCAACAGAGCTCAGGATGAGCCAAGGGGAAAAGGCTGAGTGACCCTCTGCCCACAAAAAGCATTTCATCATTTACCCTGGCAAAAAGAAAACATTTTCTGCTTCCCTCAAGATTAGAACTTTGCTGCGCAATTTGTGTGGCACTAAACAGGATGCAAGTGCTCACCTTGTCAACCTGGCAGCAGTAAATCCTACCCACAGGGCTAAAGCACACAGAAAACATCCGTCTTTGGCCAAGATTGGATGTGAGATACAGAGCCTGCCACAGCTCCAAGGGCACAGGAGTGCCTCTGCCTTCCCAGCTGACACAGAGCTGCTACAAACTTCAGTGCAGGAAGGAGAAAACCCCATGAGCCTGGGCAAACCCCAGGCAGACCAGACTGAGGCGAGTGGTAGAGGCACTGGGAACACTACAGTGTGCCCAGGGTCTGCCACAGAAAACCACAGGCTGCACACACACCAGGGCACCAAAATTGTGCTTCGTGCCTTAAGTATGTATACAGGCTAGCTAGACACTAAGTATAAACACCTATTTGTTCCCAGAGCCAGGATTTAGGAAGGTTTGAGTCTTTTTTAGTTTTCTGCTTTCTGTTTTTTTAAGGTCAGCGCTGCACAATCTGAGAGACTCTGCCTTTTCATTCCATGCCAAACCCAGCTTAATGAAATCCACAGGAAAATGCTGGTAACATGAAATATGAAAATGCAAACCACAAGGGCAGTCTGGTCTGATTCCCACCATACACATGTTCAAACAAGGTTGTTTTCCAGGACTCAATTAGCACTTCTAGCAGGGTGATGTAATACCAAAGAAAAAAAGACAAGGCTGTAGTTCTCCTCACTTAAAAAGATCAGCAAAGCACTGGAGAGAAAACAAAAAAGGCAAAAGATAAAATACCACGGCCAGCCTCAGGCTGAAACTTTCACGATTTGATTTTATACCCCAAAATTAGAGCAAGAACTGCAGCAGAAGCCCCTCAGTGCTGGGTGGTGATAACCACGGTGCATGGGGTGCAGGGGACCCATAATGACTTCCCTGGCACCTCCCCAATCTGGGGGTGGCTGCTCACGGTGGGGAGAGAACTCAGGGTGCTTTAAATGAGAGATCATAGAACTCCTTAATGTGCAGCTGCAGTGAGCAGATGTTTGGAAGAGGAGGCAGGGGAAAGGCTGTGGTTTGCTTATGATTATTTCCCTTCTAAAGGTCTCATCAACCCCAAAATGCCCCAGCAATGCTAATTAGCGTCAATCACTGTAGCCAGAGAGGCTGTTTGATACCTACACAGAGCCTGACAGGCCTTAGGAGTTGCACACAGGATGCAGTCCCAGCTGAGCCTGGGCTCAGCTGCAGGAAACATTCCCAGCGAGACCAGGCTCGCCCCAAAACCCCGCCAGTGCTGGCACACGCCCCGCTCCGGTTTCCAGTGTGCTCCTGGAAGGCTCCACGTGCACCAGAGCAGCACGTAGGCTGTGGGGCACCCAAAACCTGCCCTGGCCTGGAAACGGGGGTAGGGAACTGCTGGACACGTGATGTGGGTTTCTAAGCTGGCTGAAGCATCAGGGATTGTCTCTGTTCACATCTGAGTCACATCAGCCAGCCTGTTCCTGAACGCCGGCCCGGGCCACCACGGAGCATCTGTGGTTTATTCTGGAAGACAGGACTGACCAGCAACTAACTGGAGGTTATAAAAAGCCAGGAGGTTTAATTGAAGAAACCTGGAAGAGCAGGAGGCAGAGAACACTGCCCAGGCTGGTCACTCTACACAAGCATTTGAGGGGAGACACCACAGTCCTGGGAAACTGCCCAGGAGAAAATGAGGCTCGGATTGACCAGCACACACTTCTCCCCCCTCCTGCTTAAAACAAGAGAGGAAAACCCAAGAGAAAAGGAAAATTAGAACACTACTTGGGGAATTTAAGAGAAAAAAGGCTGGAGGCAGCTGTTGTCAGGAGGAAAGGACAAAATATGAGCAGAGAGAGCTTGTGCAGGTAGGAAAGGGCACGCACTGTCCCCAGGCTCTGCCAAAATCCCCATCCAGCTCAGCATTCAAAATCCCCGTCACCTCATCAGTGAGAGGCCTCAAACTCTCTTCTCCCACCCCACTGCAGAATTAACACCTACTGACAGCCTGTTTTAGACAAATTTAACCCTGCCAGGGAGCCAGGAGAAGCACACAGGGCAGGCACAACCTATTTCTCCTTTTGGGCAGGGGTGTTTTTTCTTCTCTTGGCTAGCAGGAAGCGAAGCTTTTGTTTCTAAGCTCCCTAATCAGCCTGACCATCAGGTGCAGGAGGGTGCCAAGGCTGGGGAACAACAGGCAGGTTGACATTTGCACTCTTGCAGGTTATCTTTTCCTCTACAAGCCTAATTCCTGCTACAGGCAGCTCTGGGCTGTCTTCTCATCACCAGGTGGGAAGACAGTGCCTTGGATGCAGCCCTTACTAAATATATAATGCCATTAGTAAATATATAACTCACAATCTCCCCCACTGCATGAACAGTCTATTTGGTTTAGGATCACAGCTGCACAGGAATCACACGGGAACACAGGATTCCAACCCAGCCCCAGCCAGGTATGCCCAGGGCTTTGTACCAAACAGCTGGGATACTCTTTAGTGAACGAATTAGAGCTGCAAAGGATAAAGCCTGCAAGAACTCAGTTTCCAAGGCCAGCACATGCCAGGGCAAGCCAAGCATGCTGACAGGGACTCAGCTAAGGCTGCCTGGCCCCTGGTGCTCAGGCCAGGAGGACCTGGGGGGCTCAGTGGACTTTAGCTGCAACGGGCACTGACTGCAAAGAGGAAAGTTGCAGATTACCACCCCTGCAAAACGCAGAGCAAAGCACAATCACACCCCCCACCA
Source organism: Sitta carolinensis (assembly GCA_032173965.1). Taxonomy (NCBI): domain Eukaryota; kingdom Metazoa; phylum Chordata; class Aves; order Passeriformes; family Sittidae; genus Sitta; species Sitta carolinensis. The sequence goes on from CM063304.1 coordinate 7,231,473, forward strand.
TCCTCCAAACCCCACACGCTCCCAGCTTCAGGCTCGAGCTCTTGATTTAACTGTAAATGCAAGAAGTTTTCTTGGCTGGGCAAACCCCAGAGGCAGCCAAAGCATGGAAATGCAGGGAGAAGAACCAGCCTTCCCACTGCAGCTCCTGCAAGTTTCTCCAGCTCCTCACTGACTGAAACCAGACTCTTTTTCGAATGTGGATTGCTTCCTGCATGACTGAAAACTTTCCTTCTACGCTCTCCCATTTTTCCCACAATTTCTCCACACCGTGTTGGAGCAATGGAGCCAGAGCTTCTCCCATTGTGCTTGTTTTAAGTTGTTTTTAGTAAGCCTCAGCCTGCAGCCAGGGAGCAAAGACTCCTTAGAGGATTGCTAAGAGCCCTTAAATCACAACAGCACAGCTTTGGAGAAACTCAGTCCTGCAGCAGCCAGGCACAAAGAGGCTGCTTTTTGCCACAAACATCAAGTTCTCCCTGGTAAATAGGTGCGAGGAACTAGATGTTATCAGGGAATGTGTATATTGAACCATCTGGCTTTTGCAATCCAACCTTTGGCAGCAGGAAAATGTTTCCCTTTGTGTGAAATCGGCCCTTGCTCTCCCTGCAGGGGAAAGCCAAGGCTGGGGGTTTCTCTCACATCTAGGCTTAAGCTGCCTCTTAAATCAAGGCAACATCCAGACAGTGGCCTTAAAATAAGTTGCACATGCCTGCCATTGGTAGCTGCACAATCACATCAGCTCCAACACACTACTCCCCACAAATTTACCAAGTCCCATCTCCTCATTCCGGGGGCTGGAGTTGCCCTTCAGACAAACTCTGACCGTTACTGGCTTGTCTACAGAAGTTATTTCTCATTTGAGCCTTGACACATGCAGTAAAATCAATGAGACGAGCAAGACTCATCTGGTGCCGCCTTCACACTGGTGTGCTCCCAGACCTAAAAATCTCATCAGAGTGAAATTCATCTTCCCCAAGTGAAATGTCTCTTCTGAGGTCAGAGGAGAGTCATTTCCTCGAGTAACATCTCTGGCCTCCCTTTCCTAGCCTCACCATACAAACAAGTCATCATTGCAGGGGGCCTGTGCTGGTTCGACTACACAGAGGGAGCAGCACCCGACTCTCTTCAACACAGAGGTGGGGAAAGAGGGAAGGAAGTCTCCACTTCCAGCTGAATGAAGAGCCCCAGGTACCTGGGACCACAGAGGCAGAACTGAGAAACTTGCTCTGGAGGGAGCTGCTCATGGCAACAGCGTGAGTCACCCACAGTCACCACTTCCTCTGCCTGAGGTCTATAAAGCTGCCCAGGGGCTGTGAAATCCCCCAGGTGAATTCCTTCATCACACAACACCACAACACAGGACTATGAAACTGCTCAATGCCAAAGTCTGGCCTTTTCTACAAAATATGTTACTGGATCTTGTACCCAAGTGTAAACTTGAAAGGACCAGGAGATATAACCCTGTAACTCTAACCCTGCCATTAAGGAGCCCACAGACCCTGCGCAGAGGCTCCCTGGTCTCCACAACCCAGGTCAGTCAAACCCTGACTGCAGCTTTACAGGCAATTCCTCTTGTTTAGGTTTTTAACCCGCATTCCCCATATCAACTGCATCCTTGGGCTGTGACTCCGCTCCAAAGGGTAATTTCCTTCCCCTCCTGACACACAGGGCTGTTTCCCCGGTGCCAGCCCAGCCACCCACCAGCAGCTCATGCAACGTGCCCACCAAACAGCTATTTCCTTTAACAGAAGAAGCCTCCTTGCTCTCCACTCTGACTCAGCGAGCCTAGACAGCAGCTCCAAGGTCTACAGCCCCCTCCTGATCTCCTGCTTGGCGTTGCTCAGCATCCAGAGGGGTGCCAAGGAGAGGGGTGGGAAGCAAAGATGCACCACTGAGTGATATTTCTGCAAAAACTAACCTTTTAAAGACAGATTTAAGTCATTAAAGAAACAAAGCTTGGCAGAAGAAAGCCAGAGGTTTCTTCCCCGTTCAAACATGCAGGAAGGGTTACGCATCTGGCATTTTCTTTATTTTGCACCTTAAACAAAATAAGGGATTCTGTTGTCAGAGCAATGTGGAGTTACACAGCGCTGCAGAAAAGTGCACGGCTGGCAGGGCTGAGCTGCAGGCAGCCCAGGGGATTGCAGTCTTGCAATGCCACCTCGTGGGAATCACTGCAACTCCTGCCGGGCTGCAATACAGCAGGCACCCAAGCAGGAGTCTTCCCTGCTAAGAAAGAGGTGCTTTAACATCTTCCAACAACAACCATGGTGTGTTGTCCTTGAAAATCAGCCTTCTGATTTGTTTTGGTATAATAGAGTCAGTTCTCATGAATTGTAAGATAAACAAGAATCATGTTTACATTCCTTTGTGAAACGATATCACCTGATGGACTTCTCAAGTGACCAGTGGAGATAGAGAGGTGGGAACTTCTCTGTCCAATCTCTGGTCACTGTCCAGAAACTTACAGATACGAGGTCAACAACAAACGAGAGAGTTCTTTTCCTCTTCTCTGCCTGAACACCTGCTGTCTGTGCTGCTGTGTGTTCCTGTCTGTGTCACAGTAACATTGGTGTTATGGTGTTTTCCTCAGACTGAAACTCACAGTAACAACAAAATCTTTAATTTTGAGTCCTGTGCAGTAGGAGTTTTGCACAATTCAAGGTGACAAATCCAGACAGTGCTCCCACCCACACCATGGGAACAGAGCTAAAACAAGAGCATTTTTGGGAAGGCACATCCTGAAAATCTGACTTGGCCCTGCAACAACATCTTACTTACGGCACTCTATTAAACCTTACTGAAGGCACACTATTAAACCTGTTTGGATGCTACTGTGTCTATGGAAGCATTGACATGGAATTTATCACTGCACTTCCGGAATTTAAATATATACCAGCATGCACATGGAATTAATAGTGGAAGGCGATTCTGCTCTGCTCAGGTGACACCCCACCTGCAAAGCTGCCTCCAGCTCAGGGGTCCTCAGCACAGGAAGAACATGGAGCCATTGGAGCAAGTCTAGAGGAGGCCATGGAGATGCTCTGAGGATTGGAGCAGCTCTGCCCTAGAGACAGGTGAGGAGAGCTGGGGGTGCTCAGCCTGGAGAGAAGACTCAGAAGAAGAGCTCGGAGCCCCTGCCAGTGCCAGGAGAGCTGGAGAGGGACTTGAGACAAGGGCCTGGAGGGACAGGACACAGGGAATGCCTCCTACTGCCAGAGGGTAGGGTTAGATGGGATATTGGGAAGGGATTGTTCCTTGTGAGGGCGGGGAGGCCCTGGCACAGGGTGGCCAGAGCAGCTGGGGCTGCCCCTGGATCCCTGGAAGTGTCCAAGGCCAGGCTGGATGGGACTTGGAGCAACCTGAGATAGTGGAAGGTGTCCCTGTCCATGGCAGAGGGTTGGAACAAGACAAGATTTAAGGTCCCTTCCAACCCAGAACAGTCTGGGATTCTGTGATTAACGTGAAGTGCCCAAAGACCAGCCCTGCTTTCCAGTGGCAGCTGGAAAGCACCACCACTGCAGGACACCTTTCTACTGGGACCCCAGTCCAGGGGGAGAGCCTCCACTGCAGCTCCCCAACCTGCCCATCTGTCCTTATCATATTTGGTTATCAACAGAGTTTTACAAAACACAGATGTGTGAAATCCACAGGGGATGGGGCTTGTCTGCCCCAGCACTCGAGGTTACCAGCACTTAAATTCTCCCCTAAATACAAGCTGCCTGTCCTTACCAGGTGACAAAAAAGCCCATGAGATACCACCCTGGGATGAGAAGCAGCTGCATGTGCCCTGCAGACTGTTTCAAGACAAACATTCTGGAAAGAGAATGAGAGAGCCTTCACACCACACGCCTGAGCCCTTCTGCACCTTCCCATCAAGGTCATCAAGCAATGGCCATTCAGTGCTTCATCAGCTGAGTCACATGTCCATAGCATGGGAAAAAGGGGATGAAACAGGGCAACATTCAAAGCCTCAGGATAAGACACTGCCTTCAGCGTAGCAACAACACACTGCCCTCCCCACCTGGGCCAGGTGTGCTGCTGTCACCAAACCACAACCAGGTCCAGCAGTGGCACTTGCCCAGCTCACTGCATCCTCCCCTCTGGAATGGGCAGGAACCATATCCTGGCATCCCAGCTGCCCTCCCAGCACTCACCACTCAGCTCTGGGGAGGGCTCAGGTAGAAGGTGCAGTAAATGTCATTCTGCATCTGCAGCTCTGCATTCATGGGTATCTTCAGCAGGTCTGGGATCTTCTCCTCCTGGAAAGGAGTCTTTTCCAGGATGACTACGGCATCTGTACCCTCTCCAGAGAGGCCAATCCTCTGGAATACAAATGGATAAAGTCATCAGCAAACACAGATCCAGCACTGGGTGCACAGTCTGAGGTCAGGGATCATGGCAGACACCTTGTAGCCTCCCAGTCCTCATGCCCAAACCCCCTTGCAGGCCAGACACCCATCCAAAAATAAACAGCACATTTGCCCAGAAGCACAGCAGCAATTTGCTCCCCACCAGGGAACACAGCTGTTTTTTGGGGGAACAGGGGATGTGGGCAATGACTCAGCCCATCCACACCTCCCCAGATGCTCCCAGGTTTCCTGCTGACCCACAGCACCAATTTCATCTCTGACACTTCCCAGGAAAAGGGCAAAGGCAGGCATGGGGATTTGTATCATCATCAGGGAGCAAGTTCTGGGGCAGGGGGCACTTACTGCTGCCCTGCTCCAAGGAACCACACTCCCCAATCCAGTGGCCTCAGCACGCTGGTTTTGGGAGGTGCTGGGTGTGGAACATCCCCCAGCATCACTCCTGTCTGTACAAGAGGCCTCACCACACCACCTGGGGAGAGCAAAGGGGCTCACCTGGGGCTCCCAACCCTGTCAGGCTTGAGAGGGAAGATGTGTGCTAATGCCTTTACAAACAATTTGATGGGTTTCCATGTCTTTGAAATGGGTCTTAATGTCTCTACTGACTTCGGGCAGTTTGGCCCCTGAAAGAGACAAGGTTCTGCACAAGCCTGAATTTCTGAACTTTGGGGGAAAACAAGAGGATTAAGAGAGGATTTGGGGTAGGCAGTTCAGGAGGGCTGTGTACCTCAGCCAATGGGAAAAGGAAGACGGCAATGAGCAGCCAGGAGTTTGGGATAAAAGGGAGGCTGTGCCCTCTGAAACCTCGAGAGAAAAAACCCCGTGGGCATGTGGCCCAGTGGACTCTCCTCCTTTATTAGAATAAAGTTAAAGGACTCTTCTATCTCCTTCTAAACATAAACCTCTGGTGTTCGTGGATTTTCCTGACACTCTCACAGGGCAGAGCAGGAGGTCTGTGCCCAGTTCAGCTACTGCAGCAACCACTGCCTTGAGACCAAAGCAGCAGCCTGGAGCTTCCCTGTCCTCATCTCCTGCTTGGATGCACCTCTTCAGGAGACAGGGTCCGAGGCAGCTGCATGGCTCCCAATCTCAAGAATTACTACAAGTTTTCCTGTAATGGCTGGACTATTTACAGTCAGCATGCTTACAAATTAAGCATGCTTTTCCTATCGAGCACCAACAGCCTGCTCGGATCCAAAAGCACGCAGTTACACCAATGAGAGGGCGCAGGAGGTCAGCGTCGGCTGGCAGAGCAGCGGGCCGGGCCGGGACCGGCCGGGTGCCGGAGGACGGGGGGCCCGGGACCGGCCCGGGGATGACCGGGAGGAGCGGGAAGGCGGACGGCCCGGGGTGCCCGAGGAGCGGAGGCCCGGGACCGGCCCGGGGTGCCGGGAGGAGCGGGGAGGCCCGGGACAGGCCCGGGGGTGCCCGGGAGGAGCGGGGAGGGCCCGGGACCGGCCCGGGGGTGCCCGGGAGGAGCGGGCAGGGCCCGGGACCGGCCCGGGGGTGCCCGGGAGGCGGGGCCTGCCCGGGGCCGCGCCCTCAGCGGGGAAAATGGCGGCGAGCGCCACCGCCCCACACCCCCCCACACACACTCCCCGGTACCTCCGCGTGCAGGAACACGATCTTGTCCCGCGCCGACTCCCGCAGGACGCGCCGCACCCGCAGGTCCGACAGCGCGAAGGCGGCGGCGGGCCCGCCTTGAGTGGCGGCCTCGCCATTTTTCTCCTCCTCCCGCTTCCTCTTCGGCTGCGGGCCCTCCGCCATGGCTCGCGCCCGCCGCCGCCCTGCGCCCGCGCGGCGCCCCGGGCAGCGCTGGGGCATCACGCCCCCTGGCGGCTCGGAGGTCATGCACCCCCGCGGCGCAAACCCCGAACCGGGCAGTGAGACAAAAAGACGGACAACCACCAGAATTTAAAACTTCTGCATTTTCGTAGTCGCAACGACTCCGTGCAAAGTCACTGCCTGCCTCATCTTGTCCTGCTCACAGCCCAGCAGGCGCCTTGTCAGCTTAGTAGGGGTGCCGGAGCTCTCAGGACAGAGAAGGACAGCGCAATAAAGAGCTCTCGTGACCCCGAGAACCACCCGACCTCAGAGCTTAGTGTTTGTGTGATGGATGTCCCTGTCCTCGCTGAGAAGATTTTGGCCATCGAGACGTGGCAGGCTGTCCCTCATGGGTGGGAACTCCCCATCCTTGGCTCCCACGTCTGGTCTGAGCAGCTCAGGTTTGACCTCAAGGTCCAATAGGTCATGCCAACACCCAGATCCAACCGTGACAGCTCCATGATGCCCATGGGGGTGCATCTGTCTGCTCCCAGCACTACTACTCCATCCTTTTTGTGGAGCTCCGGCACAGTTCCTGGAGGTCTGCAGAGACAGCACATGAGCTGCGTTAGCAAACAATTACCCTAAAAATCAACTTTAAATAAATGTATGGCATCTGGTCCCTTCCCATGGTCCTTATCCCAATGGACTGACATTTCATCAGCATCCCACAGGATACTCACAGCGCATGACAGTGTCTCTGATCTGCTGGAAGCTTTTCTCCTTCAGCGCCATGTAGATGTAGTAGATGTTCCGCAGCTCCCTGGGATAATCCTTGCGATCCACGTCCTTCAGCACTGGGATGGTGCGTCCATTGGCCATCGGAGCTTCAGCCAAGGCCTGGTGCATCTGGTACCTGCACCAGGGGTCCTGCAGGAAGCTGGGGGTTATGAGCATGACCCAGCAGTGGCTGTTCTGCACGGCGTCACACAGCTCTGTCACCACCGCGCTTCCCGCCACCGCGTCCCGCAGCTGCAGGAAGCAACGGAAGCTCTCAGGTTGGCTCTCCAGGTAGGACACCAGCTCCTCCACCAGCCCCACGTCCCCCTCGCTGTGGCAGATGCAGACGTCGTAGGTCTTGTCCCACCGGGGACTGTCCGAGGCACTGATGTCCACTGCTGACACAGGCGACAGGGAGATGGAGCTGGTGGCCAGGCTCGTGCCAGGAGAAGAGCTGGAGCTCTTGGAAGAGGATGAGGAGGAGGAAGGTGAGGATGAAGAAGAGTGGCTGGACTTGAGGGCTTCCACTGAGCTGGGCTTGGGCTTTTGCAGGAGTCGCCTAAACCAACCTGCAGAGTGAGGCCACAGTGAGTTTTGGGGGGCTCAGCACCCCCTGGACTTCCCAAGCACAGCTTCATTCAATCTGCAGGATGCCCCCAGACGGAAGGGGGTGGGTGGCATCTCACCTTGACCCCCAAAACTATCCTGGTCCCTAAGAGCTGAGCTGCCACTAGCACCTGAATGCTGTGGCATCATTGCCCATTGGGACCCTGGTGTTCTGCTGGGGAGGGGATAGAGCCAGAGGGTTTATTCCCAGACTCACCAGCCATAGTGGGCAGCACGCTGCTCAGCCACAGATTGCCAGCAGGACACCTCTCCTGAGAACAGAAATGATGGATGGATAAAAAACTGAGAGCAAGAACTGCTTCATGGCAGGTCTCAGCCCCAGGAGCTCAGTGTGGTCTGTTCCAGGGACCCGCACCTCTGGGGTGGTCTCCTACAGCCCCAAAATCACCCCCAGCAGGGTTTTCTAAATTACAAAAATAAAAATCAATCAAAAATAAATAGCAAAAGAGATGGAAAAAGCCATCCCCAAAACTATAAATTAATCTACTTTATATGAAATCAAAAAAGACCCATCTGAAACCCCACCACAATTACTAGATTGTTTAAAAGATGCAATGCATCAATATACCCCTCCAGACCCTGCATCCAAAATAAAGATACAACTAGTTAATTTGTTCTTAAAACAATCTACAAAAAATATTAAACATAAACTCCAAAAATTAAAACAAATAGAGGCAAGAAATCTAAATACCTTACTCTGCCTCCCCAAAATGTGCTGGGAAGGAATATTTACCTGTTACTGGCTCTCTCCACTGGAGATACACAGCTGCAGCAAGTGAGACTGAGAGAGAATGGGGAGGAGAAACCCTCATTCCCATCAGTGGGAAAAGGATCCTGTGCAGGGGAGAAGTGGGAATCAGCTGGGATCAGCAGGGATGGACTGGGTGCTGGCAAACCAAAGGCAGTATAGGTGATGCCCAGAGCTGTGTATCCTTGGTGCTGCCTGCCCTGGCATTCCTGTCTGTTCCCTACCACCCCGTGCCTCAGCATCGTGCTCCCAGCATGGTTTAGGGAGCCCAGGAACTGCGGACACACAGGAACAGCGACATGGGCAACAGCTGTTTCATTTCCTACAGGAAACACCCCAAGTCACACTGAAGCCTTTGCCCTACTCCAAAATCAGCACAGGACTGCAGGAAATGCCAGCAAAACCCCGGCACACCCACAGAAACCACAATGCCCAAGTGTGACCACTTAGTGACAGCCAAAAGCACAAGTGTGACTGAACAATGAACACAGTGAGCAGTGGGGGTGGAAGTTGGGGGGATGCTTACCTGGAATGCAGAAGACCAGCACTGGAGCAGGGAAGGGGATGCATCAGCCCCTGGATTTGGCAAAGAAAGATCTTCTGGGATTACCTGGGTGGGAAAGGAGAGGTAGAATGCAGTATGTTCACTGCAGTCTAATGGGATCTGCAGTGAATGGCAAGGCTGATCCATCCTTGCAGCTTCCACATCCAAGACCGGTTCCCAATGAAGCTGCCCTGGGGTGGAAATGAGGGCAGAGGCGCCCACCTGCCTCCCAGGGTCAGTGGAGGAGCTCCCCCAACAGCCAGATGCCCTCAGCTACCAACAGCTCCAGCCTCTGCGGGGAACGTGAAAACACAGGCATGGAAAATGGGCCAGGACTGCAGGGAGGGGAAGCCGAGCCCTCCAAGGGCCTCCTTCCCACATCCGCCACATGCCGTCACTGCCTGGCCGTCAGAGCACCCAGCCCTCACCAGCACTCAGATCTCCTTTCCTCCCTGGTTTCCTGACTAAATACAGACAGGTCCATGTTTGCCACTCACGCTTATTTGACAAGTTCAATTTACCATACAAGTCATTTTTTCACCCCAAAATCTCCCCTGTATTTCTCCCCCAAAGTGTCCCCCCACCCCATTTAACCTTAACACCCTTCCATCAATGCCACCATGACCCAGCTGTGCTCCAGGGCTGAATCTATGTCCTGCTTAGCACACTGCTGTTTGCTTCCACCCCCCCAGAGACCTTGGAGTCTCCTGGGAAGGAGGGCTGAAGGTCAGGAGATCCCCCAACACCCACCAGCACCTGTGAGGCTTTTGGGAACCCCATGCCCACACCACCACTGTGTCCTGCAGATCTTTGAAGAGCTCCTGTTGGACATGAGTGTTCCTTCCATGCCACCACCTGGTTGTGGCTTCCACAGGTATTTCCATGTTTACTCACCTACCACTATCAGCAAAACAACAGAGCAGGGCATAGTGGCACAAAACACACAGCACGTGTGAAATGGGGGGGGCTCCCTGATGACTTTGACCCCTTGCCATTAAATCCTCCCCATCCTCAACGATTTCCCCGGCCAGTCCATCTATGCGCCCTGGGAGGCACCTTGGGGGTGCAGGAGCAGGCAGGATCCTCCTGCAGGGCCCCCAGCCCACCCTCAAACACGGTGCTGAGAGCCAGAGGAACCTGGGCAGCCTGTGTCCAAAAACGCATTGACTTCCTCGAGAGACACCGGGCTCCTCCCCACCCCTGGGCTGCCAGCTGCCTTTCTCCCCACCAAGCAGGGGACACCAGTTGGCCCCTTGGTGGCTGAATCCCAAAGGAAAAAGCCCAAGGCTGAGGGGTGCTGAGCCCCACAGTGGCCCAGAGGCTACCACCAGCACCACTCATCCCACTGGGACCCATTCTGCATTAGTCCCTACCCCAGCACTGCTGCCGCCACCCCGAAAATCAACTCTCTGCCCGAGGACAGGACCCAGAGGAGGGCGAGTCACCTGCCCGTGTGAGTCACCCCAGAGGGAACCTGAGCCAGGCTGAACCCACAAACCGTAGACCTCAAGGGCAGCACCCTCTGAATCAACCGCCACCCTACCTCAGCAATAATATAATCATTATTAAAGGAGTAATTACGCAGGCTCTATTCACAGCGTGCCTTGACCCACCAGCTGCAGCACCACGCTGAAATCCTCGCAGCAGGAGTTTCAGGCTGGTCATCACCAGAAGCCTGTGGTTTACAGGACTGCCTGTGGAATTAAGAAACGGTGAAAACCAGGTGCTACAAGGCAGAGTCAAAGCCGGTTCTGCCAAAAAAAAATCAGAGCTAATTTTGCCCCTAGAAACACCACGAACGCTTCATTTACGGCGCCAGCACAAAACCCTGCGCAGCTACCCAGAAAACACAGAGTAGTTTTTCTCCGGGCAAGCTCTACGTACACCCGAATTCCGCCGCACAGACGCTCGGAAGCATCCTAGCGGCTGTGCAGGCCCCGGCACGGCGCGCACCTCACGGGGCTGCAGGGCGGCCGCACTCGCGCGCGGCGGCAGCGGCGGCGGCGCGAGCCCTGAGCGGCAGCGGGCCCCGCCCACTGCCCGCCGCGCATGCGCCCGCGCAGCCTGGCGGAGGAGCGCCGCGAGAGCAGCGCCTCGTTCCCACGCCCGGCCCCGCCCCTTCCGCTGCCAGCCGGGGCCGGGGCGGGGCCGGGTGCGTCAAGCGGGCGGGGCGCGAGGCGGCTGCGCGCGGCGCGGGGGCGGGGGGCGGGCAGGGCGCGGTTGCCGTGGAGACAGCGGGGGCGAGGCCGTTGCCATAGCGACGGGGCCGCCATAGTGTGAGGGGGGTGTCCCGTGGCCGCCGTCCTGAGGGGACGGAGCGGCCTGAGCGGAGCGAAGGAGATCGGCGGAGCCGGGTGGGAGCCGGGGGGCCGGGAAAGCTCTGGCAGCGGCGGGCGGCCCGGCTGGGACTCGCCCCTGCCGCGCCGTCGCCCTCTGTAAAAGCTCGGGTTTATTGATGTTTCCCCCTAGGAAAGGAGCCTCGGTGTCCTCCCCGTCCGGCTGAATCCCCGTGTTGTTGCTTTTCCCGCAGGTTTAGCGAGGAGGGCACAAGGGAGAGGACAGGTTAGGGCTCGAGCAACCCCGAAGGTGTGTTTCCCCTCCGTGCTTGCCTTTCCAGAGCCAGTGCTGGAAAGGCAGCGTGAGTCTGTGGGATGCAGAGCTCAGCCAGGCTTTGCTGTGTCACTCCCTCTCCTAGCTCATGGAGCCGTTGGGAAGCACGTGGAGAGTCACAGTGTTGAAGAAAAACCTCTGGTGTGTTTTGACTCACATCCAGGGAGGCTGGATCCTGTGTTTCTGTGCCTTGGACAGGAGCAGGGCTTGTCCTCGGTCCCATTGTCCCTTGGGCCTGTGTGTTTCTAGGATGGTTTTGATCCAGCTCCAGTGCAGCTCCCACGTGGAGGGATAGGCTTGGGAATTGGCCAGGGACAGCTCAACTTTTAGCTGAAACGTAGCGGCTTTTAAACTGTCTTATCCCAACACCTTAAAGCCACTGCACTGAAAAAGAAGCTGGGAATTACATCCTTGCTGGTGGTACTCTCAGCACTCAAAGAAGCTAAAAATAATGGCTGAGCAGTAGGTTTGTAGTTGTTTCTTTTGAGAATTTGTAGGGGCTCTTCTGGAGGAGCCCATCTTCCAGTGTGGAGCTGGATCACTTGGCTCCAATTTTAAACATCGAGCTATAGTTTCAATTGTGTGTTGGGTGCTGAGCATGGAGATGGTGTCAGCAGCAGCTTCTCCATGAGGTGGGGGAGAAAATGTTCTGTTAGTTCCCCATTTTGGTTCTGCAGGTTGGGCTCAGGTTGACTGTGTGGCGTGGTCATGTTTTGCAGAGCTGCAGAGAGGTTTCTGTAAATACACACCCTGTGTGAACCTCAGCCTTTGTCTGACACACGTGGTGTTCAGGTGTTTGCTTTTACCTGGGATGCACCTTCATACTTCCAAGATTTCTGCAGCTGGATATGTCTGTGCCACACAGGGAGTTGCTGTGGTTGGGTTTATCCAGTTTTGGTGATTTGGGCACAGTTTAAAGCAGATGTTTGGAAGGCTCCAGGATAAATAAAGGGATTTCTGTGGTGTGGAGGGAGAAAGAATGCAGCAAACCCACACAGGGAGTCTCTTAGTACTGCTGATTAAAGTGAAGGGACAAGGCTGGGACAGGGGAATGGGGCAGCTGAGCCAGGAATCCATGGAGTGTTGTGTTTACAGTCTTCAACTCCCTGTAGTCTAAATAGCTGGAAAGTTCCCAACATCTGAGGAAGGCTGGAGAAACACTTCTTATCTTGTAAGTGCCTATGGCACCCATGTTCCCAGGGGAGCCTGCAGTACCTGGGGTTTTTTCTCCATGGCAGTGTCATGCACTGAGGTAATTCCATTAAATTTTGGCTGCCTGAGCTGTGCCAGCACAATCCATCCCCCTGGGGAGCAGAGCTTCTCCCCAGGAGTAAAAAACAGAGGTTTCTATTTCTTGGCTGAATTCCCACGAATTCTTTTTAAGACCAGTAATAATTTTGTTTTGGAACTAGGCTGTATTTGTAATGGGGTTTTTGTTCCTCTATGGCTCGGTGCACTAAATAAGAGACCTGAAGATTGAAGGTCATTATATCCGAAAACCTTACAAGCTGATTATAATTCCAAAAGGTACTTTTTCCTAAGTTTGAAATTACTTTTGAAATGTCATTTAGAGGCACTTAACATTGATTTGATGACTCCATTCCTGCTGTTAACAGCATGTGAATGTGCAGGGTGAGTGAGATGGGAGCAGTGCTGAGGCAGGTGGAAGCAAACAGGGGAGCTCCTGGGTGGCAGTTTACAAACAGCCTTGATATTTGAGGCTCACCTGATGATTCACAACTCAAAGATAATATAAGTTTAAATTATATCCGGTTTAGAAAGTGAGGAAGGATTTTTCTTTGGCTGCTGAGAGGCCGAGGGCAGACCCAGCACCAGCAGGAGCTCAAACTTCCCTCTGAAACACTCCAGTTATCAGTTGTTAGTCCCTAGCTTATCTAAAGCATCTTTGTGCCACTAAATAAAATCTGACTGGCTTTGTGAAACCAGTCTGTCCTTTCAGAAAAATCAGCTAATCCAAAAGGAGAGATGGGAAGGAAAAAGAGGAGCTTCCCCCCCTTTATCCTGACTGCGCTTGGCTGCGTTCACTCAGCGGGGATTTGATGGTGAATCTGACAGATCCTGTGTCCAGCAGGTCCTCATGTCTTCCTGAGAGTCACTACTTTGGTCTTTGGAGATTGAACTCCCCAAAATAGTTCACCATGAGGCCTGACAGGTTGCAGGTGTTCAGGGATGAGGCAGTGGAGGTTCGTTGTCAGAACAGCATTGAAGTGCTCCTAGGCTCAGTGTGGGCTGGAAAAATACAGGGTACAATGTTCACAGGAGTGTGTGATGGAGGACCCTGCCTGGCATGCACAGAGCAGGGAAAACCAGGAGGTTCCTCACTTGCTAAAGGCCTGTAGCACTTCTATCCAAAATCTGGTCCTTGCAGTTAGGTGCAGTAAGATTAAAAAATGACTATTTGAAGTGATGAGCCGCACGTGCTCAGTAATGTTTCAGGAGGGAGATGGTGAAAACCAGCTCTCAGGTGTTCTACTGTTGTTACAATGATCTATGATTGAGCAGCCTGCTGTGGTGGAAAGTGTCCCTGCCCATGGCAGGGGGTTGGAACGACACGAGCTTTCAGGTCCTGTCCAACCCATTCCATAATGCCATTGTATGAAGTTTTCCGAAGGGGTCAGAAGGTAAGGGCTGCATACACAGTGTATCTGAGCATCTGACAGTGTCACTTTGCCCTGTTCTCATCACCCAGCACTGAAAGGTGGTGGTTTCCTAAAATGTTGGCTGATTTTTCACATGATCCATGCCAACACTTGCAGCACAGCCGAGGTGTCCTACCTGGAGAGACCTGCCCATTGTCACCTGCTCTGCTGCCAGGGAGTAGTCACAGAAGGATCTTGTCTCTAGAACAAACCCTCAGGTCTCCCTGAGATGGCAAAACCTGCAAAAACTCAGTGATTTTGGGTCAGCAGCTCTTCCTCAGCATTTCCTCTGGCCAAAAGCCCTTGTCTAACAGAGCTTTTGCTGGACTCTTCATTACAATTGGCAAGGAAAAAGCAGAGGAGGGTGAACAGTTCTGTTCATTTTCATTCCCTTTTCATAGACTTATTTGGGAGAAGTGGAATGGGAGAGGACTGCGTGCTGACAGAGCTTTTGTATTTTATGTCACAGGCTGTTGAAAGAGTTCTCAAACTGCACTTCCTTTCCGTGGGCTTTAAGGTCATTTCCCAGTGCCTGCAGATGCATGGCGGGCTGGGAAACCCTTCTCTCATCACCAGGGAATGAAATGCTCTCCGTGGATTTTTGGAGCCAACAAAAATCTCTTTGTCTTCTCTTCCCTCCCACTGTTTCCCAAGCAGCAAGTTTGCTGACAGGCCTTGTCAGGAAGTGGGGAGTGCTGCTCCAAGATCCAGTCTCTCTGGGAAAATGAGCAGCTGAGGTGAAACGAAGGGTCTGGCAAAGGTCTGGTGTGTTTTGCTGAGGCAATCACACCTGGGCAAAACAGCTAAGGATTTTACGGTAAAAGAGGTTAAGGAAGTGGATGACACTGTGGGCAAAGTTCAGAGACAAAAACACGCAGTTCTCAGCCCAGAGGTGATCTTGGAACGATAACAAACCTGGGATTTATCCACCTGTGCAAAGCTGGTTCTGTAAAACCTTGTTGTCCAGGTGGTGTTGTCCATGTGCAGTGACTTCGCTTGTGGTGATTTGTCTACTACAGAAACTGGATGGCTTCTACGGTGAACCTGGGCAAGGAAACATTATTGGAAGATGGAATGCCACCTGCAAAAAAGCCCAGGTAAATTTAGTTATACTCCAGTGAATTTGTTCCAACAAGAGCCTTTTCCTTTGCCTCACATTGTTGTTTAAGGATTGTGACCCCTGGCGACCGCAGCTGTTTCGTTTCCTGATCCAAGAACTGCCTGCTGGCTTCTGGCCGTGCCTTGGCCTTTCCTGCTGTTCGTGCAACAAACGCCTTCACACCCAGAGTGCACTTTTTTGGGGTTTTAATCCTCAGCCAGGGGATGAGGTCACACTCAAAGCTTATTTTACTGTCCTGTCTCCATGGTCCTGTTCACTCGCAGTGTCAGACACGGTGGTTGTGCTTCTTCTCTTGAGTTGCATGATGGTTTCCAGGAGGACAGGAAGTTACTCAAATTAGTATGATTGAACTGCATGTAAAGGCTAAATAATTCACTCTGAGGCTCCCTGTGCTTAGAAATAGGTGGTGGTATAGTTCTGTGAGTGGGGACCTGACTGGTGGATAATTCTGTCTGTCAGAGACTGTGGCTGCTGCAGGCTCAAAAGTTCTTGTGAATAAGCAGCTAATTGATCTGGGGGGTTGTCTCTGCTAATTTGATCTATTTGCAAGGTCTGGAGGGCTGCAGGATAGTTCTGTGTGGTCTCGAGATTGAGCTGCACTCTGGAATGTACAGAAAAGACCCTGGGAAATGATTTTTACCTTGTTCAGGGTAGAAACAGATGCATATATCAACAGGGAACAGAATGCCTCTTTCAGGCATGCAGGACATTAAGACTTGAGTATTTGTTTTTATTTTGGATTTCAGTCTCTGTATTTCCAATAGTGTTTTTATACGAACTCATTAGCATGAATACTAATTTATTCCTCACACAAGGCTTGCAGTCCTCAAATTAAACGCTGTTTATTAGCAGTAACAGTGAAGCCCTCCTCGAGGAAAGGGTTAACAAGTCTGTTTTCATAGGCAGGAGCTGAGGGAAGGCACAGCTCCATCCGTGTGGTGTTAGTTTCCTCTTCCCTTCTCACTAAATATCATGTGTTTGCTGATAAAGGCCATTTCTTCCATATGAGCTGCTGCTCCAATCCTGGGAAGGAGCAGAAAGCAGCTGGACACCAGGCAAGGCAAGGAGCAGCACATCTGCTCAATAAATGACAAAGGTCATGTTTAAAAGCACTGTGCAGGTGTAAAGCTAGGAAAATATGGAGGAGGGGAGAAGGAATAAGGAGAATACAGCCCTGCAGCCCTTTCATGTGACTCTGTATCATCTGGGATATTCCAAAAGATTTGCCTGGAGCATCCTGCGGACATTGCAGGCATCACAGGGAAAGGATTGCTGGTACAGCTGAGGGGGTTCCTCAGCAAACTGTGGCTGGGCCCCTCCAGGGCAGAGCTGGGAGAAAGCCTTCCCTTGCTTTTCTCTGTGCTGGGATAAATGGAGCTGTTGTCTCCAGGCCCCTGTTCTGCACCTTGTTTAAACCAGGGGGCACTTAGGACTGGCATGGGATCTGACACACATTTTGTCTCAGGATCTGGAGCATGTGTGTGTCTCATTCTCTAGTGCTCACCACACCTTTCCCATGCCCTCCAGCCTTCCAGGTAACTTGTACTAATAGACTTCCCTTATTCCAGATTTTTAGTCGATTAGCTTTACTGCAGAAGCACCCCAGGGCACCATTGCCTTCCCCAGTAACCATC
The DNA here is from genome assembly GCA_032173965.1 of Sitta carolinensis. Classification (NCBI taxonomy): domain Eukaryota; kingdom Metazoa; phylum Chordata; class Aves; order Passeriformes; family Sittidae; genus Sitta; species Sitta carolinensis. Next base: position 7,248,327 of record CM063304.1, read on the forward strand.
CTGGTAACAGATTTGATTCCCAAAAATGTTGCAGTTACGGACCTTGCATTGGGAGCATTTGTGCTGCTGATCCATGCAGCTGCCTGCTGTCCTTTAAGGATACCAAGCTGCTCCTCTTGTGCTCTATTTATCCAAGAACCCCAGTGGATATTTGATTCAAAATTTAGGCACAGGGTGCCTCCCTCTTCCTCAGTCTGCCTGTGCCACCACCCCAGACACCTCTCCACTCATGGTGGTACCAGCTGTGCTCCTTTCTCCTTTTGCAGGAAGCTGTTGCCAAGCCTCAAAACCAAGAAGCCTCAGGAACTTGTTTTGGTGATTGGGACAGGAATTAGTGCTGCAGTTGCTCCCCAGGTCCCAGCACTGAAGTCCTGGAAGGGGCTGATCCAGGCCCTCCTGGATGCTGCTATTGACTTTGATCTCTTGGAAGATGAAGAGATCAAACAGTTACAGAAGTGTCTTCATGAAGACAAGAACCTGATTCATGTTGCCCATGACCTTAGGCAGAAGCTGTCTCCGGTGAGTGTGCTTGTATTGAGCGTAGGATTTGGCTTTTGGAAATACCCAGATTTGGTTCTCCAGCAATGGTGCCCCCAACCCAACCATTCCTCAATGTACAAGGAGCCACAAACACAGTTACTGTGCCAGGTGCCTGAGGCATAACCCTGCTGTGGACATGGGTTTTGGGTATTTCACCTGGACCAGGGTGATTAGAGGACAGAGCACTTTCCTATGAGGAAAGGCTGAGAGAACTGGGATTGTTAAACCTGGAGAAGAAGGCTTCAGTGGTGAGCTAATTATGGCCTTCCAAACCTGAAGGGAGCTGACAAGAAAGATGGAGATACACTGTGGACAAGGGTCTGGAGTGACAGGACAAGGGGGAATGGCTTCACACTGCCAGTGGGCAGGGTTAGATGGGATACTGGGGAGGAATTCTTCCTTGTGAGGGTGGTAAGATTGCCCAGAGGAGCTGTGGCTGCCCCTTCCCTAGGAGTGTTCCAGGCCAGGCTGGAGGGGTTTGGAGCAACCTGGGATAGTGAAAAGTGTCCCTGCCCATGGCACAGAGTGGGACGAGATGGCACAGAGTGTGCTCTAAGGTCCTTCCCAACCCAAACCAGTCTGTGATCCTATGATTATGCTGAAGGAGGGTGCCCACCCTGGTGCAGCCAGGGCTCTGTTTGCCCTGCAAGGACCCAGAGCTTTGCAGGGTGTTGGGGAAATGTCAGTAGTTTTTTGTGGAGTCATTTGGCCTGAGGTGTTAAGGGGTCAGGCTCTCATCTCAGTCTGTCTCTCCTTCTCAGCGCACAAGCAACGTTCGTGCAACCTTTTTCAAGGACTGTTTATACAAGGTGTTTGGTGACCTGGAATCCAAAATGGAAGATTCTGGGAAGCAGCTGCTTAAGTCTGTGCTTCACTTGATGGAATATGTGGCCCTTGTGTTAACTACAAACTTTGATAACCTGCTGGAGCTGTATGCAGCACACCAGGGGAAGCACCTTGAGTCTCTTGACCTGACTGATGAAAAGAAGGTAAAGGATAATTATTTCTTTTTTCAGGGACTGTGGTGGTGCAGGATGTGCTCTCATGCTGCCTGAGGGTATTGTACTGATTGTAGTGGTTTAACTTGTGGCAGACAAGCTCCAGGCAGAGGCTCTGACTGTCCAGGGCAGCAAGCAGAGGAATGAGAAGGAACTCTCCTTTCTGGAACACTGGTTTGCTGGCTGCCATCCAGTGCTCAGGAGGAGTCCTTAAGCCTGCTATTCCTTTGATCTCTGTCCTTGAAACTTCTGGCTTGGCCTTGCTTCCACATAAGGCTCGGGTTGATGTTTCTAGCCAATATGGGAAACTCCACGCAAGATGCAAAGCTGAACTTTTTATAAGGTGCTGCAAAGTGCTTTCTGTGATGGGTGTTCAGGGCTGTAGCCTTCAAAGTTCCCCTCTTGCCCCATGTCCTCTCCCTCCATTGGCTGGAATGGATCCTCCTGCTGTACTCTCAGAGCTACTCTCTTCATGCAAACATCCCTCCTGCCCCAGTCAGGCTGTGAAACCCTGAGCTCTTTGCACCTGCCCACCTCATCTCTCTATCTTGGGTTTTACTGGTGGGGAGCATCTCATCCTTCTGTTTGCATGTTAAACACCCACAATGTGTGTATCCTTTGCAGTTCTTACTCTCTTTTCATTCTCATTTCTGTGCTTTACATTTCCTGCATGACCTCTTAATCTACATGGCTGGAAGTACTTACAGTGTTACAAATAAGCAGTCTAATTATTGCAAGCTTAAACGAGCTGAGGTCTGCAGGACTAAACTGAGAGCCTTGGAAGCAGTTGTCTGAAATGGAGGTTAGCTCAGCTGGTGACTCCCTCAGAGCCAGTAGGTACCACAAAATAAAACTTGGTAGGCTTGAGAAACATGCAGACATAGGATTTGTAGTTTTTTCCCCTTTTTCTGGTCAATCTGGCATTTTGATTCATTCTTATCACATTCACCAATCAGCTGAAGTGTTGACCCAAACGACCACCACGGGCTGTGGCTGCAGGCCGTGGTGTAGAGGCTGATGGAGCAGAGGAGGAAGAAGCAGCCTCTTTGGAAATGCTTCCGCAAAGTGTTACATTTAGCAGTGCTGTGGTAGCCAATGTGACACACTCGTTGCTGCGGGTTTGTGTTGTGCAGGTGCTGGAGTGGGCACAAGAGAAGAGGAAGCTCAGTGTCCTGCACATCCACGGCGTCTACACCAACCCCAGCGGCATCGTCCTGCACCCAGACAGCTACCAGAACGTGCTGCGCAACACCGAGGTCATGGTGAGCCACCCTGAGGCCCAGGCCTGGGGCAGCTGCAGCTCCCACCTGGCTCAGCTGAGTTTAGACTGAGCTTCACAGAGGGCGGGGAGAATTAATTACATATGGGAAATAGGAGGAGTGAATTCCTTAGCCTGTTAAGGTGCTAGAACACCTCCCACACTTGCTGAAGGATGGCTTTGCTGCAGAGCCTCCCCAGGGATAGGGCAGGTGCTGTCTCTTGTGAGGATGAAGCTCACCTTGACCAAGAACATCTTTCCCTTTCTTAAAGCGAGAGATTCAGAAGCTGTATGAAAAGAAGTCCTTCCTCTTCTTGGGCTGTGGTTGGACAGTTGATGACACCACGTTTCAGGCCCTGTTTTTAGAGGCTGTCAAGCACAAGTCAGACCTGGAGCACTTCATGCTGGTGCGGAGGGGGGATGTGGATGAGTTCAAGAAGCTCCGTGAGAACATGCTGGATAAAGGGATCAAAGTGATTTCCTACGGAGACGAGTACGCTGACCTGCCCGAGTACTTTGAGCGGCTGGCGAGCGAGATTGCCGTGCGGGGCCACACAGGTACGGGGCCAGGGCGGGGGCACCCTCGGCTGCCACCGTGCAGAGTAGACAGGGTTAGTAGCCCCTGTTCTCTCCTGTGCAGAGATTACTGAAGCCTTTTGAAAAAAAGCAAGCATGTCTCTAAGTGTAGCTGCCCCCGCAGACAAGGCCGAGGGGAGGAGCAGGAGCAGGAGAAGCAGGAGCAAGAGCAGGAGCAGGAGGTGCAGGAGGAGGAGGAGAAGCAGGTGCACATCTTTGTATCTGCACGGCTGCGGGTCCCGGTCACACGGGCAACTCTGGGAAAAGTTTAAGCCCTTGAAGGTGCAGGGGGGCCATGCGAAGCAGGTGTTAAGGTTATGGTGAGGAGATGCGGAGCCCCGGGTGGCAGTGCAACGTTTTCTCTGCTCTCTAATGCAGTTTTCCGTCCTGTTTGATGAACTCTTTGCTGCTCTCAGGGTTTTTTGTCCCAATTCCGCCGGCACTGAGGCTCATGGGAGCTCCTCATTTGCATACATGTGATGTCACCCCCTGGGAGCTCCTCATTTGCATACACGTGATGTCACCTCATGGGAGCTCCTCATTTGCATACATGTGATGTCACCTCATGAAGCTCCTCATTTGCATTCACGTGATGTCACCCCCTGGGAGCTCCTCATTTGCATACATGTGATGTCACCCCCTGGGAGCTCCTCATTTGCATACACATGATGTCACCCCCTGGGAGCTCCTCATTTGCATACACGTGATGTCACCGGCCGCCATGAGCGCTGGGTGGGGAGCAGCGGCGCCGGTGCTCGGTGGAAAAAGGACATAAACTCCAAAAAGGGCTACGGACACAAGGCGAGTGGCGTTTAACAAGGAAAACATTTACGGTTGTAACAGTGTAGGGTACTTACCATCATAACAACACCGGGTACAACGCAAGTTATAGCAATATTGGGTACAAAGAAGGCACTTACAGATATAACATTTAACTGGGTTAACACTTTAACGGAATTCTGCTCTTATTCCCGAGGGGCCGGAAGGTGCTGTGGGTGCCCGCAGTGCCGGCACAGCCCCGGCGCAGGCAGGGCTGCGGGAAGCGGGAGCGGCGGCGCCGGAGCCGCTGTGCGGGGAGCCGGGCCGGGCCCAGCGCAGCCCTCCCGGAGCCTCGCCGGGCCCGCGGGGCTGCGGGGACAGCGCGGGGGCCTCGGGGCTCGGGGGCGGCTGCGAGGGCCGTGCCGGGCGGGCGGGGAGCGGAGCGGGGCCGGCGGGGCGGGCTGGAGCCCCGGGCAGAGCTCTGCGCTCGGGGCCGAGCCCCGTGGGCCCCGGCGCGGGCGGGTCCGTGTGGAGCGGCCCGGCCCGGCTGCGGCCTTGTGGGGCCCGGGGGTGCTCGAGGGTTTGGGGGTGCTCGGGGGTCTGGGAGTGCTCGGGGGTCTGGGAGTGCTCGGGGGCCTGGGCGTGCTCGGGGGCCCGGGGTGCTCCGGGGCACGGGGGTGCTCGGGGGTCTGGGAGTGCTCGGGGGTCTGGGGGTGCTCGGGGGCCCGGGGGTGCTCGGGGGTCTGGGGATGCTCGGGGGTCTGGGGGTGCTCGGGGCCCGGGGTACTCGGGGTCTGGGAGGGCTTGGGGGCCCGGGGGTGCTCGGGGATCTGAGGGTGCTCGGGGGTCTGGGAGTGCTCGGGGGCCCGGGGGTGCTCGGAGGTTTGGGGGTGCTCGGGGTCTGGGAGTGCTCGGGGTCTGGGAGTGCTCGGGGGTCTGGGGTGCTCGGGGGCCCGGGCTGAGCCGGGCTCGGAGGGAAAGGGCTGTGACAGACCGGTTGAAGCGTTTCCACAGATCCAGTGGGAAACTCTTTACAGCACTGTGTGCTGTGTGGTGTGTTACAGACAATGCCTAGTGGACGGGGAGTCCTTCAAAGACACTTGAGTTAAGAGCTGGTTTAAACTTTTTTGTGGGCTCGTAGAAAGCTTTGGTTGCTGTGCAGCTCGGGTGCCCGGCCGGGCGGTGTCTCTGGGGCTGGGCCCTCGGGCTGCTGCTGCTGCTCACGGAGCCTCCTCGCAAGGGGGTCCACAGGCAGAGGCACCTCAGCTCCACACTGTGTCTCCTTGGGGCTTGTTCGGGAAAAACAACCTCTGGGAACTCAGAGTTCACTGTAACTATTGGAAGGGATTAACTACCGCAGCATCATAAGGCCACTTACCTCTGATGCCTGAAAAAGGCTGGAAATAAATCCCCATAGACCAAGATCTATAGAGCAGGTATTTGTTTATTGCAGTGCTGCCGGTGAGGGGGTATCTCCACCCAACTCACCCACCCTTGTCATGTGGTGTAGTTTATTTATACAGTAATTATTTCTTAATATTGCAATGTCATATATGCGTCAGAACTAATTTCCATATTGTTATCTCATACTTTATAAATAGTTTTTCTGTACTGTGCTTGCACTTCCCCAATTTAGGTGGTCTTGGGGGTCTTCCTCAATGAAGGTTCAAGGTCTCCCTGAACATTTCAGCTTTGTCTTCAGAGTGTGTGCAGCTATGGTGTTCCTTGGTCTTTCTGGGTCTCACCAGCCTAAATTCTCCTTTTTGTGGATAATTTGCTTTACGTTTGCCAACTTTTTATTAGTATATAGTGCTGCTTCCCAATATAGCTATCCTTGTCTATTTTTAAATTATTCACCTGGTGAGTTTCTGTTTATTTAAGCATTAAGGGATTAGTTAACCATATACTAGCTATTACATTGTATAGAAAGTTATGATTCTGGTTATATTGGAATCTTATAACTCAAGCTATAAAAGCATCTTGTAACTTTGACCCAAGTTATGTAGGTATCACCTCCAATTCAGAGGATTTGTGTAAGGTTTTCCAAAGTCTGTGTTGTGACTCTGTGATCTGTGGAGAGTGTCTGTGTGCTGGTGCAGGTCTGCCCATCACAGGTGATCATTGCCACTGGGTGTCATAAAACCTCCCCTGATAAAACCAACTCCATGGTGAAATAATGCCACTTCCAAAGAGCAGCAGTTCTTCCCCTCTCTCTTCTGCATATTTAAGGAGCTCAGGTTTTTGCAAAACCGTTTCTTCTTTCTCTGTGAACAAAGGAGCTCCAAGGGTTTGCCAGTTCTTTCTTAGTTTTTCCAAGTCTTTTCTGAGAGCCTGGGAAAATGTATCTGGAGCTGAGAATCTGAGGGATTGAGACTCCTGCCTGTGTTAAAAGATCGTGGGAATTAAGTGTCTCGATACCTTTGGGGCCCTGGACTTTACATTCAATCTTTGGCCTAGGGCTGGATTTTCCCTTTCTTTCTGTCTTTTTGCTTTAAAATTCCCCTTGAATCAGAAAATGCCATGACCCGAATGCAGTTTCTGTGAGGGGGAGTGTGGTTCTTCCCTTGCAAAGCAAAGGCAGCAGCCAAAAGGCAGCTCAGCCTCAGCAGGGACTGCAGCCATGAGCTGGGGCTGCTGGTGGAGCATCAGCTGCTCGGGTGGTCTCTGGGGAAAAGCAGGGCTGTCCTTTGCTCCTGCTGACAGCTCCGGGGACTCTGGGAACCCGAGTGGTGCCAGATGTGCCCCCAGGACAGGCCGAGACGTGGGGCCCTGGAGAAGGCAGGGGCAGCTCTGCTCCTCCCTGCAGGGTCTGTGCCCTGCTCAGAGCCGGTTCCCATCCAGCGGGGACAGACAAACCCCGTCCTTGGGGCACGGAGGAGAACAAAGGGCTTCCCACCCTTAACCCTGGCCCAGCAGCCAGGCTGGGCTCCGCTTCGCTTTCTCCTGTTCCCCTCCCATTGTGTTTCTCTTTCCCTTTCTCCTGCTGTGTTTCTGTTTCCCTTTCTCTTGTTGTGTTTCTGTTCTGCTTTCTCCTGCTCCCCTCCTGTTGTGTTTCTGTTTCCCTTTTTCCTGTTCTCCTCCCACTGTGTTTCCGTTTCCCTTTCTCCTGCTGTGTTTCTGTTTCCCTTTGTCCTGTTGTGTTTGTGTTTCCCTTTGTCCTGTTGTGTTTGTGTTTCCCTTTCTCCTGTTGTGTTTGTGTTTCCCTTTCTCCGTTGTGTTTGTTTCCCTTTCTCCTGCTGTGTTTCTGTTCTGCTTTCTCCTGCTCCCCTCCCATTGTGTTTCTGTTTCCCTTTCTCCTGTTTCTCTTTCCCTTTCTCCCATTGTGTTTCTGTTTCCCTTTCTGTGCTGTTTCTGTTTCCCTTTCTCCTGTTGTGTTTGTTTCCCTTTCTGTGCACGTGGCACAGCTTGGACACAGGATATGCTCAAAGCAGAAGGCTGGTGTTGCTGACAGTGTTAACATTAAATACAGTGCAGTAAAATTTAATGCAACTGAATAAAATTTTAATTGAAATTTGTACAACTCACATTTTATACCATCAAGTACTATTTACTACAACTGACATTTAAACAAATACAGCTTAAAAGTTTACAGCACTAAATACAGTTTAAATTGAAATTCCTGAACTTAATATAAGTAAATCTGATATAACGCAATGTAAGCCTTTTTTCATATAATTTAAAATTAATACTAGTAAATATTATTTAACGTCATTTAAATTTAAACTGATACAACTTAGTTTTATGCAATTAAACAAAATTTAATAGAATTGAAATTCATACAATGTAAGGTTAATGCAAGTGAATACTGCTCAATACCATTTAAAGTAATACAACTTAAATTTATACAATTAAATACAGTTTAATACAAGTTTAAATTCATACTACTTTAACACAAATTAATGCAATCTGAATTTAAATTCGTACTACTTAAAGTGAATGCAATAGTAAATACTTTTTAATAACACTTAAATTTAAACTAATACAAGTTAAATTTATACAGTTAAATACAATTGACTACAATTTAAATTTAAATTAATACAACTTCAAGCCAATACAATACAAAATAAGATTAACATCTATCAAATTTATATCAATGGCTACAAAATACCCGCAAAATCAACTTTTTGCAAAAACTATGCGTCATTTTTTTGGCCCTGTGGCCAAGCTTTGTGGGTTGGGAATGAACATGTTTGTATTTTTCAGTCTCAGATATTTCTGTTGCCTTGGAGTCCAGTTGATGTTTTCCATTCCAGGTGTTTGCATGCATGGGGTCCTTAAGTAAAGCTCTTCTCCTTCTCTCAAGTACTCTTCGATTAGTGCCACCTGCAATTGGAAAGAAGTGGTGTCACAAGCAAGTCCATTTGCCTCCATAAAAACGTTAAAAGCTGCTGCAATTAGTTTATTTCAAAACTGATAGTCATTGGAAACAGAAATACACGAAGGCTCCTCTTGGACAACTCATTGCAGCAGTGGCACCTGACTTTTGTTATTATTTTTGTTTTCTCCCTTTCCGTTTGGTTTCAATTCCTTCATTGCTGTGGAACAGACTCCCTTCACACAGCTCTGCTCAAGATGCAGACCCTGCATCGTGGGAGGATCTAAAAAATCAATCTGCCCATTGCATTTTAAGTGAAATAATTTAAAAACCCAAAATCCTGCTCTGCCATGCTGACAGGCATCCAGTGGAGTGTGGCTTCTTCGGGCACAGCACAGAGGAATGGACTGGGAATGAATCCAAGCAAGGCTTCCTCTTGTGCTGCTCCATGTCCTGAGGGTCCCTAAAGTGCTCCTCAGCCCTGGCCTTGCCCTGGAGTCGTGCCACGCGCTCTGGCCGTGGTTCGGCTCGGTGAGGGGGGTGGTTTTGGGAGAGGCCAGCAGGAAAGTTTATGCACATTTCATCTGCCACGCTGGGGTGCAGAGGGCACAAGGAATCTGGGGGAGAAGCTCTGCCTGCTCCTCCTCCTCCTGCCCACAGGGCTGGCCGGGGGCTCCTCAGGGGATGGGCTGCACACAGCACCGTGCGTGATGCCATGGGCAAGAGTTTTCTGCTGTGCTGGTGAAGAGTTTTCACTTGTGCCTGGGCTTTGGCTCCTTTGCTGCCAAGAGATCCATTGCCACAGGAGCCTGGGGCTCTCCAGAGAGCCTCGTGGGCCGGCTCTGCCGTGATGTGCTCAGCACAGAAACATGCAGAGGATTGGAGGGAGGATTGCTGGTGCCAGCCTCGTCTTGAAGAAGTTGAAGTAAAAGCCTAGGACATCCTGGACTGGCCAAAAGCATATGGGGAGTCTGGGGAAGACTGATCCCATAGTGCAGGGGTCCAGTGCAGGGCTTGGCCCTATTAACCACAGCCAATGAGCACCCAAGACTCTTCAGCCAGAGACCAAATTAAAGTGTCTGCATGACTTTTCTTCTGCAGTTGAGTATGCCCGTTCTATTTTGGGGGTAGTGCTGGTGTCTGGGTGAGCACAAAGGGCAGAAAGAGGAAGGAAAATGGGTCCCAAGTGATGGGAGGGATGTGGAGTGAGGATAAGTGGGACACTGGAACAGCAGCAGGATTTACAGCAGCTCCCTTAGGACCATCCAGCAGCGTCTGGATCCCTGCTTTCCACCAAGAAGCAGCAGGGGAATGATGTTCTTATCTGGACCCATGGTTTGGCATGGTCTGCCTGTGCTTTGCAGATTTATAGAAGAGGTGTGGGCTTCAGCCCCCCAAACAAGCGCTGATCTGGCACAGCAGGTGCTGCCATCACTGCACTGTTCCTGCTGCAGCAGGACCATGGTGTTTGCACAGCAGGGATGCAGCCAGACCCCGCTGATCCCAGTCCACTCCCAGACACCTGAGCACGGGCAGAGGCCAAGGCATGGCATCAGGTTCCACCAGGCACCTCCTCTCTTTTCTGCTTTTTGAACAGACCAGACTCAGGGGCATTTTCTGCCCAAGGAAATCTCCTTCCCTTTGCTGCAGGCTGTTACCTTATGTATTTCAGTCCACACATGCTCTCCAGTTCTTCCTGCTACGATGTCCACGGCATCTGCCATCAGTGACTGCAGCTGTGGCACCAAGATAAAAACTATCAGCATGCAATTCACAGAGAAATCATTTATCTGAACACACAAATTACACCTTAATTCAAATCCTTGGCACTCTGATGATTTTGTGACCCATCTTTCACACAGTGAGCATGGCCAACTCATCTTTGCTTCAGCCCTTGCACTGCAGTCTTGTGGATCTAAAATACTGTAGTCTTGCCTCCCCACAGTCCCCTTCCTGGGTAGTCCTGGCATTGCCTCACCCTGCACTCTTCCCAACCCCTGGGAAATGGTTCAGATATTCTTAATCCAGAGAGACAAAGGTTGGATCCAGGGTGTCCTGCCCTTAGCATCAGTGTTTAGGAACAAACTGGGTACTTGAGACCTGTGCTATTGTTGCACTCTAAAAAATTCTCTTCCAAAATACAGGGTTAAGTTAAAGGGAATCCAAACAAAAGTTTCTGGAGTCTCTTCACAAATGTTTTACTTGTGACAAGGAATTAAGATCTAGTAGCACTATGTAGGTGTCAGCGTTCCTGGGTGTACTCAAGGCACAAGGCTTACCCAAAGGTGTCCCTTCAGGGGAGGAGGAGAGACACCATCTGTCCACTGATGCACAGCAAGCAGATGTTTCCCCCTCCTCTTTTTTCCCCAACCCCCTTGGATTCCATCACTTTTGGCCTCCTTGTCTGCAGCAGTCATCCCAGGCTGGCCCTTGCTGGAGCTGGGCTGGGGCAGCCAAGGGCCCAGGCCCTGCTCCTCAACAGCCCCACGGATTCTTCACCCGCTTGGGGCACCTCTGCAGCAAGTCTGACAAGTTACCACAAGCACCCAGACAGGTTTGTTGTGAGGCAGGGAGCATGTGGGGGATGGACCCAGCACAGAAAATCAGTTTCCCCTCCTTTCCCCCTCCTCTCAGCTGTGCCCCAATTCAGGCTGTTTTGCTGCAGGTGCCTTCTGAGTTCAGAGATGTCAAGGCAATATGAGCTGAATCATTGCAATCATTTTCCCAGACTGATTTGGGGAGGTCTGGGGGGCAAAGAAGGGATTTTCAATAGATGCTGACAGGTGAGTCCTGGTGGTTCTATCAGTCGCCCTTGCAGGTGATCAGCTCCTCCTCTGTCAGAGCACTGAAGGAGGATTTGAGAACTCTTTCAGGTCCCCACATTAGACAAAGGACTTCCAGAGCACAGAGTGGAAGTACAGAACTCTGCCCTGGCCCTTCCTGCTCTGCCTCTCAGCCTGCAGAGGACAAAACAAGTGTTGGGAGTCAAAACCTACCAGCTTGTCATCCTCCTGAGAGACTCTCTGCAGGTAGGGAATGGTCGCCAGCTCAGCCATTGCCTGGGTCATCACCTGGGCCTGTTCCTCCACTCTCTGCAGGTGGCTGAGCAGGCTGGCATGGTGGAAGTGCTCAATGGCCCAGACACACGGGCCACGCTCGTCCTGTTTGCCCAGAAAAGAAAGGAGGTGAGAGGGGAGGCACAGGGAACACCCTGATCCTTGGAGTCCTGTGGCTTCTCATCTCTGTTTGGGCTGGTCCTGCTCTCAGCAGTGTGTCAGCCAGCACCTTTCAGGCCATGCTGCTGGGACAGGCTTCAGGGAGGTAACAAAAAAACTTTCTTGCCATGAGCTCTCTAGGAGGACTAGGGAAATAAAGATGTCATCATGATAGATGAGAAGGGGAGACAGCAGATAAACACAAACACAGTTTTCTCCTTTGCAAAGGGCCTTTCCATCACCCCCTCCCTGCACTGAACATCACCTGGCTTTCCTGGATGGCTTTTCCAGCCTCAGGGGAGAGGCTGAGCAAAGTGTGCGGAGTGTCAGCTCATGGTTGGGGTGCAGACAGGCAATCCATGCTTTCAGACAGACCCTGGAGGACCTGAAACCTGCAGAGGTGGTCTCTGGCCCCCGGCAGCCAGGAGCATGGCACTCCTAAAGCAGTTCAAGCTTTCCTTTCCCATCCTAGCCAGAGCCATGTGTGTAAAATGTTGTTGTGAACTCCAGGCCGTGTGGCTGCCTAACCAAGGGGGCAGAATTGACTTCTCTGAAGTGTTGCTGTGGTTTAATGAGCTTGGGTTTAGCACTGAGCTGGTTTGGTCAAAACCAGCCTGAGCAGAACAAGAATTGGATTGCACGTTTGTGTCTGCAGCTGAGGAAGAGGGCAGCAGAAAGAAATGTTTGTTCTGTTAAATTCCAAATATATTATTTTTTTCTCTCAAAGTAAGTTGTACTGCTTGCATCTGTAGCTGAAATTTGGCCATTTTTAATTTAGCTTATGTGTGATGGAAATAAGATGAAATCGTGTCTGTAGCTTGAAGACACTTGTGGAATACTTTAAAGGAAACAAAAGTGGCCCAATCCCTGTCAGGGCCATAAAGAGATGTCAGTCCCCAGCATCAGAGAAGCTCTGGCTCTGTGCCCATCTCTGTTTCCAGGTGGAACTGGCACTGCCATCTGCTCCTTGGGTCACAGGTTCTCCCTGGGGCTTTCCTCCTCCCCGTGGCAGCTCCACACTGATCCCTGGGGCTGGTTGTGAGCCGTAGGCCCCTGGTCCAGCCCAGTTCCTTGTCCTTGCTGCTGTGGAGTGGCACCAGGGTAGTCCTTGCTTAAACCACGGGACTGTTGTGCCAGCCTCCTTGGAAAAAAGGTCACTTGGCTGCTGCCTTTCGTGGTGCTGGGGTTTCACCTGGGTTTTCTGGGAGTGCACTTGTGTTTCAGCAAGAATATTTAAATGTCAGAGGGGAGGTGAAAATCTGATAGAAAATACTGCTGTGTGGGAGCAGTGTAAGTTCCTACAGTGGGGACTGGCTCAGGCAGTTCTGAGGCAGCACTGCTCTCATCTCTGACAGGATGAGTTTCTTTTCCCTGTGCCCTGGAAACCAGACCTCTCTGTTTATCTCTGCTTGAACTGTGTGATCCTGTTCCTCCAAATTCATTTACAGGAGAGGGGAGTCATGGAGAGTGCAAAACCTGCCTGATTTCAAAGTTTTTTTCTCTTCCTGTTACTCTTTTGAGACTGCAGTAGCTGCAATAGAGGAATCTCACCTCCAAAAGCAAAGAGAAAATTGGGGAGAGGTGTCAAAAAAAATTAAAAATTGCAGTTTTTCTGGGGCTTCCAGAAAGACCAGGATTTTATTGTGTTTCCAGTATCCAGCCCACACTCTGTTTGTAGCTGTAGCTTCTCAAAGTGCATCAAAGGGAATGCCCCCAGCAGAGATCCTCCCCTTTCCCAAAGGTGCCACTTGCATTACTCTGCACATCGGGAACTGGGGCTTTTGGGCATCCAAAGCCAAGAGCAAAGGGCTTCAGGAAAGCACTGCAGTGAAGCAGCTGTGTTTCCTCAGGGGTGTCTGCCCTGCACCCACTCCGCTTCCCTCAGGCCTCTGTGGATGCTTTTGGCCAAGCCCCACACATCTTTCCCTCAGCACTCACTGCTGCCCCAGCAGCTGCCCTCTAGAAGGAAAGGAGTCTGAGCTTCCCCAGATCTCTAGCTCGTGTTTCTTTTTTCAGGAGAATAATTTAAGAATTGCGTGGAAACATTCTCATCTGTGTGCAGATTTGATTGTTGACCTTCGTGCTAATTGTCAGCGCCAGTGCTAAAAGCTGTGTCCATCATGGCAGAAAGGATGGAGCAGAGGTAACCACCATCACCTGGCTTATGGTTGTAACAGATGGGAAGGTTACTGCACAGCTTCACTCCACAGGGACCCAGCTCTCAATCACTAGAAATGCTTCAAGGAGCAAGGATAACTCTTTGATGGAGCTCTGGGTGGGAGGTGCAGTCTACTACGGGTATGAAATAGAGTGAGGAACTGTGTTGGATGAAGTAAGGATATAATATCATAGACCATAAAGATTGGAGAAAATTGCATGCAGAGGGACTTTCAAGAAACTCTGGTCACTGTTAAGGCTTTGGGACTCCTTTTTGAAGGGGTCTAAATCCAGTGGAGCCCTGTTCTTAATGCAGTTCACGGAGCATTTCTGGACACTGGAGGAGCACGTACAGCAGGAATTATCCCCCAAAAGCACATGTCCTTCCCACACACCACCTACCAGAAGGGGAATGGGGTACTCACCTTTATCTTGGTGCTTCCTATAAAAGCCACGACTGCCACAATCTTCCCAGCGTTCTGCCAGAATGTTTCTGCTTCTTCCTCCATGCTGGGACTGAAAGTTATTTTCTGGCCTAGGAGTGAAATCACAGAGCCACAGAGGCTGTGTTTTTTCATCTCCATTTTCCTCAGGGCATCTGGCAGGATGTTGGGTGGATGGGAGGAGGAGTGAAGGGGATGGGCAGAGCTGCCTGGGCCAGCAGGGCTGCCGGCACTGATGGAAATGTCCCGAGACACCCCTTGGCCCCTCATTTTGTGAGGATTGTGGGGGTCACCCCTGAGCCAGGCCAGTTCTTAAGCAAGTTGGCACACCTGGAAAAACTGGCAGTTTTCGAGTTACGAACTTCTCCACAGTTTCTCCAATCTCTTTGTTTCTGAAGCCCAGAGTCAGTAAGTACTGCTGGTCAGGATGAGATTCAGCCTTCTCTGGCAACAGGTGAATTCCGTAAGGATCTGCATAGAGAAAGAAAAATAATTTCCGCTGTCATACGTCCTTTCAGCTGTAAGAGAAGTCACTTTTTTTGGAGAAAAGTAAGGGAATTCTAAGGAGTGAAATGGTCTCCAGAAACCTTGCCAAAACACAGATTACAGAACCAACACATCCAGCTCTCACTGGGCTTTGAATCTTAGGGCTCTGCAGCCTTTTGCATCAACAGCTTAAATTTTGCTGATGCCTGAGATAAAGCATATTCTGCCCAATTCCCCACAGCGGTGTGGAAGTGTCTGAAGGCCAGGCAGCTCAAACTCTCTAACTCTTGAATTCAGCAGCACAAACACAGTCCACAGTGCTTAAGGGCAGCTGAAACCTGTTACCTGTAAATATGTGCTGCACGTAATCAGGGTGCTTCTCAGCAAAGGTTTTGTGGGCCTCCTTTATTTTGTCAGCCTTGTCCTCTTTCTCAAAAGGAGTGTAAAGAACAGAAAAAGAGACTTCTCCACTGAGGGCTTCTTGAATCATAGCCTAAAAAAGGTCAAAGAAATGATACATTTCATGTTAGGTAGAGACTAGTTAAAAAAACCCAAACAAAACAATCGAGCAGTTTGGATGGGGACTCCATGGGCCTCTATCTTCAAGGAGGAAATGGGACAAGAGAAACTGTCTTTCAGATGGAGAGAAAAAATGATTCCATGCTCTTTGAATGTCACATCAGGAAGACTTATGAAAAAATGCCTTCAGCAGCTGTATCCAGAATTATTGGGTCAGGGGAGGTTTAGGTTGGATATTAGGAACAGGTTCTTCCCCCAGAGGGTGGTCAGGCACTGGAACGGGCTCCCTGGGGAAGTGGTCACAGCTCCAAGCCTGCCAGAGCTCCAGGAGCAGCTGGACAGCAGCTCAGGCCCAGGGTGTGGGAACCTGTGCAGGGCCAGGCGTCGGTCTCAGCGATCCTTGTGGTCCCTCCCAGCTTGGCCCACTGTGTGATTCCTGCCCAGGCTGCCAGCTGTTACCTGCCAGTACAGCTGGAGGAGGTCGCTGGTCTCCAGCTCCGCGCCTTCGGCCAGCACGTACAGACAGTGTGCCACCATGGCGCTCCTGGGGGCGAGAGCAGAGGGGAGCGTGCAGGCAGAGAAGCGCTCTGGCCAGGCTGAAAGGAGCTCCTGCTCAAGGAGTGTCAGCCGAGCTTGACTGGGAGTTACACAGAGCTCCCAGTCCTTGCCCAGCTTTTAGATGAGCATCAGCAAAACCAGTTTTAGCTCCCTAAAGTTGCTGGCAGCAAATTGCCCCGGATGTAATTGAGGGCCACAATTGGGGTTATTCACGTTACAGCAGCTGGGAGGGCCGGAGCTCTGCTGCCCCTGAGGTCACGCACACAAAGGCAGTCAAAGCTCCCACGGATCTGGGAAAAGCCTGACTCCTAGAGGATGTGTCACTGCTGAGAGCTGCAAGGAAAGGGATGCAGAGGAGCCCAGTGGCAGCCCAAGCAGCAGCAGTACCTGGCAGCCTCCGAGTATCTGTGCAGGCTCCGAAAGCAAGCGGCTTGGCGCAGGTGATTGCAGAAGTGAGAGGGGTTCTGAATGATGCTCCTTGGAAGAGAAGAGGGGTGGACAAGGTTAGACTGAGATTTCTTACATCATTAAAACTCCTAAGAATCAAGCAGTGACTGAGGCAGACACTGCATGCACTTGTGCTCCACAACTCAGTGCTACATCTCAAATGTCAGAAATCTCTCTGCCTGCCTCTCCGCTCTTTCCAGCTGTGATCGATGAAGAAAATATTACTAACAATATTAAAAGTTCATTTCATTGTTCATTTCAGTTTTATCCTAAATGCAAGTTCATTAGGGGTTTATGTATTGCTCTAGAAAAAAATGTTCCAGGGCTAATAGTCTCACTTGCCTTTGGCATGTAGGTATCATAAGCAAAACTTCTCCAGCACTTGTTAACCCCCAGCTCCCCAGACAGGAGCAGCAGGTGTCTGGCTCATCTCCCTGGAAGCACTGTGCATCTGGAATGTATGGGAAGGTGAACCTGAGATATTTTGAAATACCCTCTGTACAAGGCATAGGTGCAGTGCGGGTGAACCTTGGCCTGTGTGTCAGACCCTTCAACAGATGTGATTAGTCCTGTCTAAACACCAGTGCCCTGTGGAAGGTGTTCTCTTGATTCCTCTTTTCTCACTGTCAGACTGCTTCTTCCTGCACAGCATTTGTTCCTAGTCTTTGTTTCATTTTGGATCTCACTCTCAGCAGTGAATCCAATCCCTATTTTAGCTGTGTGAATGATGCAGAGCAAGGCCAGGCTGCCCCAGCTTTAAGTAGCAGATGACAAGCTTCGACTCAATCCAACTGGCAAGCCTGTAAATATCATCTGGAGAGGACTTCAAGGGATCCTCTGTAGCAAAGCCTCTACTGCAAAGCTGCACGTGAAACAAAACCATGATTTCCAAATAGCAGAATACACCATTTGCTGGGTGGAAATGCTTTTTGTGACTGATCAGTGGAGAAAACCAAAGTCTATTAGACTCCGACTTTAAAGTCAGCATTACAAAAATCAGTACAGAGGACAGAAGGGTCTCTCAGGGATGTTCTGGGTAATTTGTTTCTGGGGAGAGCTGGATTTAGAGGTTGCTGAGGAGCACCAGCCCTACAATTCTGGGATGTCCCAATCACTCTGCAATCCCAGGGATTAATTCCTTCATCCATTTTCCTGGCATGTCCATTCACCAGCTTTTCCTCTTAGGAGGAGATAAGTCCTCCTTTCTTCTTAAGTGACCCATGGTGCTGTCCTTAGCACAGCTCATTTCAGAATACAGGGGGCAAAACAGCGCTTAGAAAGGATGACACCTCATCATTTTACTCACTGACTACTATAATACTGATTGCTTTAAAAATCACTTCAGTATTGTAGGAAAAAATTAGGAATAAGATATTTGCTTGTGAACTGGAAAGTCCTATATCTGACAAATGCTTCTGAATGAAGTTTGGCAGAACAGTGCTAAAAAAACTGCAGTTGGTCCCTTTCTCAGGTTTTCAAGTGCCTGGCTGAAGGGATTGGAGGCAGAGTGGAGAGAAAACATTAGCTGGGGCAGAGTGAGAACTCCCCAGTTACTGAGAGGGCATTTGTTGCTGATAGAGCTAAGATCAAAGAAAGGAGCATTTTTTTCACTCTATGGGACTTCAATTTCCTGCACACATTAATAGAGCTAAGAACTTGGACAAAAGCACCACATTACCTGACATTCTTCAGTTCAGTTCAACACTTCCCCCCTTCTTTGGTTTCTTTCTAATTCACAATTTTCAGCTTTAGGTGAAATTGCATCTCAGGATCTCTCTCCAACCCTAGGCATTCCAGGTTGGTGCCCCTGGCTCCCTTTGCTCTCCCTGCCCCAGGGAGTGCGGGGCCAGCCCTGGCTTTGCTGTCAGGGGTCTCACCTGCTGTGCAGGTGTGCCTGCCGTGGCTGTGCTTGTGGGGTCACAGCTCTTTAGCCCCCTACCTCCAGTGCCGTGGAGAACCTGGCGGCGGCTGCTCCGAAATCGCGCTGCCTGCACCGAGCGCTGCCCTCCCGCAGGGCTGCCCAGAGCCCCGCGCCAGCGCCGAGCCCCCGGCTGTGCCCCGGGGCTGGGCCAGGGGGCTGAGCCGCGGCTGCTGCCACTGCTGCTGGAACTGCTGCTGGAACCGCTGCTGGAACCGCTGCTGGAACCGCTGCTGGAACGCTGCTGGAACGCTGCTGGAACCGCTGCTGGAACCGCTGCGGGCCCTGCTGCTGGCACTGCTGCTGGCACTGCTGCTGGAACTGCTGCTGGAACTGCTGCTGGAACTGCTGCTGGAACCGCTGCTGGAACCGCTGCTGGAACCGCTGCTGGAACCGCTGCTGGAACCGCTGCTGGAACCGCTGCTGGAACCGCTGCTGGAACTGCTGCTGGCACTGCTGCTGGCACTGCTGCTAGCACTGCTGCTGGCACTGCTGCTGGAACTGCTGCTAGCACTGCTGCTAGCACTGCTGCTGCCACTGCTGCTGGAACTGCTGCTGGAACGCTGCTGGAACCGCTGCTGGAACCGCTGCTGGAACCGCTGCTGGAACCGCTGCTGGAACTGCTGCTGGCACTGTGCTGGCACTGCTGCTAGCACTGCTGCTGGCACTGCTGCTGGAACTGCTGCTAGCACTGCTGCTGGCACTGCTGCTGGAACTGCTGCTGGAACTGCTGCTAGCACTGCTGCTGGAACTGCTGCTGGAACTGCTGCTAGCACTGCTGCTGGAACTGCTGCTGGAACTGCTGCTGGAACCGCTGCTGAACTGCTGCTGGAACCGCTGCTGGAACCGTGCTGGCCCTGCTGCTGGCACTGCTGCTGGCACTGCTGCTGGCACTGCTGCTGGCACTGCTGCTGGAACTGCTGCTAGCACTGCTGCTGGAACTGCTGCTGGAACTGCTGCTAGCACTGCTGCTGGCACTGCTGCTGCACTGCTGCTGGAACTGCTGCTGGCACTGCTGCTGGCACTGCTGCTGGCACTGCTGCTGGAACTGCTGCTGGAACTGCTGCTGGCACTGCTGCTGGCACTGCTGCTGGTCCCATGGTGGTTCCTCTGGTGGCCCTGTTGCTGGCAGTGCTGGTGGTTCCTCTGGTGACACTGTTTGTGGCCCAGCTGGTGGTTCTGCTGGTGACCATGCTGGTGGTTCCACTGGTTGCCCCGCTGGTGGCTGTGCTGGTGGCACCACTGGTGGCCATGCTGTTGGCACTGCTGGTGTCACTGCTGGTGGCCATGCTGTTGGCCATGCTGGTGGCACCACTGGTGGCCATGCTGTTGGCACTGCTAGTGTCACTGCTGGTGGCCATGCTGGTGACACTGCTGGTGGCCATACTGCTGGCACCACTGGTGGCCATGCTGGTGGCCATGCTGCTGGCCCTGCTGGTGGCCCCACTGGTGGCCCTGGCTCACCAGACTCGAACTCAGCATCCACGTCATCAGCACAGATCAGCTGCGCTTCTCTTTCCCTGAGCCTGGCGAGGGGGATGTGGAGCAGAGCGCTCGGGAACGTCCCTGTGCCGCTCTCTGCTGCTCCTGCTGCTTTGGGCCTGGCCACACCGCCGGGGCTTCCTGCCTTCCGCTTGCGGCGCGCTCTGTCTGCGCCGCTCCCAGCGCGCTCTTGGTGTTCTTCTGCCTCCTGCCACGCCTGGGAGAGAGGGAGCGGGCGTGAGGGGGGAATCGTGGGGTTTGAAGTCTTTCCAGAGAATCCCAGAGTGTTTTGGGTCGGAAGGGACGCCAAGGACCATCTCATTCCAGCTCCCTGCCATGGGCAGGGACGCCTTCCGCTGTCCCAGGCTGCTCCAAGCCCTGTCCAGCCTGGCCTGGGACACCTGCAGGGACCCAGGGGCAGCCACAGCTGCTCTGGGCACCCTGCGCCAGGGCCTGCCCACCCTCACAGCCAAGAGTTTCTTCCTAATGTTGAATCTAAATCTCTTTCAGCTTAAAGCTATTCTCCCCCTGTGCTTGTCACAGCTTGCCTTCTCAAAATGTCCCAGGAGAGCTTGGTTTTGTTTCCAGAAGTGATTCCTGGAAACGCTTTACCATGGATTTTAGCACCAAGAAACATGACATGAAAAGGCAATATGTTAAAATCAGTTGCCTTTCATTCTTTTAACTTCACTGGATGCATTGGGATAAATAGATTCGGAACCTATTATTAAATTAAATTGAATGAAGAAAAGAAAACAGAATGAAATAAAATGCAAGTATCTGGGGAAAAATGATTTTTCATAGTCCAGAGTGGAGATCTAATATTCCTTCTCTGCTTTATCCTGCTAAGAGGAGGGCAGGTATCCTGTCCTATTCCAAAGTACCATCTGAGATGCCTCTTCCGATCCCAACAAGAATGGATGTTCATTCATGGAGAACCAATTTCAAAATCTGCTTAAACATACAAAATAAATTTCTACTCTGAGCACATTGCTTGTGCTTGGGACATGTATTGCTGTGATTCCAATGGAATTAAATAGCATCAGAGATCAGGTTCCTGGTCTATTTGTTTGTGTTCACCATCAAAGATGTTGTTAAACTGATGGAGCAGAGGAAAGAAGTCTCTTTTGGGGAAAATGGGGATCCAGAAATCAGGCACAGAGAAATAAACCCCAGGCAGGGACACACAGAAGAGCCATGACCAAGCAGCTTCCCCCTTGCAGGGTTCCTGCTGTTCCCCAAGTCCCATTTCAGAATGGTCCTGAACCAGCTCAGCACAGTTGTACTCACTTCAGGGGCCCTTGAGGAGGATCCCTGTTGAGGAAACATGTGGGAAGGGAACTGCTGGCTCAGTCCAAGCTCCTGGGCTACCTGGAAGAACACAGGGATGAGCATACCCAGGTTTGCAGGGCTGCCCCTCAGGACATTGGTCCTAAATGCTTTCCCAGCCTACCCCAGCTCTGGAATTCCAGCCCAGCTCTTTCTCCCCTCCTTGGGAATCCTTTCAACCCCAGAATTTGAAAATGGAACAAGCAGAACCTGCTGGAAGAGTGTCTTACTTGCTGGGAACACCAGAAGGTAAGTTGGTCAGTGCCCCATCCAGCCTGGCCTTGAACACTTCCAGGGCAAACTCTGCTGTGGGCAACCTGTGCCAGGGCCTCTCCACCCTCCTCACCATTCCTCCTCCAGGGAGGAACTTCTTCCCAGTATCCAATCGAACCCTGCCCTTTGTCAGCTGGAAGCCATTCCTTCTTGTGCTGTCCCTGCAGGTCCTCGTCCAAAGTCCCTCCCCAACTCTCCCCGAGTCCCTTCCTGCAGGCTCCTCCAGGCCGCAAGGAATCATCTGGGGAGTGATGGGAGAAACCCTCTGGGGTGTCTGGGCAGTGCAGAGGCTGTGCTGTAAACAGGGTGCTGGGTGTGCAGTGAGAAGCTGCTCCCTCACTGGTGCCTGCAGCCATGGCAGGAGCTGTGGGTGTGCCTGGCATGGCCAGGAGCCCCCGTTCCCTGCCAGGCCCGTCCCCATGGCCAGCACCAAAGCTGCTGCCAGCCCCGGGACTGCCCCCCAAAGGGAACCCCAGAGGGAACCGTGCCCCACGGGACAGCCCAGACCCACCCGGGCCCCCTCCGGGCCCGGCACAGGGAGAGCTGCCCCTTGCCCACTCACCTGCTGGGGCTCCATCAGCCGTTCTGGCAGTTGCCAGGCTCCAGTTCCACACCCAGGGCCGTTGGAGAGCCCCTGCCCAGCCCAACTGCCCCCTGCCCCGCCCTTGCCCGGGGCCCTTCCCCACGGGCACGGCGGGCACAGCTCCTGCTCCAGCTGCTCCCGGTGGGCATGGCTCCAAGGAGGGCTCTCAGGAGCCCCCAAACCAGTCCCTCCTTGCCCTGCTGGGACCTGCTGCATCCGAGCAGGGGCTGGCTCCGGGCTGGTGCTTGTGGGGCGCTGACCCCCAGGGACCCCCAGGCCCATTTCCCTGTGGGAGCAGCAGGGAGCTGACCCAGCTCCAAACACGGCTCTGCCATTTCGGGACCAGGTTTCAGAGCTGCTGAGCACAACTCTGCCAAAGTTAAACACAGGCTTTGGGGTCAATCGCTTTGAAAACCAAACTCAGCATTGGTCATAGTTCTCATCTTGTCTCCAGCTGTTGTTGTCCAGAATTAGATTTAAGATTTTTTTAGATTTTCACGTGAAAGGGCTTTTCAGTATGTTCTTTTTGCAAATATCACAGGCAAGTGACTAATTTTATTTATGCCTTACCTTCAAGCCTGGGAGTATGTGACTTTAGTGAAAGTCATTTTTAAATGCACCTCAAAGCAAAAATAACTCTAGGCATCTTTCTTCCCAGTAAGAATATAATAGGTGTTTGGTGCAATCCACCTTAAAGAAATGGAGGATGACCATGAATAATATCTAAGAAAATATGGATTTGTTTGTTTGTTCCTATTCTGACTGGCCAGCTGGACAAAGCCTGCTGTGGTTTGGTGCAGAGACTCAAGTCAGATTTCTTTTGTACCTCTGAACTAGCAGTATGATTTGATTGTTTTTTTCAGGAGCCTCATGACAGTAAAGAAAAACGAGGTTTGTCTTTTTGGTATAGTGGGGGTCTTTTATTATTTATTTATATTTATTTTTCACGACTCTTAAATCTTGCACTTTATTAATAGTGGCTACAGTAAAATTAAAATAAATCCTTCCCTGGAATGGAGAAGTTACAGTTTTGGCAGCTGCTTGCCCTGCCCTGTTCTACGTCATTGCTGTGTGTGAAGCCTCTGCTGCTAGGCGTCCCTCTTTCACTGGGTTTGGAAATTTGGTGGCATTGCTCACATGTTAGAAAGAGAGGCTTCATTCCAATTGAATGTATTGCCTGAGCTCTTCTAGTCCTACTGTTCACAGCTTGTTTGCTAGCATTGTTGACTTTCTCAGCTACTGTTAATACTTGTGATTTTATAACGAGCTGTTCTTGGATGGGATTTTGCGAGATTCTGTAATCAGCTTTCTGTTTTGCTCTTGGATTTCTTAATGCTGGGTCAGAGCTGAATGCAGCATTTTGGGAGGGAACCTTTCAACCTCAGTGGGCCCAGGGGGCTGTGAGGGGTCCCTGGGCAGGGCAGGGGCTGACCTGGCCCTCTGCAGCACCTCCTGCCCCAGCAGGCACCGTCTGCAGGGCCATGGAGGAGGTGGGAGTAATTTGCTTTGTTTTACTGCTTAGCATGTTTCACCTGTGAAGGTGGGGTCTGGGTTTCTGGTTGTTAGTTTGTTTATTTTGTTGCTGGCTGTTTTAGTTGGGGGTTTTGATGGGAGGGGAGGACTTTTTGCTCTTACTATTCTCATTAATATCTTTTCTGTCTTATAATTAGCAGAAACTCTTCCCTGCGTGTTTGCAGCCAGATCTAGGGCAAAAGGAGGTGGAAGTTGGTGCAGAGGAGCTGTAATGTCACTCCAGAATTCAGTGGAGAAGTCTCATGTCACAGAAGGTGAGGCAGGGCCCAGGTGGGTGCTGAGAGAAAGGGCTGGGGCTGGAGGGGATGGCAGAGTTGTCCATCCCGTGCTGGCCTCGAGGAACAGTTTTTCCATTGGGCGTGGTCTCCTTAGGATACCCGGATCAGTGCCAGCTGCACAATGCTGTTATCACCTCTTCAGAGTGGGCACTGGAGTCTTCATGTCCAGCCCTCAGCCCTCTCTAGTTGGCTGTACAAGTGCTGAAGAGTTGGCAGAGGGGAAGGTAATGACTCATGAGGCCTTTCTGCATTTTGATGAGCCCTGGGGTGTATTTGGTGTTCTGAGTCCAGGATCCTCAGCTCCGGAGAGGAGAGAGCAGCAGTCCCTCGGGAAATCCAAGTCAGAAGAGGATCCTGACACTGTGACATCACGGAGAGCTGCAACAGGGATGACAAAGTCGGAGTGAGAGGAGAAAGAGGGGTTTATTTTTTTTGACTTTATTTTATATACCTTTCACAGAAAGGGACCACATCAGAAGATAGAGGTTCAACCTCTTCAATTCCACTAGTCTTAGAAAATATTTATTAATTGTCCTTCCTAACTGGAAGGATTGTCCACAATAATATTGCTTATAGAAGATTTGTGAGAAACTGACTCTCGAATATGTAAACAATTAGAAGGTTAGAAAGAACAGTAAAAGAACAAGGGGACAGAAACCTAAAGCGCAGAGAGTTGCCACTGAAAGCCCTTTCTGAGGAAGGCTCCCCAGGGCCTGGTTGGAGCGAGAGCTGGAGGCTGTGGCTGCAGGCAGGCAGAGGCACTGGGCAGGGCCGTGGATTGATGGAGCAGAGAGCCGAGGCATGAATGCCCATCCCTGGGACGGGAGATCCCATGCCCCTGGAGCCCAGGGCTCTCCCTGGAGGCAGCCTGGGCTGTGCTGGGCAGTGCCCAGGGAAGCACAGCAGGGTCACAGTGCCCAGCATCCCCAGGGCTGGAGGACACGGCCCCCGTGCCACGAGGACAGCCTGTGTGCTCACAGAGCTCCTGGTGCACACAGCTGCCATGGGCAAGGGCTGAGAGTTCAGGCACCTGCAGGCAGGTTCAGAGCTCTGGGGGAAGGACCCTCGGGGCAGGCAAGGACAGGCAGTCCTCTTTCCTCCTCTCTCAAGCACTCAGCCCAGCCCTGTTTGGCCTTCCACCACTGGCCCGGGTTTGGCTCCCCTTGCCCCCCCTGCAGCCTTTCTGAGCTGTGGCCACTCTGCCCAGGCCAGCAGTGCCATGAAATGAGTCCCTTCCTTCCATGAGCTCTGCTGGCCTGCTGCTCCTCACACTGACATCCAAGGGATCCCACCACGAGGCAGAGATTGTTGCCCGGAGGGTGGTGAAAGCAGGACCAGGCTGCCCAGGGAGGGGTTGGAAGGTTCCCAACGTTTCTCCTTTTGATTTTTGCTCTGGAATCCATCCAAGACTCCTCCCAGGTATGTCTGAGTCTTCACATCTCCCCAAGGAAGCTGAGATCCCAAGAAACAGCCCCAGATTCCTCCAGGGAAGATTCCCACTATGTTTTTGCTCATTTGGAAGTATTTCTCTATGCCAGGATGCACTGCAGACTCCTCCTGGCATTTGCCAGAGTCTTCTCTCAGGTTTAGGCACTTGGTATCCCAGGTAGCAGCCCCAGACTGCTCCAAGGCAGGCACCTGAGATGATTTTTCTCTTTTCCTGGAAACTGGATCTTCTGTGAATCTACCTGACCTTGTTCCCAGGCACCTCCCAGAGTCTCGACCTCCAATTTCAGGACAACAAATCCTGTCTGGCAGCCCCTGCTTGCTCCAAGGAAGCTGACCTTGATCAGTTTTTGCTTTTGCAGTGACCCTGTGTCTTCCAGGCTCTCCCTGGGACTCCTCCCAGGCCTCTCCTGGAGTCTTTGCCACACAGAGGTCTAAAGAGCTGAGGCCAGAGTGGCAGCCCCAGATGGCTTCAGAGAAGCTGCCCGAGGGGATTTTGTGCCAGGAAAGGGGGAGCTGTGCCTGGAGGAGCCCTGCAGCTGAATGTGGCTCCTCTCATGCCAGGGGTGCCTCTGTGAGCCCTGCTTGGCACCTTGAGGATGTGGAAAACCAAGTTCACGCTTCAGAATTTTTTAAAGTTTAATAAGGGATAAAAAAGGGGGAGTGTTCAGCACGCTGAGGTGTTTCTGCCTATTTGCCCAAAAACACACCAGTAAATTCAGACAGTGTTCTCTATATACTGTTACATTGCTGAGGTACATGCATTTTCACGTGTTTCATACATTGTGCAAACAGTCTTGTGAGCTTTTGACGTTTTCAGGAACTCGTTTGGTTTCTTTACATTCTGACTTATCTACATGACGTGCTGTGAATCAGGTCAACGTTTTATTTCTTCTTTATTTCTATTTATGTCTTTGTCTGGTTGTTTTACATCCTCTGATAAGGATTTAACATGTTTTCTTCGAGTTTGACACATTATTCCCTAATTATTCTCCAGTGCTCTGGTTTGTGTGACCAGGAAAGGTCAGTTAGCAGATGTGGAGGAAACAAGCTAATTGTTTTGCACTATTTGTTCAGTTACACAGGAGCATCCTAACATCCAAAGTTTTGCTAAGGCCTACGGTAGAATACATTCATCACACTGTTGTTTTTATATTTTTATTTTTATATACAGTACATATTTAAACTGATAGATTGTGTTATAGTAACGAACAGCTAAACAGAATTATACATTGTACTACAGAGCTAATATATAAATGCAGAAGCCAATATTACATTGTAATTACATTACATTTTTAACAAGGAGCAGCTGGATGTTATAAATGTTATAAATGCATATGATAAAGCTGGCTTTTCGCAAATATTAAAATGAATGCTATATGTATAATGTTGAAAAACTCTGCTATATTAATATAGTTTCTTACATTCCTGCTACTAACAAAACTTAAAAATAGTAGTTTGATAAATATAGTTTATTGTTTTTGTAACTAACTCAGAGAATGGTAATCAGGAAATTCTTCACACTCTTGGATTATCCTCTCTGATGAAGATGATGCTACGAACACCAGAACCCCAGGAAAGAAATGTATTGATCATCTGTTATCAGAGAATCTGCAACAGACTGGAACCACAAATGGAATGAAGAGGGGCTGGTTGAGGGGGGACTCAAAGGAATGTTTTTAAATAATGCATGCGGGTTTATGAATATGCAACACGTTGGTGTGTTTAAAGAAGTGTTTGTCAGATTGTAAGGTGTGCTCTTAGCTGAATGCCAAAGACACCTGGCCCGCTGCTTATTTTTGCTTTACTGTCTTGTCCTTATTGTCTGTCTTTTATTAAACCTTTTAAATTTTATCAGGAAAGTGAAACTCGTTTTTCACACTCCTGCTGCTGGAGCTCCGGGGCTGTGTGGCCTGGCCCCGTGTTAGAAATCAAGAAGTTAAATTCCCTTTTAAATCTTTCTTTCTTTCTTTCTAGAAAAAAAAAAAATTGAATCAGAGTAAGATAGAAATAAATCTTTAGGCTTTCTAAGTGTTTTTGCTGAAAAGCAGCATGTAAGCTGCCTGAGTAACTGTAGAGGACCAGTACCCTAAAAATCCAGATAAAGTTTAGTATTTCATAAACATAATCAAAACACGGTACAATAATGTTTTACATTTTTAGATAGAGTAGTCTACAAAAGCAGATAGTAGCAAGGCCAAAAACTAAGTTAAAATATTCAGGTAATACCAAAGTCAAGAACATGATAAGTTCTACATGTACATGAGAAAAATAGCTTACATTAAAACATGTTGAAGCGTGTAATGTTTTTTAGTAATTTTCATAACTTTAGAAAACTAGTCTTAAATTTGTGTATTTAACTAATTAGTCAATTTAGAGTTAAAACCTAGCCTTAGAGGCTGGCAGCAGGAGACAGGAATCCTTATCTGAGTGCTATGCTGTTGCTATGCTTTGCCTGCAAAAAACTGTAGAAAAAAGAAGAAGAAAAGAAGAAAGAATTAAAGAAAGAAGAAAGATAGAAGAAGAAAAAGAAAGAAAGAGAGAGAGAAGAGAGAGAAAGAGAGAAAAGAGAGAAAGAGAGAAGAGAAGAGAGAGAGAGAGAGAAGAGAAGAAGAGAGAGAAGAAGAGAGAAGAAAGAAGAGAAAGAGAGAAAGAAAGAAAGAAAGAAAGAAAGAAAGAAAGAAAGAGAAAGAAAGAAAGAAAAGAAAGAAAGAAAGAGAAAGAAAGAAAGAAAGAAGAAAGAAAGAAAGAAGAAGAAAGAAAGAAAGAAAGAAAGAAAGAAAGAAAGAAAGAAAGAAAGAAGAGAAAGAAAGAAAGAAAGAAAGAGAAAGAAGAAGAAGAAGAAAGAAAGAAAGAGAGAAAGAAGAGAGTAAGAGAGGGAGAGGGAAGGGAAGGAAGGAAGAGGAAAGGAAGGAGAGAAGAGGAAGAAGTTGGGAAGGGAGGTGAAGGTGGGAAGGTTGGGAAGGGGAAGGAAGTTTGGGAAGGTTTGGGAAGGTAGGGAAGTGGGAGGAGGTAAGGGAAGGTGGAAGGAGGGAAGGGAAGGGAAGGGAGGAAGGGAAGGGAAGGGAAGGGAAGGGAAGGAAGGAGGGAAGGGAAAGTGGAAGAAGGGAGGGAAGGGAATATTTAGTGAGTTAAAACAATGCTCTGTGCACAGGGAGTGTCGGCGTTTCCCTTCCAAACGGTAGAACACCAATTCCTGTCGATTTGCACTTTGAAATGTCCCAATTAAGAGCACAGCTGCCTTAAGCTTCAGGAGTAATAAGCTTTCTAAGTGCACGAAAGTAGAACCAAAAGATGAGGATGAAACTGTGGGAGCTGTTAAGTGTCAGAAGGGTGGGGCAGCGCTAGGAGAAATCTGTGAGGGGAAGTTTCCAAGTTTATTGCATCGGGTGTGGGTGAAAGAGCCAGCTCAGTTAGCTCAGAGCAGGTGGAGAAGAGAGAGAGAGAGAGAGGAGAAATAGAGAGACAGAGAGGAGTGAGCAGCCAGAGTGTAAGAGTTTGGAGAGTAAGAGAGAGAAGACTTGAGAGGAGAGCACGAGTCTCCTTTTACGATGACGATCGCTCCTTCCTTGGTGATATTCTACTGCTCAGTACCAATCTGTAACAAATCCAATTTGTATTACATACATCCTAGGAATGCCCATTGGTTTATCCTTTGAATTAAATCTCATGGGGGTAGCGGAGGAAGAAGTTTTCTGGTGGTGTGTCTGCGTGTAAATTCCATTCCCAACAAAAAGAGCAAGACCCTTGCTCAGCCAAAGCTGTTCTAGGAACATTCAAACACTGCTCTCATTTCAATGTCTCTCCTAGTTTCTGCATTGCATCTTTGGCTAAAGAGTCCTATTTCTAGCACTTTCTCGTTTCTTCCTTTCCAACATGAAACTTTCCAAACACTCTTCCTCCCTGCCCGAACTTTTGTTTTCTGCCAGAAGAAGAAAATCTCCGCGGGTCCTTCTCTCGCGATTCCCCGAGCCCTTTGGCCAGTGCCCACTGCTGTGCCCAGCGCTGGTGCCGCTCTCGGGGGTGCCCGCCCCGGCCAGAGTCCCGCAGGGCTGGGACACTGGGCTGGGGGCCCTGGGCAAACTGGGACGGGCAGGAGCGGGGGGCAAATGGGGCTGGCTGGCTGCGGCCGGCATGAAATCCTCCCCCAGGAAAATCCTTTCGCTCTCCGGGAAGGGGTTTTGGCCGCGGCCAGGGGGCTGGAGGTGTTTTCCCGGGGCTCTCCCAGCCCTGCTCGTGCCCCCATGCACACCGCAGGATTTATTGGGGTGCGGACCCTCCCCAGCTCTGCCGCTTTTTCCTCTCCCAGGGGCTGGAAATCCCGAGGGGCCCGGGCAGCCTGGCCGAGCCCCGGTTCCTCCCGATACCCCCCGGGGGTCCCCCCGCGGTCCCCGCCTCGCTGCCCACCAGGGTTCGGTGCCCCCCGCCCCCGTGCCCGCCCGCTCCCGGGGCCGCCGGCGGAGTTTCCAGGAACTGGGGCCGCTCTCGGGGTCCCGGGGCCGCTGGCAGGACCCCAAAACCCGCAGGGGGGGCCCTGCCGGCCCCGGGGAGGGGGCACCTGGGGAGGCACAGACACCCCCACACCCCCCACCCCTTTGGGCACCCCTGGGCCGCAGCTCCAGTGTCCCCAGTGCTCCCAGTTTCCACAGTGCCCCCAGCCTGCGACCCTCCAGCCCTTTGCGCCCCTCACAAGCCCCTCCAAGCCCTGTGCCCCCCAAAGTTGCCCCCAGTTCCAATGGACCCCCAACGGTGCCCCAGTGCCCCCCCAGCCCGCGCCCCCCACCCCACTCACCCCGGGGTTCCCGGCTCTTCCTCGGCCCCGCGGGGATGGGGAAGGGGCGCGCCCAGGGGGGGTCCCCGGGCCGGGGGGGGCTCTGCGGAGCTCTCCTCGCCCTCGGCCCGTACCGTTAACGGCTCCGCGCCCGCGGCCGCACGGGCACCGGCCGTTACCGGGCGGGCTCCTCGCGCTGCCCCCGAGCCCGCAGGGCCAGCGCGGGGGGACAGGGCTGGGGGGGTGACAGGGCTGGGGGGCACAGCGCCGGGGGGGACGCGGGACTGGCGGGGGACATGGGGATGGGGGGTGATACGGGGCTGGGGGGGGGACATGGGGGTGGGGGGGGGACACTGGGCTGAGGTGACAGGGGGCTGGGGGGTGACACAAGTCTGGGGAGGTGACAGGGGGCTGGGAGGTACAGGGGGCTGGGGGGGTCTCGGGGGTGGGGGGGGACACGGGATTGGGAGGTGACACTGACACGGTGAGTGACACGGGACTGAGGTGACACGGGACTGAGGTGACACAGGGCTGGGGGGTGACACAGGGCTGAGGTGACACAGAGCTGAAGTGACACAGCCCTAAGAGGTGACACATGGCTGGAGATGACACAGAGCTGAGGTGGCACAGAGCTGAAATGACACATGGCTGAGAAGTGACACAGGGGTGAGAGGTGACACAGGGATGAAGTGACACATGGCTGAGGTGGCACACATCTGAAATGACACAGCCCTAAGAGGTGACACTGGGCTATGGTGACACAGGGCTGAGAGGTGACACAGGGGTGAGGTGACACAGCCCTAAGAGGTGACACTGTGCTGAGGTGACACAGAGCTGAGAGGTGACACAGGGCTGAGAGGTGACACAGCCCTAAGAGGTGACACTGGGCTGAGGTGACACAGAGCTGTGGTGACACAGCGCTGGGGGTCCCAATCCTGACTTTCCCCCATTTTTGGTCCCCACAGAGCCCCTGCTCTCCCCACCCCTGGCTGGAGGGGTGACTCCAGCTCTTCCCCCACTGTGGGCCCGGAGGGTTCTTCCCCAAACACAAGAACCACCAGAATTTATTCTACTTTTACCCAGATTTCAATGTTACAGTGGCAACCCAAGGGTAGCTTTGCATTTTAATATCATTTTTATTGGACTTAATCCACATCAACACCAGATCCTGGTTGATCCTGGTGCTTGAGTTTCCCCAAAATCCAGATGTCCCATTAAATTTCTCCAAGCTCCCACTGGATTTTTCATTTTTATTTTCCCAAATTTTGTGAATCCATAGTTTCTCCTCAATATTACATTTTTTTCCCCCAGCCATACCTACTCTTTTTCCTGAATAACACTGTATTTAAAGGGAAATATGTAAGTGGAAAAAAAAAGAGAAAAAGGTTAAATCAGATGTGAGCTGTGGCTCAAAAGGGGTTAAATACCCCCCCACAGGTGAACTCCTCAGGGGGGGCTCTGAAATTCCAAAAAAACAGCAGGAATTGGTGAGGGAGGGGAATGGCTCCTACCCCTTCATCCCCCAAACATTTCCCAAAGGGAAATTTCCAGGTGTCCCCTCCTGGGGCCCCCAGAGCCACTGATGCTTTGGGGGCTTTAATAAACCACAAACCCCCTTAACCCCCCCCCCCAAATTCGGGGTAAATTCACTTTGCCAGCAGGAAAATGGCTCCTGCAGGGCAGGGGGGTTTAACCCCTGAAATCCCTGGAGTGGGAAATCCAGGGGGGAAAAGATCCAAGGGGCTGAATTTGGGGGGCACCCACACCTGGAGCGAGCAGTGGCACCCCCAGCCCCCCCAGCCCCCCACCCCCACGAGGCTCTCGGGAACCCCACAGGGATCTGGGAGGCCCCGGGAGGGATTTCCCATTTAAGACTGCTCAGGAGAGAACAGAAACCGAGGAAAAGGCTCTAGTGAGGAGTCAGGGCCACCCAACGCCACGGGAAGCATCCAGCAGCTGATCGCACAGGCACACGGCCAGGTCGGGAGCCGCTGGCTCCCTCCCACAATTAACGAGCTGCAGCTCCGCAGCTCCGCCCCCAGCCCCAGCCCCCACATTCGGGCTCAGGCCCCTCCCGGCACCGCCCCCGGTGCCGCCACGGGACGCGCTCTGCGCGCCGGGTTCGCGGCCGGGCCCGGGCTTGCGGCGGGGGCGGCCGGGGCCGGGGAGGCTCGGGGTGTTGCCCGATTAAAGAAATTAAAGACACATAACGACCGAAGTCGTTATATGCGGTGCTTTATTAGGGCCCTGGGGCAAAGGGGACTAATGTCCAAAGCCAGAGCCCGACTTAGTTACAAAATTTGCAAGTTTTTATACCTTTCTCACTATCCTTCTCTTATCTATACATTGTTTTTCTACATTCAAGCGAATCCTTCTTAGATCAATCTTATCTCTAAAGATTATGTCTTATCTACAAAGTCGTTATGCACTGTTCTCAAGACCGTTACAATTAGGTACGGTTAGTTACTTAGTTACAGCCTTAAAACTACAGAACACTCAACACACGGTTTCTAACAGCATCGACTAGGCCTGATTCAAATCCTTAGCAGAACTACTACTACTTTATTTTTCAGTTTATTTGCAACACTGGCACAGCCAAGGCTGTGCTCGTGGAAACCCAGGGGGCAGCAGGGCCCTCCCTCCCTGGGGGCTGGGGGCTTCAGCCAAGGGCAAGAGGCCCCCGTGGCCTGGGGTGAAGGAGGGCACAGAGGGGACAGTGTCACGGGGCAGCCAGATTGCTGCTCCCTGATAAGGGAACAAAGAGCCCAGGTCCCTCCCTGAGCTCTGCCAAGGCCTCTCCCTGCTCTTTGGCCAAATCCCAGGGGATCAATCATTAACACAGGGCCCACAGCCCCCAAACCACGGGAGACCCCTCCCCCTCTTCCCTCCCCCCCCCATCTCCCAGACACCACTCCCTGAGACCCCCCACCACCGCTTCTCATCAATCCCATCTCCATTCCAGGCTGGAAGGGGAACTGGTGCCCGTGGGGATGACTCAGGTGGGGGCTGAGGGGGATTTTTCCAGCGGGGTTTTCCCACTCACCGTCTCATCCTCGGGGACGGGGATCTTGCTGTCAAAGTAGGTGGTGAACGGCTCCCCCTCCTCCCTCTCGGGGGGCTGCAGGGGGCTCCTGCTGCTGGAGATGGTGCTGACCACCCCCCCGAGACCCCTGGGCTCCCCAGAGACATCCTCTGCAGGGAGAGGGGGAAGGAGGAGTGAGAATTGCTGGAAAGGGAGAAATCATGACAGGGCTGGTGAGCCCCACAGGCACAGCAGAACAAGCCAGCACAGTGGATGCTAATTGATAAAGAGGTAATTAAATTAAAATATCCCACATTGCTGCACCCCTTGGAGCTTGCTGCCTTCCCAGAATCTCCTCTCACTCCCAGTTCCTGAAGCCAGGGGTTTATTTATTTATTTATTTATTTATTTATTCCAATTGATTGATTTATTTATTCCAATTGATTTTTAAAAAGCCCATCCTGGGGGCTGATGTGGAGTGATGGCAGCAGCAGCGTCCCCAGGCACTGGGGCAGGATGAGCCAGAGCCCAGAGACCCCTGGGGCTGCCCCTGCCCCACTGTCCCAGACTCTCCTGGCTGGATCCCAGGGAAATCCAACATCAGCACACAGCTCAACATCTCCCACAGGGAGACTGGGGGAGAATTCCAGGAGGCTCCAAAGGTGGGGAGTGAGGAGAGTGTGCAGGGTGAGCCCAGCACGGCCCCACTGCCCCTGGGCCCCAGCACCCAGCCCCACCCCGGGTTCAGGATCCAGCCCCATCCCGGGTTCGGGATCCAGCCCCATCCCGGGTTCGGGATCCAGCCCCATCCTGCGTTCAGGATCCAGCCCCATCCCGGGTTCAGGATCCAGCCCCATCCCGGGTTCAGGATCCAGCCCCATCCCGGGTTCAGGATCCAGCCCCATCGCTCCCAGCGTGGGCCGGAGCAGCCCCGGCACCCCCGAGCCTGCCCGGATTAATCACAGCGTGCAGCCCCAAACACACGGAGCCGTGATCCCGCAGCTGCCGCCGGCCCGGCGCTCCGGAGCCGTTCCGAGACCGGGCCGGGCCGGGAGGGACCGGGGCGGCTCCGAGACCGGGCCGGGCCGGGAGGAACCGGGGCAGCCCCGAGCGCCGACCCCGGCCCCGCGTGTCTGGACCTTGGCCGGGCCGCCCCGCCGGGAGCGCTGCCAGGCACAGCGACGGGCCCGGGGCTCCGGGGCCTCGGGGCTCACCGAGAGCGGGGACCGGAGCCGGGAACAGCGGGGACAGCGGAGACAGCGGGGGCGGCCGCGGGACCCCGGCACCCCGGGCAGGGCAGAGGGGTCGCCCGCGGTGCCGTCCCCCCGGGACACCCCAAGGTCACCGGGGCACCCCGGGCAGTACCGGGGGCGATGGGGGCGATGCCAGTCCCCTCCAGGACCCCCGACCCCCACGGGCAGGAGCCACCCGCCAAACCCCCGGGCCGGAGCTCCCCGTAGCCCGGCCGGGAAGCCCCCGGCCCGCCCGCCGAGGGTGCCCCGAGCCTCCGCCGAGCCTCCCCGGCCCCGGCCGCCCCCGCCGCAAGCCCGGGCCCGGCCGCGAACCCGGCGCGCAGAGCGCGTCCCGTGGCGGCACCGGGGGCGGTGCCGGGAGGGGCCTGAGCCCGAATGTGGGGGCTGGGGCTGGGGGCGGAGCTGCGGAGCTGCAGCTCGTTAATTGTGGGAGGGAGCCAGCGGCTCCCGACCTGGCCGTGTGCCTGTGCGATCAGCTGCTGGATGCTTCCCGTGGCGTTGGGTGGCCCTGACTCCTCACTAGAGCCTTTTCCTCGGTTTCTGTTCTCTCCTGAGCAGTCTTAAATGGGAAATCCCTCCCGGGGCCTCCCAGATCCCTGTGGGGTTCCCGAGAGCCTCGTGGGGGTGGGGGGCTGGGGGGGCTGGGGGTGCCACTGCTCGCTCCAGGTGTGGGTGCCCCCCAAATTCAGCCCCTTGGATCTTTTCCCCCCTGGATTTCCCACTCCAGGGATTTCAGGGGTTAAACCCCCCTGCCCTGCAGGAGCCATTTTCCTGCTGGCAAAGTGAATTTACCCCGAATTTGGGGGGGGGGGGGGGGGGTTAAGGAGGTTTGTGGTTTATTAAAGCCCCCAAAGCATCAGTGGCTCTGGGGGCCCCAGGAGGGGACACCTGGAAATTTCCCTTTGGGAAATGTTTGGGGGATGAAGGGGTAGGAGCCATTCCCCTCCCTCACCAATTCCTGCTGTTTTTTTGGAATTTCAGAGCCCCCCCTGAGGAGTTCACCTGTGGGGGGGTATTTAACCCCTTTTGAGCCACAGCTCACATCTGATTTAACCATTTCTCTTTTTTTTTCCACTTACATATTTCCCTTTAAATACAGTGTTATTCAGGAAAAAGAGTAGGTATGGCTGGGGGAAAAAAATGTAATATTGAGGAGAAACTATGGATTCACAAAATTTGGGAAAATAAAAATGAAAAATCCAGTGGGAGCTTGGAGAAATTTAATGGGACATCTGGATTTTGGGGAAACTCAAGCACCAGGATCAACCAGGATCTGGTGTTGATGTGGATTAAGTCCAATAAAAATGATATTAAAATGCAAAGCTACCCTTGGGTTGCCACTGTAACATTGAAATCTGGGTAAAAGTAGAATAAATTCTGGTGGTTCTTGTGTTTGGGGAAGAACCCTCCGGGCCCACAGTGGGGGAAGAGCTGGAGTCACCCTCCAGCCAGGGGGTGGGGAGAGCAGGGGCTCTGTGGGGACCAAAAATGGGGGAAAGTCAGGATTGGGACCCCCAGCGCTGTGTCACCACAGCTCTGTGTCACCTCAGCCCAGTGTCACCTCTTAGGGCTGTGTCACCTCTCAGCCCTGTGTCACCTCTCAGCTCTGTGTCACCTCAGCACAGTGTCACCTCTTAGGGCTGTGTCACCTCACCCCTGTGTCACCTCTCAGCCCTGTGTCACCATAGCCCAGTGTCACCTCTTAGGGCTGTGTCATTTCAGATGTGTGCCACCTCAGCCATGTGTCACTTCATCCCTGTGTCACCTCTCACCCCTGTGTCACTTCTCAGCCATGTGTCATTTCAGCTCTGTGCCACCTCAGCTCTGTGTCATCTCCAGCCATGTGTCACCTCTTAGGGCTGTGTCACTTCAGCTCTGTGTCACCTCAGCCCTGTGTCACCCCCCAGCCCTGTGTCACCTCAGTCCCGTGTCACCTCAGTCCCGTGTCACTCACCGTGTCAGTGTCACCTCCCAATCCCGTGTCCCCCCCCACCCCGAGACCCCCCCAGCCCCCTGTACCTCCCAGCCCCCTGTCACCTCCCCAGACTTGTGTCACCCCCCAGCCCCCTGTCACCTCAGCCCAGTGTCCCCCCCCCACCCCCATGTCCCCCCCCCAGCCCCGTATCACCCCCCATCCCCATGTCCCCCCGCCAGTCCCGCGTCCCCCCCGGCGCTGTGCCCCCCAGCCCTGTCACCCCCCCAGCCCTGTCCCCCCGCGCTGGCCCTGCGGGCTCGGGGGCAGCGCGAGGAGCCCGCCCGGTAACGGCCGGTGCCCGTGCGGCCGCGGGCGCGGAGCCGTTAACGGTACGGGCCGAGGGCGAGGAGAGCTCCGCAGAGCCCCCCCCGGCCCGGGGACCCCCCCTGGGCGCGCCCCTTCCCCATCCCCGCGGGGCCGAGGAAGAGCCGGGAACCCCCGGGGTGAGTGGGGTGGGGGGCGCGGGCTGGGGGGGCACTGGGGCACCGTTGGGGGTCCATTGGAACTGGGGGCAACTTTGGGGGGCACAGGGCTTGGAGGGGCTTGTGAGGGGCGCAAAGGGCTGGAGGGTCGCAGGCTGGGGGCACTGTGGAAACTGGGAGCACTGGGACACTGGAGCTGCGGCCCAGGGGTGCCCAAAGGGGTGGGGGGTGTGGGGGTGTCTGTGCCTCCCCAGGTGCCCCCTCCCCGGGGCCGGCAGGGCCCCCCCTGCGGGTTTTGGGGTCCTGCCAGCGGCCCCGGGACCCCGAGAGCGGCCCCAGTTCCTGGAAACTCCGCCGGCGGCCCCGGGAGCGGGCGGGCACGGGGGCGGGGGGCACCGAACCCTGGTGGGCAGCGAGGCGGGGACCGCGGGGGGACCCCCGGGGGGTATCGGGAGGAACCGGGGCTCGGCCAGGCTGCCCGGGCCCCTCGGGATTTCCAGCCCCTGGGAGAGGAAAAAGCGGCAGAGCTGGGGAGGGTCCGCACCCCAATAAATCCTGCGGTGTGCATGGGGGCACGAGCAGGGCTGGGAGAGCCCCGGGAAAACACCTCCAGCCCCCTGGCCGCGGCCAAAACCCCTTCCCGGAGAGCGAAAGGATTTTCCTGGGGGAGGATTTCATGCCGGCCGCAGCCAGCCAGCCCCATTTGCCCCCCGCTCCTGCCCGTCCCAGTTTGCCCAGGGCCCCAGCCCAGTGTCCCAGCCCTGCGGGGACTCTGGCCGGGGCGGGCACCCCCGAGAGCGGCACCAGCGCTGGGCACAGCAGTGGGCACTGGCCAAAGGGCTCGGGGGAATCGCGAGAGAAGGACCCGCGGAGATTTTCTTCTTCTGGCAGAAAACAAAAGTTCGGGCAGGGAGGAAGAGTGTTTGGAAAGTTTCATGTTGGAAAGGAAGAAACGAGAAAGTGCTAGAAATAGGACTCTTTAGCCAAAGATGCTAATGCAGAAACTAGGAGAGACATTGAAATGAGAGCAGTGTTTGAATGTTCCTAGAACAGCTTTGGCTGAGCAAGGGTCTTGCTCTTTTTGTTGGGAATGGAATTTACACGCAGACACACCAAAACCAGAAGAGACCTTCTTCCCTGGCCGGGCTGGAAATGCCCCCCGATGAGATTTAGAGATTAGAAGGGAGTAAACCAGGGGAATGGAGCGATTCCTATAGGATGTATGTAAATGTAGAAAATTTGGATTTGTTACTAGATTGGTTACTGAGCAAGTAGAATATTCACCATGGAAGGAGAGATCGGTCATCGTAAAAGGAGAGCTCGTGCTCTCCTCTCAAGTCTTGCTCTTCTCTTACTCTCTCACACTCTTACACTCTGGCTGCTCCACTCCTCTCTGTCTCTCTGATTTCTCCTCTCTCTCTCTTGCTCTCTTCTCCAGCCTGCTCTGAGCTAACTGAGCTGGGCTCTTTCACCCACACCCGATGCAATAAACTTGGAAACTTCCCCTCACAGATTTCTCCTGAGCGCTGTCCCCACCCTTCTGACACTTAACAGCTCCCACAGTTTCATCCTCATTCTTGTTGGGTTTCTTACTTTTCGTGGCACTTTAGAAAGGCTTATTACTCTGAAGCTTAAGGCAGCTGTGCTCTTAATTGGGGACATTTCAAAGTGGCAAAATCAGACAGGAATTGGTGTTTCTACCGGGTTTGGAAGGGAAACGCCGACACTCCCTGTGCAAGAGGCATGTTTTAAACCAGCATAAATAATTTCCCTTCCCTTCCCTTCCCTTCCCTTCCCTTCCCTTCCCTTCCTCCCTTCTCCCTTCTTCCCTTCAATCCCTTCCCAACTTCCCCCTTCCCAAACCTTCCCAAACCTTCCCAAACTCCACTTCCCAAACCTTCCCAAACCTTCCCAAACCTTCCCCCAAACCTTCCCAAACCTTCCAACCTCCCTTCCCAAACCTTCCCAACCTTCCCTACCCCCTTCCCAAACCTTCCTCTTCCTTCCTTCCTTCCCTTCTCCTTTCCTCTCTCCTTTCTCTTCTTTCTCTCTCTCTTTCTTTCTTTCTTTCTTTCTTTCTTTTCTTTCTTTCTTTTCTTTCTTTCTTTCTTCTTTCTTTCTTTCTTTCTTTCTTTCTTCTTTCTTTTCTTTCTTTCTTTCTTTCTTTCTTTCTTTCTTTCTTTCTTTCTTTCTTTCTTTCTTTCTTTCTTTCTTTCTTTCTTTCTTCTCTTCTCTCTCTTTCTCTCTCTTCTCTCTTCTCTCTCTCTCTCTCTTTCTCTCTTTCTCTTTCCTCTCTCTCCTCTCTCTCTCTTCTCTCTCTTTCTCTCTCTTTCTCTCTCTCTCTCTCTCTCTTTCTCTTTTCTCTTCTTTCTTTTCTTTCTATCTTTCTTTAATTCTTTCTTCTTTTCTTCTTTCTTTTTTCTACAGTTTTTTGCAGGCAAAGCATAGCAACAGCATAGCACTCAGATAAGGATTCCTGTCTCCTGCTGCCAGCCTCTAAGGCTAGGTTTTAACTCTAAATTGACTAATTAGTTAAATACACAAATTTAAGACTAGTTTTCTAAAGTTATGAAAATTACTAAAAAACATTACACGCTTCAACATGTTTTAATGTAAGCTATTTTTCTCATGTACATGTAGAACTTATCATGTTCTTGACTTTGGTATTACCTGAATATTTTAACTTAGTTTTTGGCCTTGCTACTATCTGCTTTTGTAGACTACTCTATCTAAAAATGTAAAACATTATTGTACCGTGTTTTGATTATGTTTATGAAATACTAAACTTTATCTGGATTTTTAGGGTACTGGTCCTCTACAGTTACTCAGGCAGCTTACATGCTGCTTTTCAGCAAAAACACTTAGAAAGCCTAAAGATTTATTTCTATCTTACTCTGATTCAATTTTTTTTTTTCTAGAAAGAAAGAAAGAAAGATTTAAAAGGGAATTTAACTTCTTGATTTCTAACACGGGGCCAGGCCACACAGCCCCGGAGCTCCAGCAGCAGGAGTGTGAAAAACGAGTTTCACTTTCCTGATAAAATTTAAAAGGTTTAATAAAAGACAGACAATAAGGACAAGACAGTAAAGCAAAAATAAGCAGCGGGCCAGGTGTCTTTGGCATTCAGCTAAGAGCACACCTTACAATCTGACAAACACTTCTTTAAACACACCAACGTGTTGCATATTCATAAACCCGCATGCATTATTTAAAAACATTCCTTTGAGTCCCCCCTCAACCAGCCCCTCTTCATTCCATTTGTGGTTCCAGTCTGTTGCAGATTCTCTGATAACAGATGATCAATACATTTCTTTCCTGGGGTTCTGGTGTTCGTAGCATCATCTTCATCAGAGAGGATAATCCAAGAGTGTGAAGAATTTCCTGATTACCATTCTCTGAGTTAGTTACAAAAACAATAAACTATATTTATCAAACTACTATTTTTAAGTTTTGTTAGTAGCAGGAATGTAAGAAACTATATTAATATAGCAGAGTTTTTCAACATTATACATATAGCATTCATTTTAATATTTGCGAAAAGCCAGCTTTATCATATGCATTTATAACATTTATAACATCCAGCTGCTCCTTGTTAAAAATGTAATGTAATTACAATGTAATATTGGCTTCTGCATTTATATATTAGCTCTGTAGTACAATGTATAATTCTGTTTAGCTGTTCGTTACTATAACACAATCTATCAGTTTAAATATGTACTGTATATAAAAATAAAAATATAAAAACAACAGTGTGATGAATGTATTCTACCGTAGGCCTTAGCAAAACTTTGGATGTTAGGATGCTCCTGTGTAACTGAACAAATAGTGCAAAACAATTAGCTTGTTTCCTCCACATCTGCTAACTGACCTTTCCTGGTCACAAACCAGAGCACTGGAGAATAATTAGGGAATAATGTGTCAAACTCGAAGAAAACATGTTAAATCCTTATCAGAGGATGTAAAACAACCAGACAAAGACATAAATAGAAATAAAGAAGAAATAAAACGTTGACCTGATTCACAGCACGTCATGTAGATAAGTCAGAATGTAAAGAAACCAAACGAGTTCCTGAAAACGTCAAAAGCTCACAAGACTGTTTGCACAATGTATGAAACACGTGAAAATGCATGTACCTCAGCAATGTAACAGTATATAGAGAACACTGTCTGAATTTACTGGTGTGTTTTTGGGCAAATAGGCAGAAACACCTCAGCGTGCTGAACACTCCCCCTTTTTTATCCCTTATTAAACTTTAAAAAATTCTGAAGCGTGAACTTGGTTTTCCACATCCTCAAGGTGCCAAGCAGGGCTCACAGAGGCACCCCTGGCATGAGAGGAGCCACATTCAGCTGCAGGGCTCCTCCAGGCACAGCTCCCCCTTTCCTGGCACAAAATCCCCTCGGGCAGCTTCTCTGAAGCCATCTGGGGCTGCCACTCTGGCCTCAGCTCTTTAGACCTCTGTGTGGCAAAGACTCCAGGAGAGGCCTGGGAGGAGTCCCAGGGAGAGCCTGGAAGACACAGGGTCACTGCAAAAGCAAAAACTGATCAAGGTCAGCTTCCTTGGAGCAAGCAGGGGCTGCCAGACAGGATTTGTTGTCCTGAAATTGGAGGTCGAGACTCTGGGAGGTGCCTGGGAACAAGGTCAGGTAGATTCACAGAAGATCCAGTTTCCAGGAAAAGAGAAAAATCATCTCAGGTGCCTGCCTTGGAGCAGTCTGGGGCTGCTACCTGGGATACCAAGTGCCTAAACCTGAGAGAAGACTCTGGCAAATGCCAGGAGGAGTCTGCAGTGCATCCTGGCATAGAGAAATACTTCCAAATGAGCAAAAACATAGTGGGAATCTTCCCTGGAGGAATCTGGGGCTGTTTCTTGGGATCTCAGCTTCCTTGGGGAGATGTGAAGACTCAGACATACCTGGGAGGAGTCTTGGATGGATTCCAGAGCAAAAATCAAAAGGAGAAACGTTGGGAACCTTCCAACCCCTCCCTGGGCAGCCTGGTCCTGCTTTCACCACCCTCCGGGCAACAATCTCTGCCTCGTGGTGGGATCCCTTGGATGTCAGTGTGAGGAGCAGCAGGCCAGCAGAGCTCATGGAAGGAAGGGACTCATTTCATGGCACTGCTGGCCTGGGCAGAGTGGCCACAGCTCAGAAAGGCTGCAGGGGGGCAAGGGGAGCCAAACCCGGGCCAGTGGTGGAAGGCCAAACAGGGCTGGGCTGAGTGCTTGAGAGAGGAGGAAAGAGGACTGCCTGTCCTTGCCTGCCCCGAGGGTCCTTCCCCCAGAGCTCTGAACCTGCCTGCAGGTGCCTGAACTCTCAGCCCTTGCCCATGGCAGCTGTGTGCACCAGGAGCTCTGTGAGCACACAGGCTGTCCTCGTGGCACGGGGGCCGTGTCCTCCAGCCCTGGGGATGCTGGGCACTGTGACCCTGCTGTGCTTCCCTGGGCACTGCCCAGCACAGCCCAGGCTGCCTCCAGGGAGAGCCCTGGGCTCCAGGGGCATGGGATCTCCCGTCCCAGGGATGGGCATTCATGCCTCGGCTCTCTGCTCCATCAATCCACGGCCCTGCCCAGTGCCTCTGCCTGCCTGCAGCCACAGCCTCCAGCTCTCGCTCCAACCAGGCCCTGGGGAGCCTTCCTCAGAAAGGGCTTTCAGTGGCAACTCTCTGCGCTTTAGGTTTCTGTCCCCTTGTTCTTTTACTGTTCTTTCTAACCTTCTAATTGTTTACATATTCGAGAGTCAGTTTCTCACAAATCTTCTATAAGCAATATTATTGTGGACAATCCTTCCAGTTAGGAAGGACAATTAATAAATATTTTCTAAGACTAGTGGAATTGAAGAGGTTGAACCTCTATCTTCTGATGTGGTCCCTTTCTGTGAAAGGTATATAAAATAAAGTCAAAAAAAATAAACCCCTCTTTCTCCTCTCACTCCGACTTTGTCATCCCTGTTGCAGCTCTCCGTGATGTCACAGTGTCAGGATCCTCTTCTGACTTGGATTTCCCGAGGGACTGCTGCTCTCTCCTCTCCGGAGCTGAGGATCCTGGACTCAGAACACCAAATACACCCCAGGGCTCATCAAAATGCAGAAAGGCCTCATGAGTCATTACCTTCCCCTCTGCCAACTCTTCAGCACTTGTACAGCCAACTAGAGAGGGCTGAGGGCTGGACATGAAGACTCCAGTGCCCACTCTGAAGAGGTGATAACAGCATTGTGCAGCTGGCACTGATCCGGGTATCCTAAGGAGACCACGCCCAATGGAAAAACTGTTCCTCGAGGCCAGCACGGGATGGACAACTCTGCCATCCCCTCCAGCCCCAGCCCTTTCTCTCAGCACCCACCTGGGCCCTGCCTCACCTTCTGTGACATGAGACTTCTCCACTGAATTCTGGAGTGACATTACAGCTCCTCTGCACCAACTTCCACCTCCTTTTGCCCTAGATCTGGCTGCAAACACGCAGGGAAGAGTTTCTGCTAATTATAAGACAGAAAAGATATTAATGAGAAATAGTAAGAGCAAAAAGTCCTCCCCTCCCATCAAAACCCCCAACTAAAACAGCCAGCAACAAAATAAACAAACTAACAACCAGAAACCCAGACCCCACCTTCACAGGTGAAACATGCTAAGCAGTAAAACAAAGCAAATTACTCCCACCTCCTCCATGGCCCTGCAGACGGTGCCTGCTGGGGCAGGAGGTGCTGCAGAGGGCCAGGTCAGCCCCTGCCCTGCCCAGGGACCCCTCACAGCCCCCTGGGCCCACTGAGGTTGAAAGGTTCCCTCCCAAAATGCTGCATTCAGCTCTGACCCAGCATTAAGAAATCCAAGAGCAAAACAGAAAGCTGATTACAGAATCTCGCAAAATCCCATCCAAGAACAGCTCGTTATAAAATCACAAGTATTAACAGTAGCTGAGAAAGTCAACAATGCTAGCAAACAAGCTGTGAACAGTAGGACTAGAAGAGCTCAGGCAATACATTCAATTGGAATGAAGCCTCTCTTTCTAACATGTGAGCAATGCCACCAAATTTCCAAACCCAGTGAAAGAGGGACGCCTAGCAGCAGAGGCTTCACACACAGCAATGACGTAGAACAGGGCAGGGCAAGCAGCTGCCAAAACTGTAACTTCTCCATTCCAGGGAAGGATTTATTTTAATTTTACTGTAGCCACTATTAATAAAGTGCAAGATTTAAGAGTCGTGAAAAATAAATATAAATAAATAATAAAAGACCCCCACTATACCAAAAAGACAAACCTCGTTTTTCTTTACTGTCATGAGGCTCCTGAAAAAAACAATCAAATCATACTGCTAGTTCAGAGGTACAAAAGAAATCTGACTTGAGTCTCTGCACCAAACCACAGCAGGCTTTGTCCAGCTGGCCAGTCAGAATAGGAACAAACAAACAAATCCATATTTTCTTAGATATTATTCATGGTCATCCTCCATTTCTTTAAGGTGGATTGCACCAAACACCTATTATATTCTTACTGGGAAGAAAGATGCCTAGAGTTATTTTTGCTTTGAGGTGCATTTAAAAATGACTTTCACTAAAGTC
This sequence comes from Sitta carolinensis, assembly GCA_032173965.1. Taxonomy (NCBI): domain Eukaryota; kingdom Metazoa; phylum Chordata; class Aves; order Passeriformes; family Sittidae; genus Sitta; species Sitta carolinensis. Next base: position 7,292,439 of record CM063304.1, read on the forward strand.
ACATACTCCCAGGCTTGAAGGTAAGGCATAAATAAAATTAGTCACTTGCCTGTGATATTTGCAAAAAGAACATACTGAAAAGCCCTTTCACGTGAAAATCTAAAAAAATCTTAAATCTAATTCTGGACAACAACAGCTGGAGACAAGATGAGAACTATGACCAATGCTGAGTTTGGTTTTCAAAGCGATTGACCCCAAAGCCTGTGTTTAACTTTGGCAGAGTTGTGCTCAGCAGCTCTGAAACCTGGTCCCGAAATGGCAGAGCCGTGTTTGGAGCTGGGTCAGCTCCCTGCTGCTCCCACAGGGAAATGGGCCTGGGGGTCCCTGGGGGTCAGCGCCCCACAAGCACCAGCCCGGAGCCAGCCCCTGCTCGGATGCAGCAGGTCCCAGCAGGGCAAGGAGGGACTGGTTTGGGGGCTCCTGAGAGCCCTCCTTGGAGCCATGCCCACCGGGAGCAGCTGGAGCAGGAGCTGTGCCCGCCGTGCCCGTGGGGAAGGGCCCCGGGCAAGGGCGGGGCAGGGGGCAGTTGGGCTGGGCAGGGGCTCTCCAACGGCCCTGGGTGTGGAACTGGAGCCTGGCAACTGCCAGAACGGCTGATGGAGCCCCAGCAGGTGAGTGGGCAAGGGGCAGCTCTCCCTGTGCCGGGCCCGGAGGGGGCCCGGGTGGGTCTGGGCTGTCCCGTGGGGCACGGTTCCCTCTGGGGTTCCCTTTGGGGGGCAGTCCCGGGGCTGGCAGCAGCTTTGGTGCTGGCCATGGGGATGGGCCTGGCAGGGAACGGGGGCTCCTGGCCATGCCAGGCACACCCACAGCTCCTGCCATGGCTGCAGGCACCAGTGAGGGAGCAGCTTCTCACTGCACACCCAGCACCCTGTTTACAGCACAGCCTCTGCACTGCCCAGACACCCCAGAGGGTTTCTCCCATCACTCCCCAGATGATTCCTTGCGGCCTGGAGGAGCCTGCAGGAAGGGACTCGGGGAGAGTTGGGGAGGGACTTTGGACGAGGACCTGCAGGGACAGCACAAGAAGGAATGGCTTCCAGCTGACAAAGGGCAGGGTTCGATTGGATACTGGGAAGAAGTTCCTCCCTGGAGGAGGAATGGTGAGGAGGGTGGAGAGGCCCTGGCACAGGTTGCCCACAGCAGAGTTTGCCCTGGAAGTGTTCAAGGCCAGGCTGGATGGGGCACTGACCAACTTACCTTCTGGTGTTCCCAGCAAGTAAGACACTCTTCCAGCAGGTTCTGCTTGTTCCATTTTCAAATTCTGGGGTTGAAAGGATTCCCAAGGAGGGGAGAAAGAGCTGGGCTGGAATTCCAGAGCTGGGGTAGGCTGGGAAAGCATTTAGGACCAATGTCCTGAGGGGCAGCCCTGCAAACCTGGGTATGCTCATCCCTGTGTTCTTCCAGGTAGCCCAGGAGCTTGGACTGAGCCAGCAGTTCCCTTCCCACATGTTTCCTCAACAGGGATCCTCCTCAAGGGCCCCTGAAGTGAGTACAACTGTGCTGAGCTGGTTCAGGACCATTCTGAAATGGGACTTGGGGAACAGCAGGAACCCTGCAAGGGGGAAGCTGCTTGGTCATGGCTCTTCTGTGTGTCCCTGCCTGGGGTTTATTTCTCTGTGCCTGATTTCTGGATCCCCATTTTCCCCAAAAGAGACTTCTTTCCTCTGCTCCATCAGTTTAACAACATCTTTGATGGTGAACACAAACAAATAGACCAGGAACCTGATCTCTGATGCTATTTAATTCCATTGGAATCACAGCAATACATGTCCCAAGCACAAGCAATGTGCTCAGAGTAGAAATTTATTTGTATGTTTAAGCAGATTTTGAAATTGGTTCTCCATGAATGAACATCCATTCTTGTTGGGATCGGAAGAGGCATCTCAGATGGTACTTTGGAATAGGACAGGATACCTGCCCTCCTCTTAGCAGGATAAAGCAGAGAAGGAATATTAGATCTCCACTCTGGACTATGAAAAATCATTTTTCCCCAGATACTTGCATTTTATTTCATTCTGTTTTCTTTTCTTCATTCAATTTAATTTAATAATAGGTTCCGAATCTATTTATCCCAATGCATCCAGTGAAGTTAAAAGAATGAAAGGCAACTGATTTTAACATATTGCCTTTTCATGTCATGTTTCTTGGTGCTAAAATCCATGGTAAAGCGTTTCCAGGAATCACTTCTGGAAACAAAACCAAGCTCTCCTGGGACATTTTGAGAAGGCAAGCTGTGACAAGCACAGGGGGAGAATAGCTTTAAGCTGAAAGAGATTTAGATTCAACATTAGGAAGAAACTCTTGGCTGTGAGGGTGGGCAGGCCCTGGCGCAGGGTGCCCAGAGCAGCTGTGGCCGCCCCTGGGTCCCTGCAGGTGTCCCAGGCCAGGCTGGACAGGGCTTGGAGCAGCCTGGGACAGCGGAAGGCGTCCCTGCCCATGGCAGGGAGCTGGAATGAGATGGTCCTTGGCGTCCCTTCCGACCCAAAACACTCTGGGATTCTCTGGAAAGACTTCAAACCCCACGATTCCCCCCTCACGCCCGCTCCCTCTCTCCCAGGCGTGGCAGGAGGCAGAAGAACACCAAGAGCGCGCTGGGAGCGGCGCAGACAGAGCGCGCCACAAGCGGAAGACAGGAAGCCCCGGCGGTGTGGCCAGGCCCAAAGCAGCAGGAGCAGCAGAGAGCGGCACAGGGACGTTCCCGAGCGCTCTGCTCCACATCCCCCTCGCCAGGCTCAGGGAAAGAGAAGCGCAGCTGATCTGTGCTGATGACGTGGATGCTGAGTTCGAGTCTGGTGAGCCAGGGCCACCAGTGGGGCCACCAGCAGGGCCAGCAGCATGGCCACCAGCATGGCCACCAGTGGTGCCAGCAGTATGGCCACCAGCAGTGTCACCAGCATGGCCACCAGCAGTGACACTAGCAGTGCCAACAGCATGGCCACCAGTGGTGCCACCAGCATGGCCAACAGCATGGCCACCAGCAGTGACACCAGCAGTGCCAACAGCATGGCCACCAGTGGTGCCACCAGCACAGCCACCAGCGGGGCAACCAGTGGAACCACCAGCATGGTCACCAGCAGAACCACCAGCTGGGCCACAAGCAGTGTCACCAGAGGAACCACCAGCACTGCCAGCAACAGGGCCACCAGAGGAACCACCAGTGGGACCAGCAGCAGTGCCAGCAGCAGTTCCAGCAGCAGTTCCAGCAGCAGTTCCAGCAGCAGTGCCAGCAGCTGTGCCAGCAGCAGTTCCAGCAGCAGTTCCAGCAGCAGTGCCAGCAGCAGTGCCAGCAGCAGTGCTAGCAGCAGTTCCAGCAGCAGTTCCAGCAGCAGTGCTAGCAGCAGTTCCAGCAGCAGTGCCAGCAGCAGTGCCAGCAGCAGTGCTAGCAGCAGTTCCAGCAGCAGTGCCAGCAGCAGTGCCAGCAGCAGTGCCAGCAGCAGTTCCAGCAGCAGTGCCAGCAGCAGTGCCAGCAGCAGTTCCAGCAGCAGTGCGTCAGCAGCAGTGCCAGCCGCAGGGCCAGCAGCGGTTCCAGCAGCGGTTCCAGCAGCAGTTCCAGCAGCAGCGGCAGCAGCAGTTCCAGCAGCAGTGCGAGCAGCAGTTCCAGCAGCAGTTCCAGCAGCAGTGCTAGCAGCAGTTCCAGCAGCGGTTCCAGCAGCAGTTCCAGCAGCAGTGCTAGCAGCAGTTCCAGCAGCAGTGCCAGCAGCAGTTCCAGCAGCAGTTCCAGCAGCAGTGCTAGCAGCAGTTCCAGCAGCAGTTCCAGCAGCAGTGCTAGCAGCAGTGCCAGCAGCAGTGCCAGCAGCAGGGCCCGCAGCGGTTCCAGCAGCGGTTCTAGCAGCGGTTCCAGCAGCAGTTCCAGCAGCAGTGGCAGCAGCCGCGGCTCAGCCCCCTGGCCCAGCCCCGGGGCACAGCCGGGGGCTCGGCGCTGGCGCGGGGCTCTGGGCAGCCCTGCGGGAGGGCAGCGCTCGGTGCAGGCAGCGCGATTTCGGAGCAGCCGCCGCCAGGTTCTCCACGGCACTGGAGGTAGGGGGCTAAAGAGCTGTGACCCCACAAGCACAGCCACGGCAGGCACACCTGCACAGCAGGTGAGACCCCTGACAGCAAAGCCAGGGCTGGCCCCGCACTCCCTGGGGCAGGGAGAGCAAAGGGAGCCAGGGGCACCAACCTGGAATGCCTAGGGTTGGAGAGAGATCCTGAGATGCGATTTCACCTAAAGCTGAAAATTGTGAATTAGAAAGAAACCAAAGAAGGGGGGAAGTGTGCGGGAATGCTGGAATTGTTTGATAAGTTTTAGTGATAAGTATAGTATAGTTATATTCGTTATTTTAGTGTAGTTTTTTCTAGTCTCTGTAAAGGGGGCCCCCTGCTTTAGGAAACATCTGGTCAGACTCCTGATAAGAGTTCCCAAGACAACCCCGGCCTCTGCCCAGAGACCACTTCCCATCGGTTTTCGCCGAGATAAGCTTCTGTTCACCCTAGCAATGTAGCTTCCTCCCTCGGTCCATCAATCATCTTCAAGGTCCAGTGCGGTCCAAGACTTTCAGAGGTTGATGGATCCCCCAGAGACCCCTCCCCAACTTACTTTAAGTTGTCTTATTGGTTTGTAATCTGTATCCACCCCACCCCCATCTCCCTTTGGATAAAAACCCCCTTGTAACCCAGGTTCGGGGTCTCTCTTGCCTGAGGCACCGGGCCTGGGGTCAGGGGCTTCCCCTGTAACCCCCGAATAAAACCTATGTTCCTGGATGTCTCTGAGAGTCCCCTCTTTGAAACCACAGCCGTGACAGCATAGGCAAAGGTGCTGCAGAGCCAAGTACCCACACACGATACTGTCAAGGCGTATGAGAGCTAGTGGGCGGTCAAGCCGAACGCCAGGCTGACCAGAGATACGCACGACGACAGAAGTGTTGAACTGAACTGAAGAATGTCAGGTAATGTGGTGCTTTTGTCCAAGTTCTTAGCTCTATTAATGTGTGCAGGAAATTGAAGTCCCATAGAGTGAAAAAAATGCTCCTTTCTTTGATCTTAGCTCTATCAGCAACAAATGCCCTCTCAGTAACTGGGGAGTTCTCACTCTGCCCCAGCTAATGTTTTCTCTCCACTCTGCCTCCAATCCCTTCAGCCAGGCACTTGAAAACCTGAGAAAGGGACCAACTGCAGTTTTTTTAGCACTGTTCTGCCAAACTTCATTCAGAAGCATTTGTCAGATATAGGACTTTCCAGTTCACAAGCAAATATCTTATTCCTAATTTTTTCCTACAATACTGAAGTGATTTTTAAAGCAATCAGTATTATAGTAGTCAGTGAGTAAAATGATGAGGTGTCATCCTTTCTAAGCGCTGTTTTGCCCCCTGTATTCTGAAATGAGCTGTGCTAAGGACAGCACCATGGGTCACTTAAGAAGAAAGGAGGACTTATCTCCTCCTAAGAGGAAAAGCTGGTGAATGGACATGCCAGGAAAATGGATGAAGGAATTAATCCCTGGGATTGCAGAGTGATTGGGACATCCCAGAATTGTAGGGCTGGTGCTCCTCAGCAACCTCTAAATCCAGCTCTCCCCAGAAACAAATTACCCAGAACATCCCTGAGAGACCCTTCTGTCCTCTGTACTGATTTTTGTAATGCTGACTTTAAAGTCGGAGTCTAATAGACTTTGGTTTTCTCCACTGATCAGTCACAAAAAGCATTTCCACCCAGCAAATGGTGTATTCTGCATTTGGAAATCATGGTTTTGTTTCACGTGCAGCTTTGCAGTAGAGGCTTTGCTACAGAGGATCCCTTGAAGTCCTCTCCAGATGATATTTACAGGCTTGCCAGTTGGATTGAGTCGAAGCTTGTCATCTGCTACTTAAAGCTGGGGCAGCCTGGCCTTGCTCTGCATCATTCACACAGGTAAAATAGGGATTGGATTCACTGCTGAGAGTGAGATCCAAAATGAAACAAAGACTAGGAACAAATGCTGTGCAGGAAGAAGCAGTCTGACAGTGAGAAAAGAGGAATCAAGAGAACACCTTCCACAGGGCACTGGTGTTTAGACAGGACTAATCACATCTGTTGAAGGGTCTGACACACAGGCCAAGGTTCACCCGCACTGCACCTATGCCTTGTACAGAGGGTATTTCAAAATATCTCAGGTTCACCTTCCCATACATTCCAGATGCACAGTGCTTCCAGGGAGATGAGCCAGACACCTGCTGCTCCTGTCTGGGGAGCTGGGGGTTAACAAGTGCTGGAGAAGTTTTGCTTATGATACCTACATGCCAAAGGCAAGTGAGACTATTAGCCCTGGAACATTTTTTTCTAGAGCAATACATAAACCCCTAATGAACTTGCATTTAGGATAAAACTGAAATGAACAATGAAATGAACTTTTAATATTGTTAGTAATATTTTCTTCATCGATCACAGCTGGAAAGAGCGGAGAGGCAGGCAGAGAGATTTCTGACATTTGAGATGTAGCACTGAGTTGTGGAGCACAAGTGCATGCAGTGTCTGCCTCAGTCACTGCTTGATTCTTAGGAGTTTTAATGATGTAAGAAATCTCAGTCTAACCTTGTCCACCCCTCTTCTCTTCCAAGGAGCATCATTCAGAACCCCTCTCACTTCTGCAATCACCTGCGCCGACCCCCGAACCGGGGGGCTCTGCCTGTTCCGCACTCTTAATTGCACCCCGGTTCTGGGGTCTCTGCCTGTTCACAATGCTTAAAACACCCTGGTTAGGGGTCTCTGCCTGTCCAGGCCCCTCAAAGCCCCCCGGTTCGGGGGTCTCTGCCTGTTCCCCACCCTTAATGCACCCCGGTTCTGGGGTCTCTGCCTGTTCACAATGCTTAAAACACCCTGGTTAGGGGTCTCTGCCTGCCCAGGCCCTCAAAGCCCCCGGTTCGGGGGTCTCTGCCTGTCCAGGCCCCTCAAATCACCCCGTTTCGAGGGTCTCTGCCTGTTCCCCACCCTTAATCCACCCCGTTTCGGGGGTCTCTGCCTGTTCCCCACCATAAATGCACTCCGGTTCGGGGGTCTCTGCATGTTCCCCACACTTAAAGGCCCCGGTTCGGGGGGCTCTGCCTGTTCCCCATCCTTAATGCACCCCGCTTCGGGGGTCTCTGCCTGTTCCCCACCCTTAAAGCACCCCGGTTCGGGGGTCTCTGCCTGTTTACTATGCTTAAAGCACCCTGGTTAGGAGTCTCTGCCTGTCCAGGCCCCTCAAAGCCCCCCGGTTCAGGGTCTCTGCCTGTTCCCCACCCTTATTGCACCCCGGTTCGGGGTGCTCTGCCTGTTCCCTACCCTTAAAGCACCCCGATTTGGGGGTCTCCTGCCTGTTCCCCACACTTAAAGCACCCCGGTTCGGCGGTCTCTGCCTGTTCCCTACCCTTATTGCACCCCGGTTCGGGGTCTCTGCCTGTTCCCCCACCCTTAAAGCACCCCGGTTCGGGGGGCTCTGCCTGTCCAGGCCCCTCAAAGCCCCACGGTTCGGGGGACTCTGCCTGTTCCCCATTCTTAATGCACCCCGGTTCAGGGGTCTCTGCCTGTCCCTGAACCTCAAAGGCCACGGTTCGGGGGTCTGTGCCTGTACCCCACCCTAAATGCACCCCGGTTCGGGGTCTCTGCCTGTTCCCCACCCTAAATGCACCCCGGTTCAGGGGGCTCTGCCTGTTCCCCACCCTTAAAGCCCCCCGGTTCGGGGGCTCTGCCTGTCCAGGCCCCTCAAAGCCCCCCGGTTCAGGGTCTCTGCCTGTCCAGGCCTCTCAAAGCACCCCGTTTCGAGGGTCTCTGCCTGTTCCCCACCCTTATTGCACCCCGGTTCGGGGTCTCTGCCTGTTCCCCACCCTTAATGCACCCCGATTTGGGGGTCTCTGCCTGTTCCCCACACTTAAAGCACCCCGGTTCGGGGGTCTCTGCCTGTTCCCTACACTTATTGCATCCCGGTTCGGGGGTCTCTGCCTGTTCCCCACCCTAAATGCACCCCGGTTCGGGGGCTCTGCCTGTTCCCCACCCTTAAAGCCCCCCGGTTCGGGGTCTCTGCCTGTACGGCACTCTTAATTGCACCCCGTTTCGGGGGTCTCTGCCGTTTCCCCATCCTTAATGCACCCCGCTTCGGGGGTCTCTGCCTGTTCCCCAGCCAAAAAAGCACCCCGGTTCGGGGGTCTCTGCCTGTTACTATGCTTAAAGCGCCCTGGTTAGGGGTCTCTGCCTGTCCAGGCCCCTCAAAGCCCCCCGGTTCAGGGGTCTCTGCCTGTCCAGGACCCTCAAAGCACCCCGTTTCGAGGGTCTCTGCCTGTTCCCCACCCTTAAAGCACCCCGATTTGGGGTCTCTGCCTGTTCCCCACACTTAAAGCACACCCGGTTCGGGCGTCTCTGCCTGTTCCCTACCCTTATTGCACCCGGTTCGGGGGTCTCTGCCTGTTCCCCACCCTTAATGCAGCCCGGTTCGGGGTCTCTGCCTGTCCCCGAACCTCAAAGGCCCTGGTTTGGGGGTCTCTGCCTCTCCAGGCCCCTCAAAGCCCCCTGGTTCGGGGGTCTCTGCCTGTTCCCCACCCTTTAAGCACCCCAGTTCGGGGTGCTCTGCCTGTTCCCCACCCTTATTGCACCCCGATTTGGGGGTCTCTGCCTGTTCCCCACACTTAAAGCACCCCGGTTCGGGGGTCTCTGCCTGTTCCCCATCCTTAATGCACCCCTTTCGGGGTCTCTGCCTGTTCTCCACCCTTAAAGCACCCCGGTTCGGGGGTCTCTGCCTATCCAGGCCCCTCAAAGCCCCCGGTTCGGGGGTCTCTGCCTGTTCCCCACCCTTAAAGCACTCCGGTTCGGGGGTCTCTGCCTGTTCCCCACACTTAAAGCCCCCCTGTTCGGGGGTCTCTGCCTGTTCCCCATTCTTAATGAACCCTGGTTCGGGGGTCTCTGCCTGTCTCCGAACCTCAAAGGCCACGGTTCGGGGGTCTCTGCCTGTACCCCACCCTAAATGCACCCTGGTTCGGTGGTCTCTGCCTGTACCCCACCCTAAATGCACCCCGGTTCGGGGGCTCTGCCTGTTCCCCACCCTTAATGCACCCACTTCGGGGGTCTCTGCCTGTTCCCCACCCAAAAAGCACCCCGGTTCGGGGGACTCTGCCTGTTACTATGCTTAAAGCACCCTGGTTAGGGGTCTCTGCCTGTCCAGGCCCCTCAAAGCCCCCCGGTTCAGGGGTCTCCGCCTGACCAGGCCCCTCAAAGCACCCCCTTTCGAGGGTGTCCCCATGTTCCCCACCCTTATTCCACCCCGGTTCGGGGGGCTCTGCCTGTTCCCCACCCTTAAAGCACCCCGATTTGGGGGTCTCTGCCTGTTCCCCACACTTAAAGCACACCGGTTCGGGGGGCTCTGCCTGTTCCCTACCCTTATTGCACCCCGGTTCGGGGGTCTCTGCCTGTTCCCCACCCTTAATGCAAACCGCTTCGGGGGTCTCTGCCTGTTCCCCACCCTTAATGCACCCCGGTTTGGGGGCTCTGCCTGTTCCCCACCCTTAAAGCACCCCGGTTCGGGGGTCTCTGCCTGTTCCCCACCCTTAATGCACCCTGGTTCGGGGGGCTCTGCCTGTTCCCCACCCTTAAAGCACCAAGCACCCCGATTGGGGGTCTCTGCCTGTTCCCACCCTTAATGCACCCGTTCGGGGGTCTCTGCTGTTCCCACCTTAATGCACCCCGGTTTCGGGGGTCTCTGCCTGTTCCCCACCCTTAATAGCACCCCGGTTCGGGGGTCTCTGCCTGTTCCCCACCTTAATGCACCCGGTTCGGGGGTCTCTGCTGTTCCCACACCTTAATGCACCCCGGTTCGGGGTCTCTGCCTGTTCCCCACCCTTAATGCACCCGGTTCGGGGGTCTCTGCCTGTTCCCCACCCTTAATGCACCCCGGTTCGGGGGTCTCTGCCTGTTCCCCACCTTAATGCACCCCGTTTCGGGGGTCTCTGCCTGTTCCCCACCCTTAAGCACCCGGGTTCGGGGGTCTCTGCTGTTCCCACCCTTAATGCACCCCCGGTTCGGGGGTCTCTGCTGTTCCCCACCCTTAATGCACCCCGGTTCGGGGGTCTCTGCCTGTTCCCACCCTTAATGCACCCCGGTTCGGGGGTCTCTGCCTGTTCCCCACCCTTAATGCACCCCGATTCGGGGGTCTCTGCCTGTTCCCACCCTTAAGCACCCCGTTCGGGGGTCTCTGCCTGTTCCCCACCCTTAATGCACCCCGGTTCGGGGGTCTCTGCCTGTTCCCCACCCTTAATGCACCCCGGTTCGGGGTCTCTGCCTGTTCCCCACCCTAATGCACCCGTTTCGGGGGTCTCTGCCTCTCCAGGCCCCTCAAAGCCCCCGGTTTCGGGGGTCTCTGCCCGTCGTTCCCCACCTTAAAGCACCCCGATTTGGGGGTCTCTGCCTGTTCCCCTCACTTAAGCACCTCGGTTCGGGAGTCTCTGCCTGTTCCCCATCCTTAATGCACTCCACTTCGGGGGTCCCTGCCTGTTCCCCACCCAAATAGCACCCAGGTTCGGGGGTCTCTGTCTGTTACTATGCTTAAAGCACCCTGGTTAGGGGTCTCTGCCTGTCCAGGCCCCTCAAAGCCCCCCGGTTTGGGGGTCTCTGCCTGTCCAGGCCCCTCAAAGCACCCCGTTTCGAGGGTCTCTGCCTCTTCCCCACCCTTATTGCACCCGGGTTCGGGGTGCTCTGCGTGTTCCCCACCCTTAAAGCACCCCGATTTGGGGGTCTCTTGCCTGTTCCACACCCTTAAAGCCCCCCGGTTCGGGGGGCTCTGCATGTACGGCACTCTTAATTGCACCCGTTGCGGGGTCTCTGCCTGTTCCCCACCCTTAAAGCCCCCCGGTTCGGGGGTCTCTGCCTATCCAGGCCCCTCAAAGACCCCCGGTTCGGGGGTCTCTGCCTGTTCCCCACCCTTAAAGCACTCCGGTTCGGTGGTCTCTTCCTGTTCCCCACACTTAAAGCCCCCCGCTTCGGTGGTCTCTGCCTGCTCCCCACCCTTAAAGCACCCCGGTTCGGGGGTCTCTGCCTGTTCCCCACCCTTAATGCACCCCGGTTCGGAGGTCTCTGCCTGTTCCCCACCCTTAATGCACCCCGGTTCGGGGGGCTCTGCCTGTTCCCCACCCTTAATGCACCCCGTTTCGGAGGTCTCTGCCTTTTTCCCCATCCTTAATGCACCCCTCTTCGGGGGTCTCTGCCTGTTCCCCACCCAAAAAGCACCCCGGTTCGGGGGTCTCTGCCTGTTTACTATGCTTAAAGCACCCTGGTTAGGGGTCTCTGCCTGTCCAGGCCCCTCAAAGCCCCCCGGTTCAGGGGTCTCTGTTTGTTCCCCACCCTTAATGCACCCCGGTTCCGGGGTCTCTGCCTGTTCCCCACCCTAAATGCACCTTGGTTCGGGGGTCTCTGCCTGTTCCCCACCCTTAAAGCCCCCCGGTTCGGGAGGCTCTGCCTGTACGGCACTCTTAATCGCAACCCGTTTCGGGGGTCTCTGCCTGTTCCCCATCCTTAATGCACCCCGGTTCGGGGGTCTCTGCCTGTTCCCCACCCAAAAAGCACCCCGGTTCGGGGGTCTCTGCCTGTTACTATGCTTAAAGCGCCCTGGTTAGGGGTCTCTGCCTGTCCAGGCCCCTCAAAGCCCCCCGGTTCAGGGGACTCTGCCTGTCCAGGCCCCTCAAAGCACCCCCTTTCCAGGGTCTCCGCCTGTTCCCCACCCTTATTGCACCCCGGTTCGGGGTGCTCTGCCTGTTCCCCACCCTTAAAGCACCCCGATTTGGGGGTCTCTGCCTGTTCCCCACACTTAAAGCACCCCGATTCGGGGTCTCTGCCTGTTCCCTACCCTTATTGCACCCCGGTTCGGGGGTCTCTGCCTGTTCCCCACACTTAATGCAACCCCTGTTCGGGGGTCTCTGCCTGTTCCCCACCCTTAAAGCCCCCCGGCTCGGAGGTCTCTGCCTGTTCCCCACCCTTATTGCACCCTGGTTCGGGGGTCTCTGCCTGTCCCCGAACCTCAAAGGACCTGGTTTGGGGGTCTCTGCCTGTCCAGGCCCCTCAAAGCCACCTGGTTCGGGGGTCTCTGCCTGTTCCCCACCCTTTAAGCACCCCGATTCGGGGGTCTCTGCCTGTTCCACACACCTTAAAGCACTCCGGTTTGGGGGTCTCTGCCTGTTCCCCACCCTTAAAGCATCCCGGTTTGGGGGTCTCTGCCTGTCCAGACCCCTCAAAGCCCCCGGTTCGGGGGTCTCTGCCTGTTCCCCATTCTTAATGCACCCCGGTTCGGGGGTCTCTGCCTGTTCCCACCCTTAATGCACCCTGGTTCGGGGGCTCTGCCTGTTCCCCACCCTTAAAGCACCCCGGTTCGGGTGCCTCTGCCTGTCCCCGAACCTCAAAGGCCACGGTTCGGGGGTCTCTGCCTGTACCCCACCCTAAATGCACCCTGTTCGGAGGTCTCTGCCTGTTTCCCACCCTTAAAGCCCCCCGGTTCGGGGGGCTCTGCCTGTTCTCCACACTTAAAGCACCCCGGTTCGGGGGTCTCTGCCTCTTCCCCACCCTTAAAGCCCCCCGGTTCGGGGGCTCTGCCTGTTCCGCACTCTTAATTGCACCCCGGTTCGGGGGTCTCTGCCTGTTCCCCATCCTTAATGCACCCCTCTTCGGGGGTCTCGGCCGGTTCCCCACCCAAAAAGCACCCCGGTTCGGGGGCCTCTGCCTGTTTACTATGCTTAAAGCACCCTGGTTAGGGGTCTCTGCCTGTCCAGCCCCCTCAAAGCCCCCCGGTTCAGGGTCTCTGCCTGTCCAGGCCCCTCAAAGCACCCCATTTCTAGGGTCTCTGCCTGTTCCCCATCCTTAATGCACCCCGGTTCGGGGTCTCTGCCTGTTCCCCACCATAAATGCACCCCGGTTCGGGGGTCTCTGCCTGTTCCCCACCCCTAATGCACCCCGGTTCGGGGTCTCTGCCTGTTCTCCACCCATAATGCACCCCGGTTCGGGGTTCTCTGCCTGTCCAGGCCCCTCAGAGCCCCCGGTTCGGGGTCTCTGCCTGTTCCCCACCCTTAAAGCACCCCGATTTGGGGGTCTCTGCCTGTTCCCCACCCTTAAAGCAACCCGGTTCGGGGTCTCTGCCTGTTCCCCATCCTTAATGCACTCTGCTTCGGGGGTCTCTGCCGGTTCCCCACCCAAATAACACCCCGGTTCGGGGGTCTCTGTCTGTTACTATGCTTAAAGCACCCTGGTTAGGGTCTCTGCCTGTCCAGGCCCCTCAAAGACCCCCGGATTGGGGGTCTCTGCCTGTCCAGGCCCCTGAAAGCACCCCGTTTCGAGGGTCTCTGCCTGTTCCCCACCCTTAAAGCCCCCCGGTTCGGGGGGCTCTGCATGTACGGCACTCTTAATTGCACCCCGTTGCGGGGGTCTCTGCCTGTTCCCCACCCTTAAAGCCCCCCGGTTCGGGGGTCTCTGCCTATCCAGGCCCCTCAAAGCCCCCCGGTTCGGGGGTCTCTGCCTGTTCCCCACCCTTAAAGCACTCCGGTTCGGGGGTCTCTTCCTGTTCCCCACACTTAAAGCCCCCCGCTTCGGTGGTCTCTGCCTGCTCCCCACCCTTAAAGCACCCCGGTTCGGAGGTCTCTGCCTGTTCCCCACCCTTAATGCAGCCCAGTTCGGGGGCTCTGCCTGTACCCCACCCTTAATGCACCCCGTTTCGGGGGTCTCTGCCTGTTCCCCATCCTTAATGCACCCCGCTTCGGGGGTCTCTGCCTGTTCCCCACCCAAAAAGCACCCCGGTTCGGGGGTCTCTGCCTGTTTACTATGCTTAAAGCACCTGGTTAGGGGTCTCTGCCTGTCCAGGCCCCTCAAAGCCCCCGGTTCAGGGGTCTCTGTTTGTTCCCCACCCTTAATGCATCCCGGTTCGGGGTCTCTGCCTGTCCCCGAACCTAAAAGGCCACGGTTCAGGGGTCTCTGCCTGTACCCCACCCTAAATGCACCCCGGTTCGGGGGTCTCTGCCTGTTCCCACCCTAAATGCACCTTGGTTCGGGGGTCTCTGCCTGTTCCCCACCCTTAAAGCCCCCCGGTTCGGGGGGCTCTGCCTGTACGGCACTCTTAATTGCACCCCGTTTCGGGGGTCTCTGCCTGTTCCCCATCCTTAATGCACCCCGCTTCGGGGGTCTCTGCCTGTTCCCCACCCAAAAAGCACCCCGGTTCGGGGGTCTCTGCCTGTTACTATGCTTAAAGCGCCCTGGTTAGGGGTCTCTGCCTGTCCAGGCCCCTCAAAGCCCCCGGTTCAGGGGACTCTGCCTGTCCAGGCCCCTCAAAGCACCCCCTTTCCAGGGTCTCCGCCTGTTCCCCACCCTTATTGCACCCCGGTTCGGGTGCTCTGCCTGTTCCCCACCCTTAAAGCACCGCGATTTGGGGGTCTCTGCCTGTTCCCCACACTTAAAGCACCCCGGTTCGGGGGTCTCTGCCTGTTCCCCACACTTAATGCACCCCGGTTCGGGGGTCTCTGCCTCTTCCCCACCCTTATTGCACCCCTGTTCGGGGTCTCTGCCGGTTACCCACCCTTAAAGCCCCCCGGCTCGGAGGTCTCTGCCTGTTCCCCACCCTTACTGCACCCCGTTTCGGGGGTCTCTGCCTGTCCCCGAACCTCAAAGGACCTGGTTTGGGGGTCTCTGCCTGTCCAGGCCCCTCAAAGCCACCTGGTTCGGGGGTCTCTGCCTGTTCCCCACCCTTTAAGCACCCCGGTTCGGGGTGCTCTGCGTGTTCCCCACCCTTAAAGCACCCCGGTTCGGGGTCTCTGCCTGTTTACTATGCTTAAAGCACCCTGGTTAGGGGTCTCTGCCTGTCCAGCCCCCTCAAAGCCCCCCGGTTCAGGGGTCTCTGCCTGTCCAGGCCCCTCAAAGCACCCCATTTCGAGGGTCTCTGCCTGTTCCCCACCCTTAATGCACCCCGGTTCGGGGGTCTCTGCCTGTTCCCCACCATAAATGCACCCCGGTTCGGGGGTCTCTGCCTGTTCCCCACCCTTAATGCACCCCGGTTCGGGGGTCTCTGCCTGTTCTCCACCCATAATGCACCCCGGTTCGGGGGTCTCTGCCTGTCCAGGCCCCTCAGAGCCCCCGGTTCGGAGGTCTCTGCCTGTTCCCCACCCTTAAAGCACCCCGGTTCGGGGGTCTCTGCCTGTTCCCCATCCTTAATGCACTCCGCTTCGGGAGTCCCTGCCGGTTCCCCACCCAAATAGCACCCCGGTTCGGGGGTCTCTGTCTGTTACTATGCTTAAAGCACCCTGGTTAGGGGTCTCTGCCTGTCCAGGCCCCTCAAAGACCCCGGATTGCGGGTCTCTACCTGTCCAGGCCCGTCAAAGCACCCCGTTTCGAGGGTCTCCGCCTGATCCCCACCCTTAAAGCCCCCCGGTTCGGGGGTCTCTGCCTGTTCCCCACCCTTATTGCACCCCGGCTCGGAGGTCTCCTGCCTGTTCCCCACCCTTATTGCACCCCGGTTCGGGGTGCTCTGCCTGTTCCCCACCCTTAAAGCACCCCGATTTGGGGGTCTCTGCCTGTTCCCCACCCTCAAAGCCCCCCGGTTCGGGGGCTCTGCATGTACGGCACTCTTAATTGCACCCCGTTGCGGGGTCTCTGCCTGTTCCCCACCCTTAAAGCCCCCTGGTTCGGCGGTCTCTGCCTATCCAAGCCCCTCAAAGCCCCCCGGTTCGGGGGTCTCTGCCTGTTCCCCACCCTTAGCGCACCCCGGTTTGGGGGGCTCTGCCTGTTCCCCACCCTTAAAGCACCCCGGTTCGAGGGTCTCTGCCTGTTCCCCACCCTTATTGCACCCCGGTTCACGGGTCTCTGCCTGTTCCCCACCCTTAAAGCACCCCGGTTCGGGGGTCTGTGCCTGTTCCACACCCTTAATGCACCCCGGTTCGGGGGTCTCTGTCTGTCCAGGCCCCTCAAAGCCCCCCGGTTCGGGAGTCTCTGCCTGTCCCCGAACCTCAAAGGCCACGGTTCAGGGATCTCTGCCTGTACCCCACCCTAAATGCACCCCGGTTCGGAGGTCTCTGCCTGTTTCCCACCCTTAAAGCCCCCCGGTTCGGGGGCTCTGCCTGTTCCGCACTCTTACTTGCACCCCGGTTCGGGGGTCTGTGCCTGTTCCCCATCGTTAATGCACCCCGCTTCGGGGGTGTCGGCCTGTTCCCCACCCAAAAAGCATTCCGGTTCGGGGGTCTCTGCCTGTTTACTATGCTTAAAGCACCCTGGTTAGGGGTGTCTGCCTGTCCAGGCCCCTCAAAGCCCCCCGGTTCATGGGTCTCTGCCTGTCCAGGCCCCTCAAAGCACCCCATTTCGGGGTCTCTGCCTGTACCCCACCCTAAATGCACCCCTGTTCGGAGGTCTCTGCCTGTTTCCCACCCTTAAAGCCCCCCGATTCGGGGGCTCTGCCTGTTCTCCACACTTAAGCACACCCGGTTCGGGGTCTCTGCCTCTTCCCCACCCTTAAAGCCCCCCGGTTCGGGGGGCTCTGCCTGTTCCGCACTCTTAATTGCACCCCGGTTCGGGGGTCTCTGCCTGTTCCCCATCCTTAATGCACCCCTCTTCGGGGGTCTCGGCCGGTTCCCCACCCAAAAAGCACCCCGGTTCGGGGGCCTCTGCCTGTTTACTATGCTTAAAGCACCCTGGTTAGGGGTCTCTGCCTGTCCAGCCCCCTCAAAGCCCCCCGGTTCAGGGGTCTCTGCCTGTCCAGGCCCCTCAAAGCACCCCATTTCTAGGGTCTCTGCCTGTTCCCCATCCTTAATGCACCCCGGTTCGGGGGGCTCTGCCTGTTCCCCTCCATAAATGCACCCCGGTTCGGGGGTCTCTGCCTGTTCCCCATTCTTAATGCACCCCGGTTCGGGGGTCTCTGCCTGTTCTCCACCCATAATGCACCCCGGTTCGGGGTCTCTGCCTGTCCAGGCCCCTCAGAGCCCCCCGGTTCGGGGGTCTCTGCCTGTTCCCCACCCTTAATGCACCCCGGTTCGGGGGTCTCTGCCTGTCCAGGCCCCTCAAAGCCCCCCGGTTCGGGGGTCTCTGCCTGTTCCCCACCCTTAAAGCACCCCGATTTGGGGGTCTCTGCCTGTTCCCCTCACTTAAAGCACCCCGGTTCGGGGGTCTCTGCCTGTTCCCCATCCTTAATGCACTCCGCTTCGGGGGTCTCTGCCTGTTCCTCACCCAAATAGCACCCCAGTTCGGGGGTCTCTGTCTGTTACTATGCTTAAAGCACCCTGGTTAGGGGTCTCTGCCTGTCCAGGCCCCTCAAAGCCCCCGGTTTGGGGTCTCTGCCTGTCCAGGCCCCTCAAAGCACCCCGTTACGAGGGTCTCTGCCTGTTCCCCACCCTTATTGCACCCGGGTTCGGGGTGCTCTGCGTGTTCCCCACCCTTAAAGCACCCCGATTTGGGGGTCTATGCCTGTTCCCCACCCTTAAAGCCCTCCGGTTCGGGGGGCTCTGCCTGTACGGCACTCTTAATTGCACCCCGTTTCGGGGTCTCTGCCTGTTCCCCATCCTTAATGCACCCCTCTTCGGGGGTCTCTGCCTGTTCCCCACCCTTAAAGCACCCCGGTTCGGGGTCTCTGCCTATCCAGGCCCGTCAAAGCCCCCCGGTTCGGGGGTCTCTGCCTGTTCCCCCCCTTAAAGCACTCCGGTTCGGGGTCTCTGCCTCTTCCCCACACTTAAAGCCCCCCGGTTCGGGGGTCTCTGCCTGTTCCCCACCCTAAATGCACCCCGGTTCGGGGCCTCTGCCTGTTCCCCACCCTTAATGCACCCCGTTCGGGGTCTCTGCCTGTTCCCCACCCAAAAAGCACCCCGGTTCGGGGGTCTCTGCCTGTTACTATGCTTAAAGCCCCTGGTTAGGGGTCTCTGCCTGTCCAGGCCCCTCAAAGCACCCCCTTTCGAGGGTCTCCGCCTGTTCCCCACCCTTAATGCACCCCGGTTCGGGGGGCTCTGCCTGTTCCCTACCCTTATTGCACCCCGGTTCGGGGTCTCTGCCTGTTCCCCACCCTTAATGCAAACCGCTTCGGGGGTCTCTGCCTGTTCCCCACCCTTAATGCACCCCGGTTTGGGGGCTCTGCCTGTTCCCCACCCTTAAAGCACCCCAAATCGGGGGTCTCTGCCTCTTCCCCACACTTATAACACCCGGGTTTGGGGGTCTCTGCCTGTTCCCCACCCTTAATGCACCCCGGTTCGGGGGTCTCTGCCTGTTCCCCACCCTTAATGCACCCCGGTTCGGGGGTTTCTGCCTCTTCCCCACCCTTAAAGCACCCCGATTCGGGGGTCTCTGCCTGTTCCACACCCTTAATGCACTCCGGTTTGGGGTCTCTGCCTGTTCCCCACCCTTAAAGCACCCCGGTTTGGGGCTCTCTGCCTCTCCAGACCCCTCAAAGCCCCCGGTTCGGGGGTCTCTGCCTGTTCCCCATTCTTAATGCACCCCGGTTCGGGGGGCTCTGCCTGTTCCCCACCCTTAATGCACCCTGGTTCGGGGGGCTCTGCCTGTTCCCCACCCTTAAAGCACCCCGATTCGGGGTCTCTGCCTGTTCCCCACACTTAAAGCACCCCGGTTCGGGGGTCTCTGCCTGTTCCCCACACTTAATGCACCCCGGTTCGGGGTCTCTGCCTCTTCCCCACCCTTATTGCACCCCTGTTCGGGGGTCTCTGCCGGTTACCCACCCTTAAAGCCCCCCGGCTCGGAGGTCTCTGCCTGTTCCCCACCCTTACTGCACCCCGTTTCGGGGTCTCTGCCTGTCCCCGAACCTCAAAGGACCTGGTTTGGGGGTCTCTGCCTGTCCAGGCCCCTCAAAGCCACCTGGTTCGGGGGTCTCTGCCTGTTCCCCACCCTTTAAGCACCCCTGTTCGGGGTGCTCTGCATGTTCCCCACCCTTAAAGCACCCCGGTTCGGGGGTCTCTGCCTGTTTACTATGCTTAAAGCACCCTGGTTAGGGTCTCTGCCTGTCCAGCCCCCTCAAAGCCCCCCGGTTCAGGGGTCTCTGCCTGTCCAGGCCCCTCAAAGCACCCCATTTCGAGGGTCTCTGCCTGTTCCCCACCCTTAATGCACCCCGGTTCGGGGGTCTCTGCCTGTTCCCCACCATAAATGCACCCGGTTCGGGGTCTCTGCCTGTTCCCCACCCTTAATGCACCCCGGTTCGGGGTCTCTGCCTGTTCTCCACCCATAATGCACCCCGGTTCGGGGGTCTCTGCCTGTCCAGGCCCCTCAGAGCCCCCCGGTTCGGAGGTCTCTGCCTGTTCCCCACCCTTAAAGCACCCCGGTTCGGGGGTCTCTGCCTGTTCCCCATCCTTAATGCACTCCGCTTCGGGAGTCCCTGCCGGTTCCCCACCCAAATAGCACCCCGGTTCGGGGGTCTCTGTCTGTTACTATGCTTAAAGCACCCTGGTTAGGGGTCTCTGCCTGTCCAGGCCCCTCAAAGACCCCCGGATTGCGGGTCTCTACCTGTCCAGGCCCGTCAAAGCACCCTGTTTCGAGGGTCTCCGCCTGATCCCCACCCTTAAAGCCCCCCGGTTCGGGGGTCTCTGCCTGTTCCCCACCCTTATTGCACCCCGGCTCGGAGGTCTCTGCCTGTTCCCCACCCTTATTGCACCCCGGTTCGGGGTGCTCTGCCTGTTCCCCACCCTTAAAGCACCCCGATTTGGGGGTCTCTGCCTGTTCCCCACCCTCAAAGCCCCCCGGTTCGGGGGCTCTGCATGTACGGCACTCTTAATTGCACCCCGTTGCGGGGGTCTCTGCCTGTTCCCCACCCTTAAAGCCCCCCGGTTCGGCGGTCTCTGCCTATCCAAGCCCCTCAAAGCCCCCGGTTCGGGGGTCTCTGCCTGTTCCCCACCCTTAGCGCACCCCGGTTTGGGGGGCTCTGCCTGTTCCCCACCCTTAAAGCACCCCGGTTCGAGGGTCTCTGCCTGTTCCCACCCTTATTGCACCCCGGTTCACGGGTCTCTGCCTGTTCCCCACCCTTAAAGCACCCCGGTTCGGGGTCTGTGCCTGTTCCACACCCTTAATGCACCCCGGTTCGGGGGTCTCTGTCTGTCCAGGCCCCTCAAAGCCCCCCGGTTCGGGAGTCTCTGCCTGTCCCCGAACCTCAAAGGCCACGGTTCAGGGATCTCTGCCTGTACCCCACCCTAAATGCACCCCGGTTCGGAGGTCTCTGCCTGTTTCCCACCCTTAAAGCCCCCCGGTTCGGGGGGCTCTGCCTGTTCCGCACTCTTACTTGCACCCCGGTTCGGGGGTCTGTGCCTGTTCCCCATCGTTAATTGCACCCCGCTTCGGGGGTGTCGGCCTGTTCCCCACCCAAAAAGCATTCCGGTTCGGGGGTCTCTGCCTGTTTACTATGCTTAAAGCACCCTGGTTAGGGGTGTCTGCCTGTCCAGGCCCCTCAAAGCCCCCCGGTTCATGGGTCTCTGCCTGTCCAGGCCCTCAAAGCACCCCATTTCGGGGGTCTCTGCCTGTACCCCACCCTAAATGCACCCCTGTTCGGAGGTCTCTGCCTGTTTCCCACCCTTAAAGCCCCCGATTCGGGGGTCTCTGCCTGTTCTCCACACTTAAAGCACCCCGGTTCGGGGTCTCTGCCTCTTCCCCACCCTTAAAGCCCCCGGTTCGGGGGCTCTGCCTGTTCCGCACTCTTAATTGCACCCCGTTCGGGGGTCTCTGCCTGTTCCCCATCCTTAATGCACCCCTCTTCGGGGTCTCGGCCGGTTCCCCACCCAAAAAGCACCCCGGTTCGGGGCCTCTGCCTGTTTACTATGCTTAAAGCACCCTGGTTAGGGGTCTCTGCCTGTCCAGCCCCCTCAAAGCCCCCCGGTTCAGGGGTCCTCTGCCTGTCCAGGCCCCTCAAAGCACCCCATTTCTAGGGTCTCTGCCTGTTCCCCATCCTTAATGCACCCCGGTTCGGGGGTCTCTGCCTGTTCCCCTCCATAAATGCACCCCGGTTCGGGGGTCTCTGCCTGTTCCCCATTCTTAATGCACCCCGGTTCGGGGGTCTCTGCCTGTTCTCCACCCATAATGCACCCCGGTTCGGGGTCTCTGCCTGTCCAGGCCCTCAGAGCCCCCCGGTTCGGGGGTCTCTGCCTGTTCCCCACCCTTAATGCACCCCGGTTCGGGGGTCTCTGCCTGTCCAGGCCCCTCAAAGCCCCCGGTTCGGGGTCTCTGCCTGTTCCCCACCCTTAAAGCACCCCGATTTGGGGTCTCTGCCTGTTCCCCTCACTTAAAGCACCCCGGTTCGGGGGTCTCTGCCTGTTCCCCATCCTTAATGCACTCCGCTTCGGGGGTCTCTGCCTGTTCCTCACCCAAATAGCACCCCAGTTCGGGGGTCTCTGTCTGTTACTATGCTTAAAGCACCCTGGTTAGGGGTCTCTGCCTGTCCAGGCCCCTCAAAGCCCCCCGGTTTGGGGGTCTCTGCCTGTCCAGGCCCCTCAAAGCACCCCGTTACGAGGGTCTCTGCCTGTTCCCCACCCTTATTGCACCCGGGTTCGGGGTGCTCTGCGTGTTCCCCACCCTTAAAGCACCCCGATTTGGGGTCTATGCCTGTTCCCCACCCTTAAAGCCCTCCGGTTCGGGGGGCTCTGCCTGTACGGCACTCTTAATTGCACCCCGTTTCGGGGGTCTCTGCCTGTTCCCCATCCTTAATGCACCCCTCTATCGGGGGTCTCGCCTGCCTGTTCCCCACCCTTAAAGCACTCCGGTTCGGGGGTCTCTGCCTCTTCCCCACACTTAAAGCCCCCCGGTTCGGGGGTCTCTGCCTGTTCCCCACCCTAAATGCACCCCGGTTCGGGGGCCTCTGCCTGTTCCCCACCCTTAATGCACCCCGCTTCGGGGGTCTCTGCCTGTTCCCCACCCAAAAAGCACCCCGGTTCGGGGGTCTCTGCCTGTTACTATGCTAAAAGCACCCTGGTTAGGGGTCTCTGCCTGTCCAGGCCCCTCAAAGCACCCCTTTCGAGGGTCTCCGCCTGTTCCCCACCCTTAATGCACCCCGGTTCGGGGGGCTCTGCCTGTTCCCTACCCTTATTGCACCCCGGTTCGGGGTCTCTGCCTGTTCCCACCCTTAATGCAAACCGCTTCGGGGTCTCTGCCTGTTCCCCACCCTTAATGCACCCCGGTTTGGGGGCTCTGCCTGTTCCCCACCCTTAAAGCACCCCAAATCGGGGGTCTCTGCCTCTTCCCCACACTTATAACACCCGGGTTTGGGGGTCTCTGCCTGTTCCCCACCCTTAATGCACCCCGGTTCGGGGGTCTCTGCCTGTTCCCCACCCTTAATGCACCCCGGTTCGGGGGTTTCTGCCTCTTCCCCACCCTTAAAGCACCCCGATTCGGGGGTCTCTGCCTGTTCCACACCCTTAATGCACTCCGGTTTGGGGTCTCTGCCTGTTCCCCACCCTTAAAGCACCCCGGTTTGGGGCTCTCTGCCTCTCCAGACCCCTCAAAGCCCCCGGTTCGGGGTCTCTGCCTGTTCCCCATTCTTAATGCACCCCGGTTCGGGGGCTCTGCCTGTTCCCCACCCTTAATGCACCCTGGTTCGGGGGCTCTGCCTGTTCCCCACCCTTAAAGCACCCCGATTCGGGGTCTCTGCCTGTACCCCACCCTTAATGCACCCCGATTCGGGGGTCTCTGCCTGTTCCCCACCCTTAAAGCCCCCGGTTCGGGGGCTCTGCCTCTACGCCACCTTAATTGCACCCCGTTTCGGGGGTCTCTGCCTGTTCCCCATCCTTAATGCACCCCGCTTCGGGGGTCTCTGCCTGTTCCCCACCCAAAAAGCACCCCGGTTCGGGGGCTCTGCTGTTCGCACCTTAATTGCACCCCGTTGCGGGGGTCTCTGCCTGTTCCCCACCCTTAAAGCCCCGGTTCGGGGTCTCTGCCTATCCAGCCCCTCAAAGCCCCCGGTTCGGGGGTCTCTGCCTGTTCCCCACCCTTAAAGCACTCCGGTTCGGGGGTCTCTTCCTGTTCCCCACATTAAAGCCCCCCTTCGGTGGTCTCTGCCTGCTCCCCACCCTTAAAGCACCCCGGTTCGGGGGTCTCTGCCTGTTCCCCACCCTTAATGCACCCCGATTCGGAGGTCTCTGCCTGTTCCCCACCCTTAATGCACCCCGGTTCGGGGGCTCTGCCTGTTCCCCACCCTTAATGCACCCCGTTTCGGAGGTCTCTGCCTGTTCCCCATCCTTAATGCACCCCTTTCGGGGGTCCTCTGCCTGTTCCCCACCCAAAAAGCACCCCGGTTCGGGGGTCTCTGCCTGTTTACTATGCTTAAAGCACCCTGGTTGGGGTCTCTGCCTGTCGAGGCCCCTCAAAGCCCCCGGTTCAGGGGTCTCTGCCTGTTCCCCACCCTTAATGCACCCCGGTTCGGGGGTCTCTGCCTGTCCCCAAACCTAAAAGGCCACGGTTCAGGGGTCTCTGCCTGTCCCCACCCTAAATGCACCCCGGTTCCGGGGTCTCTGCCTGTTCCCCACCCTTAAATGCACCTTGGTTCGGGGGTCTCTGCCTGTTCCCCACCCTTAAAGCCCCCGGTTCGGGGGCTCTCTGCCTGTTACGCCACGTTAATCGCACCCCGTTTCGGGGGTCTCTGCCTGTTCCCACCTTAATGCACCCCCCTTCGGGGGTCTCTGCCTGTTCCCCACCCAAAAAGCACCCCGGTTCGGGGGTCTCTGCCTGTTACAGCTTAAGCGCCCGGTTAGGGGTCTCTGCCTGTCCAGGCCCTCAAAGCCCCCGGTTCAGGGGACTCTGCCTGTCCAGGCCCTCAAAGCACCCCCTTTCAGGGTCTCGCCTGTTCCCCACCCTTATTGCACCCCGGTTCGGGGTGCTCTGCCTGTTCCCCACCTTATTGCACCCGATTTGGGGGTCTCTCCTGCCTGTTCCCCACACTTAAAGCACCCCGATTCGGGGTCTCTGCCTGTTCCCTACCCTTATTGCACCCCGGTTCGGGGGTCTCTGCCTGTTCCCCACACTTAATGCACCCCGGTTCGGGGGTCTCTGCCTGTTCCCCACCTTAATGCAGCCCGGTTCGAAGGTCTCTGCCTGTTCCCCACCCTTAAAGCCCCCCGGCTCGGAGGTCTCTGCCTGTTCCCCACCCTTAAAGCACCCCGGTTCGGGGGTCTCTGCCTGTTCCCCGAACCTCAGAGGACCTGGTTTGGGGGTCACTGCCTGTCCAGGCCCTCAAAGCCACCTGGTTCGGGGGTCTCTGCCTGTTCCCCACCCTTTAAGCACCCCGATTCGGGGGTCTCTGCCTGTTCCCCACCCTTAAAGCACCCCGGTTTGGGGGTCTCTGCCTGTCCAGACCCCTCAAAGCCCCCGGTTCGGGGGTCTCTGCCTGTTCCCCATTCTTAATGCACCCCGGTTCGGGGTCTCTGCCTGTTCCCCACCCTTAATGCACCCTGGTTCGGGGGTCTCTGCCTGTTCCCCACCCTTAAAGCACCCCGGTTCGGTTGCCTCTGCCTGTCCCCGAACCTCAAAGGCCACGGTTCGGGGGTCTCTGCCTGTACCCCACCCTAAATGCACCCCTGTTCGGAGGTCTCTGCCTGTTTCCCACCCTTAAAGCCCCCGGTTCGGGGTCTCGGCCGGTTCCCCACCCCAAAAGCACCCCGGTTCGGGGCCTCTGCCTGTTTCCTATGCTTAAAGCACCCTGGTTAGGGGTCTCTGCCTGTCCAGGCCCCTCAAAGCACCCCATTTCTAGGGTCTCTGCCTGTTCTCCATCCTTAATGCACCCCGGTTCGGGGTCTCTGCCTGTTCCCCACCATAAATGCACCCCGGTTCGGGGTCTCTGCCTGTTCCCCACCCTAATGCACACCGGTTCGGGGGTCTCTGCCTGTTCTCCACCCATAATGCACCCCGGTTCGGGGGGCTCTGCCTGTCCAGGCCCCTCAGAGCCCCCCGGTTCGGGGGTCTCTGCCTGTTCCCCACCCTTAAAGCACCCCGATTTGGGGGTCTCTGCCTGTTCCCCACCCTTAAAGCACCCCGGTTCGGGGTCTCTGCCTGTTCCCCATCCTTAATGCACTCCGCTTCGGGGGTCTCTGCCGGTCTGTTCCACCCTTATGCACCCGGTTCGGGGGTCTTGCTGTTCCCCACCTTAAGCACCCGTTCGGGGTCTTGCCTGTCCCCCTTAAGCACCCGTGGGGGTCTCTGCTGTCCCCCCTAAGCCCGTTCGGGGTCTTGCCTGTTCCCCACCCTTAATGCACCCCGTCGGTCTCGCTGTTCCCCACCTTAAGCACCCCGGTTGGGGTCTGCCTGTTCCCACCTAAGCACCCCGTCGGGGGTCTCTGCTGTTCCCACCTTAATGCACCGGTTCGGGGTCTCTGCTGTTCCCACCCTTAGCACCCGTTGGGGTCTCGCCTGTTCCCACCTTAAAGCACCCGGTTCGGGGTCTCTGCCTGTTCCCACCTTAATGCACCGGTTCGGGGTCTCTGCCTGTCCCCACCTTAACCCGGTTGGGGGTCTCTGCCTGTCCCCCCTAACCCGTTCGGGGTCTCTGCTGTCCCCCTTAACACCCGGGTCTTCTTCCCACCATTAAGCACCCGATTCGGGGGTCTCTGCTTTCCCACCTTAAGCACCCGTTCGGGGTCTCTGCTGTTCCCCACCTTAATGCACCCGGTTCGGGGTCTTGCCTGTTCCCCACCCTAAACACCCCGGTTCGGGGTCTCTGCCTTTCCCACCCTATGCACCCCGGTTGGGGGTCTTGCCTGTCCCACTATGACCTTCGGGCTCTGCTGTCCCCCCGGGTTCGGGGGTCTGCTGTTCCCGGGTCTCTGCCTGTTCCCCACCCTTAATGCACCCGGTTCGGGGGTCTCTGCCTGTTCCCACCTTAATGCACCCCGTTCGGGGGTCTCTGCCTGTTCCCACCCTTATTGCACCCGGTTCGGGGGTCTCTGCCTGTTCCCCACCCTTAATGACCCCCCGGGTCGGGGACCCCTGCCCCGTTCCCCCCCCTTTTTTAGCCCGGTTCGGGGGTCTCTGCCCGCCCCCCAACCTCAAAGGCCTGGTTTGGGGGTTCTGTCTCCCCACCCTCAAACCCCCCGGTCGGGGGTCTTGCCTGTTCCCACCCTTAAGCACCCCCGTTCCCGGTGCTTGCCGTTCCCACCCTTATTGCACCCCCGGGTTTGGGGGTCTTTTTTTTTTTTACCTTTTTCCCCCCCTTAAAACACCCCGGTTCGGGGGGCCTGCCTGTCCCCGAAAACCCAAAGGCCTGGTTTTGGGGGGCCTGCCCTTTTTAGGCCCCCCCCAAAACCACTGGTTCGGGGGTCTCTGCCTGTTCCCCCCCCTTAAAGACCCCCGGGTCGGGGGTTTACCGCCCGTCCCCACCCTTATTGCACCCCGGTTCGGGTGCTTGCCTGTTTCCCCCCCTTTTTAAAACACCCCCGATTTGGGGGCTCTGCCTGTTCCCCACCCTTAAAGCCTCCCGGGTTTGGGGGTCCTGCCTGTTCCCCCCCCCCTTTTTGCACCCCCTTCGGGGGTTTGCCTGTTCTCCCCCCTTTAATCACCCCGGGTTGGGGGGCTTACCTGTTCCCCCCCTTATTGCACCCGGGGTTTGGGGGGTTTCTGCCTGTTCCCCACCCTTAAAGACCCCCGGGGGGTCGGAGAACTCTGCCGTTCCCCACCCTTATTGCACCGGGTTTGGGGGTCTCGCTGTCCCCAACCTCAAGGGCCGGTTTGGGGGTCTCTCCCG